>CM030844.1:6243082-6523082 GCA_018105865.1 Metaphire vulgaris
CTTTTAATTATATACGTTAAGTGCTTCATGAAGTTATCCTTACTCTAGAAAAGTTCAACACGCAGGTCCAGTGTAGGCTAACCCTGTTATCATTCAACTGAACGGAGCTCAAATTCACCATCTCAAAGACATCGCTTATTCTAGCAGCGCCTCTGGCGAGCGGTCGGAAACTAACTCGCTACAGCAACGAAGCACATTTCGTGATGGACTGTTATACTTTTTTATTCGGGTTTAACAAAAGACTTAACGACAGTATTTTGAATTTTTTAGGGAAAGAAATGAAATCTCTGTAAAAAATGACGTGTCTTCAAATAACTAAAAAGTGAAACAATGCAGCATGAAAATAGCATTTTGACTGTCAGACATTTTCATAGTCATCTTCGTCGTCGTCATCATCATCGTCACTGTTATTACTAGAACTCGGCCCCAACTGAGCTGACCTTATCGCATCAGGTGCAAAAGTCCCGTCGTCTTTCGGAAAAAGAAACCGACGAATATATTCTATTGACCGAAACTGGGGCGCCTGTGTGCTGAACTCTCATTGGTCGACGACCATGATGAAAGGCGGCCACTCCAATGCGCGACGACGACGACGATGATGACGACGACGACAACGATATTGATGATGACAACTGAGTCAACTCTTCGGCGAATTCGGCGACGACGCAATCAGCAGACGAGACGAGTTTGTTGCCACTGGCGATTCTGGATATCCTAGCGGCGACTGAACGAAAATCCAGGAGATTTGAGTAGAGAAAAAGGAGGCGGATGGGTGGTTGGAAGAACGACGGAGCGGAAAAGATGTTGGAAACTGGTTTTCATCGATTGTCGTCGAGACAGACGTCGAGTCTCTTCACAGCCATCGGTGACAGTTTGCACCGGGTGCAGACAGGTCAGACAGTACCGGGAACGGCGGGTGGGTAGAGTAATGAGAGAGAGAGAGAGAGAGAGAGAGAGAGAGAGAGAGAGAGAGAGAGAGAGAGAGAGAACTTGATCTGAAGGAAAAGAGGAGAGAAGGGGAGAACTGATTATTTCTAAATTCTGTCGTATAATGACCGGTGGAAGAAAATATTGTTGACTCTGTAGAGAATAATAGGCGGTCGTCGTCGTCATCATCATCATCATCATCATCATCATCGTTATCATTAAGGTTTAAGAACCCTTACACAGAGACACGGGGAGGCTATCAGTCATTAATTGCTCGTGTAGGAGGCCAATCAGCCACGTGCCGCACTCGCCAAGTGGCGCTGTCGCTTCGTCGTGCGTTCGCTAGGTGGCGCTTGGCTCTCTTCACGGACTTCGCTGGACAAATTTACCGATTCGTTATCTACCGACTACTTGGGCGCCAACGATTAACCGACCTTCACGACTACTTTCCCTATATATCGAAGGCAGTATTCAGTGGCGGCTCCACCGGAGGGGTCAGGGGGCCGTGCCCCCCTATTGAGAGCCTGCCCCCCCCCCAGTGCTCCCCCAGTTGGGACCCTATACTTAATGCTACATACATTAAACAACAAATGGTTGGCCCCCATGATTAGAAGTTGCCCCCCCAACGGTCCCCCACTTGCCAAATCCTAGAGCCGCCACTGGCAGTATTATGAGGGATGATAGAAAATTTCCTCTTATAGTTAAGCCTATAGTATTGTGGCTTCAATGTGAACGATTTTATCTCCAACGCGGGTTCTAGTAAGGCCCTATAAATTCCGTAATGCAGAAGTGGTGTCCGAAGTATTAGGCCTATGTTAAAATGAAAGGGTTATGGTTTTAAGTAGGTTTACGAATTGTAGGGGAATTTTAAACATGTGTGATTTGACTGATTTAGGCTAACTATTGTAGCTAATAGTGCATCTCCGTCTCTACAGCATGTTATGCATCGTGTTTCGTCTCTTATATAGAGTTTCTGTCGCATAAGACTAAAGTACTATAGACTCTATGGACTCTATGGTAAGCAGCGAATCTGCCACAGTAGTCTAAGAGTTGATTTTCATGGAGATACAGATTCATTCGTTCGTTCGTTCGTTCGTTCATTCATTCCTCAAATTCCTACCTGTTCAGTTTTTCTAGCGGGGAATTTAGATACAATCAATAGATATCATGAATGTTATATCCATCGAACCGTGAGACCTATATTATAAAAGAACATACACGCGTGCTTTTAGGTTAGGAATTTATTTAGTGGAAACGGAAATTCCCGGCCACAGAGGGGCCTTCTCCGTTGTCCTCGATCCATGACAGCGTCCTTACAGGGATTTTCCTACACACATCCCCACCAGAGGAGTTACACCCCCGGTGTGTGACAGACGCCTTGAACGCCTTCTGCCCCTACTCCCCTTCCCAAGGGTGATGTTGGCTATCAGCAGAACAGACTACAGTGTACTGGTTGTAATGTTAAAACCACTCATTTAAAATTCTAAAATTGTTGTGTTATAGACTAGTTTTTGTTTATTTCTTTTGTTCTCTTTTTTTAGTCTGGTTTTGTGTTCGTTTGTGTTTTTTTGGCTGCAGTTAATGCGATATATATATATATATATATATATATATATATATATATATATAATGTCATCCATTTTCAGGTTGACTTCATGCAGTCACGGTCAAAGTCATCCTACTGGAGTAGTTTTGGTATTCGCCATTCATTGTCGTGATTATCTTTGGAGAATTTCGATGATTCGGCGGAGCTTTATGGTGCGCTGTCTTTCAGTCATATATATATATATATATATATATATATATATATATATATATATATATGCCTCTCTATATATTCTGTTGCATCTCTGCTTGGTTTCTCTTGGCAATTCTATGCTTGCTGTTGTTACGGAAGCATTCAGCAGTCTGCTACTTTACTTTTTTGACTTGTATTTTCATTTTTTCATTTTTCCGGAGATCAAGCATCGAACACCAACCCGGCACCTCACCCGCCCAATTCTGCCCCCCTCCTTGGCCTCCAATGAGTCTATATCAGAGCCTTTCTAAGGAAAATGCATCACTGCACTAAACTCAGAAGATTTGTGGACATCCAAGTAAAGACCAGGCAAAAAAGGTTGAAAATTTATCATTGCACAAAGACCAGAAAATTGTCATTTTACCACTGCACATTTTCAATTTATCACTACACATGTTATTATTATTATTATTATTATTATTATTATTATTACCATTCTGTTCATCATGAAGTGGCGCTATAGAAGTTTAGGATTAAATTAGATTTGGTTTGTTCAGATTTAAAATTATTATTATTATTATTATTATTATTATTATTATTATTATTATTATTATTATTATTATTATTATTATTATTATTATTATTATTATTATTATTATTATTGCGAACATTTATAAAGTGCAAGTTCGCAGTGCAGCAAATGCGCAAAAACGGATTTTGAAAAATCTGTTTTCTTTTGTCAAATGAGGATATGGCCGTTTTTCTAACCAGGTTTGTGCTCCTGCCACTTGGCTGCACAAATTTCTTTGAAACATTTTTCATTTAGATCTATTAGAGATATTCGGCGAAATCGTGATCTTGTGCCCAAACTTACTCCGATTCCTCGTGCCCAGTGTTTCCCAAACTGTGGATCGCGAACCAAAAGTGAATCGCAGGGCTCAATTTAATGGGTCGCAGGGTATCGCGAATTTAGATTCAAAGGCCATTTTCTAACCAATACAACAATGTCACACGCCTTGAAAGTCGCAAGTTGGTTTAGATTTTAAGAAATGTATATGCCTGCAATCCTCCATACACGGTTTATTTTTGAAAATGATTACTGTTTTATCGAAGTTTAGCTGATAATAAGTTTAGGCCTACAGGGTCGCGGCATGTTACAATTACAAATCTGCTGAAGGAAACCTTGACCTACTGCATGGTACTTTTTAAAATTAGCATTATTTTTCAATAACGAAAGGAAAGCGTATTCCGACCATTTTGCTGTGAAACTCCGCTAACATTGGGTATCTCTGTATTGTAGTGGGACACGCTTTGCAGTTAAGCGATTTTGCCAGACTCATAGGATTATTAAGACGCGTAATAAAGGTATGTTCATGAGAAATTTCAATATGTCGCTGTCAGGACACTCAGTGCAAGCTTTATTTCCATGGCAACCAACCAGCGAGGAAATTCAAGAAATGACGAAGAGGAGCCAGCCCTCGAATCCAGCGAGATCCCAAAGAGAGGATGCTCGGTCGAGGGTGGATGACCCCCAAGTGTTTCCCCTATCTATGGCCACGATATTCCAACAGCCAATCAGCTGCTAGCTAGTTGAGATCGACGTCGTCGTCGGACCAATCGCGCTTCACAGCCTCACCGAAGCCCCGCCCCTGGCGTCGACCGCCCCGTGACGTCGTCGTTGTCGGTTTAAATGGTCGTCTGCTGTGGACGATTGTGGCGCGAAAAACGTCGAGGAGTGAAAAGCAGACGATAACCGATGCCTGAATATCGAACCGGAAGCTTAGGACTCCGTTATGGATTTCCGATTCCTGTCTCATTTCCGTCAGACGGAATGCACCGAACCACTTTTATAGCGCAATAATATATGACGCCACGATTTCAAAACTACCGGACAGCGCCGTATTATATTATATAGCATACTCGTTCAAACGTTTACAGACCCACTGTACATAATATAACGCTATTAGCTTGACAAATAGTAGGATATAAGCCTACAATAGCGGAATTTCAGTTATTTGTTCGGCTGAAATTCGTGCCATAAGTAACTAGATCGGATCGCCGGTGAGTTCATGACTCACCTAGGAGGGGGTATAAACGATCCGGTGGCACCACACCCGTACGGATGCGCTGGACCTGTCTCGTACCTGACGGGGGCAGGGTACTGCGGGGACTCGGCCCCCGCGCCAGACCTGGCTTCCTTCTATTCTGACCCGATCCGGGTGGCGAGGGGTCAGGCTGCGATGGCCACCGGAAGTAGTCCTTGGTACGCCACCGACGCCGAACCGAGATTAGCAAGTAAGATAATCTACAACTCAATTTTTACGATTTTCTCTGACTTTGTAGTCGTATGTAATAATGTAAGCATTCATGAATTATCAACGTTAGTTAGTTAGTTCGTTTATTTTACGTCTTCTTCGTCATACATATTATATACAGTAATAATATAATAGAGTAATTTCAACATTTCAAATAAAATTTTTCAACAAATTAACATAGAGAAATTTAAATCTTAACTGGTAGAGACATAATGTTAATACTTGGAAGAAAAGAATCAATGAGGTTACTAAAGGAATCGGTAATCCCGTAAGGACGGTAAGGAAGTAACCAGAAATTATTATATGTGGTATAATAATAGCAGACACAGATAATGGACGATTATTAAAACAGTGGTAAATAATTTAATTTGAACGTTAAGTCAAATAGGCCGCCTATTGACCCTCGAAATTGTGAATTTTCATCTCAGGAGGTAGCCTTTGAGGCAACTAGCATATGGCCTATATAGTCCAAAAGTTTATATGAAATCTGAAGAAAAGCTTATTCTAAATGAAGTATATATGCAATCTAAGTTTGTGGTGAGGAGGGGTGTGCGATAGATAGTAAAAGTTAAGAATTTTTATTGTTAAACAATTTGAATTACTATACGAATGCAGCGGCGATTCAGATATATCATTTTTTCAAGGCCTAATTTCTACGAGAGAGAGAGAGAGAGAGAGAGAGAGAGAGAGAGAGAGAGAGAGCATGAAGTTCACTATTTACCACAACGTGAAACATGTCGGCTTCATTGCATACGTATAGGAGATAAGTAAGTTACTATTATTATAACCTAAAATTAAGTATTTTTCTGTGAATCTGGTTTCTAAGTTATATTATTTTCATGAACTATTTTTCAGTTCCGCCTTGGCTGGACTCAGGGACCTACACTCCTCCGTCGGCGGTCAGTTCGTTCCACGCAGCAGCGGCGGCGGCGGCGGCGAGTAGGTCGGTCCCGGCGTTAAGAGCGGGGTCGTTGGGGGTCTTGGGGGCCCTGGACCAGGCCCCCTGTTGTTATCTCCCGATGAACTTCCCGTTCGGCGGCCAGAGAAGGAAGCGGCGAGTCCTGTTTGCCCAGGCACAGATCTACGAACTGGAGCGAAGGTTCAAGCAGCAGAGGTACCTGTCGGGCCCAGAAAGAGAACACCTGGCCGACGTCATTGGCCTGACCACCACCCAGGTGAAAATATGGTTCCAGAACCATCGATACAAGACGAAAAAAGCGGTCAAGGACAAAGGTCAGGCTCAGGCTGACCTACAGCAACAGATGCAGCACAGAAGGGGCGTGGCCCATGGTGGCTCCTCCTCCTCCTCATCCTTCTCATTCTCCTCTTCCTCCCCGAATAGGTCCACAGTTCCGGTTCTGGTAAAGGACGGAAAGCAAGCGGAAGATGAAAGGAACTTCTTCTTCACCAGCGGAGTCGACATCGAACAGGTTGTGGCGTCACGTGACTGCACAACCTCGGTTTCGATGGATCCTGCCGTTGACGATCGACACGCGCGCTACGTTCCCGCCGACAGTACGGTGGGGTGCAGGGGGTCCGCGGGGCTCGTTCAGCCCCAGGGGTCCAGCGGGAGCCCCGAAGAAGCCAAACCCCCGGCGGTCTCCGTCACCGACTTCCAGTTTCTGTCTTCTGCATTCGGTCACGGCGGAGCGATCGACGGGTGTCCGAGCGCATCGCGTGGTGCTGCGCTGGGTTACGACGGGGCAGAGGGTCCAATCGACCCCGCCTGTCCATCGTCGTTCCCCGGGGCTCGAAAGGCAGCGCAAGGCGACTTACCATCGACGAGAACTTACCCCACTTTGCCCTATCAGGACTGGTAACCACCTCCCCATTATTCTACAACCTGCAGTCCTACACAGTAAATCCTACATAAAAAGTACAATGTTAGTTACAATGAGATAGCTGCAACGTCGTAATGACGTAATATTGTAATTAATCGAGTTCACGGTTAGAAGAGGCTGACAGAGATTGGTTAGCGTTGTCATGGCAACCGAAACTCTGCAAACTAATATTAATTAAATTCTAATACTGTATTGAGTTGATTTCCATTTTCGGAAAATTTTTAACGTTACTTTCGCATTATTATAGTCTTAGAGAGCGTGTCTGTAATTTTAGGCCTATGCATGTGACGTCATTCTGCATGAATTTGATTTATGTTGCGCTCGATTTCCTTCATTCGCTTATCGAAAACCAAGACAAAGACACACCAGGTGTCCATTCGACATCGTTTGCCTGCCTGCCTGTCTGTCTGTCTGTCTCTCTCCGTCCGCCTGCCTGCCTGCCTGCCTGCCTGTGTTTGCTCGCCTGTCTGCTGTGAATCCTGCGAATGTTGATGACGTGAATGGCCGTACAAAGTCTTATTTAGAGAACGGTACGGACGCTGTGGTACTGTGGTACGGTCAATCCCCAGATTAGCCAAGTACCACGATGACTCTTCAGCGATCGTTAAGACCAGACCGATGTCTCTCGCGGTCCCCTATTATCGCTCAGTTAATATTTGTTCGTCGTGTCCTTAACCATCGGATAACTAACTGACCGCGCAGTGACTGGCAAACACTTATTATTAATTAGTGAACACGTCAAAGCTTTGTTAATCACCCTCTTCCCCTCTTTCTCTGTCTGTCTGTCTGTCTGTTCTGTTCTGTTCTGTTCTGTTCTGTTCTGTTTTGTTCTGTCTGTCTGTCTGTCTGTCTGTCTGTCTGTCTGTCTGTCTGTCTGTCTGTCTGTCTGTCTGTCTGTCTGTCTGTCTGTCTGTCTGTCTGTCTGTCTGTCTGTCTGTCTGTCTGTCTGTCTGTCTGTCTGTCTGTCTGTCTGTCTGTCTGTCTGTCTGTCTGCGAAACACGATTGCGCAAACTAAATGCGCATAATGCCTTTATAGGAATTTAATTAAACTGGTCTTTGCTCGATAAACTTGCAATAATTTAGCGAAAAATTTGGGCACACAAATTGCAAATATGCACAAATATGCAATCGTTAATGAAAATTTAATGCGGAATGCTTTCACTGCAATTCTACATTTTTATTTTATTTCACAAAGGCGAAAGCATTCAAAAGATGCAGTCAATCTGTGTTTTCGTACTGTATATTCGAACTGAGGATGTTACAGCAAAGAAACGAATTTTCTAGGCGTCATCTAGCGAATCAAAACGCAAAGTTTCTGAACACCGAACTGGCATGTTCATTGTTCAGTCAAAACGCAAATCTTACGAAGAACAAGTTCTCCCAAGAGCATTAGAAAGAAATTTCCCATTAGCAAATCAACGGCGGCAAACTACAACTGCTAGCAAGTGCGCATGCGCAACAATTATCAACGTTGACAGTACTAATCAGTGGCGGCTCTAGGATTTGGCAAGTGGGGGGGGGGGCGTTGGGGTGGCAACTTCTAGTCATGGGGGCCAACCGTTTGTTGTTTAATGTATGTAACATTAGGCCTAAGTATAGGGTCCCAACTGAGGGGGGCCACTGGGGGGCCAGGCATTCAATAGGGGGCACGGGCCGCCACTGGTACTAATAATATCTTAATGAAAGTACGATGCAGTTGCTCACGAATAGCAAGACGATTAGGCTTAGTTAGGCCTATCAGGCCTAATAGGCTACTAGCGAAACCAAACTAACTTAGGCCTAATATTTCTGAGAATCAGGGCCGCAGAGATGATTTCCGGGCCCCGGTACAAAAAAATAGTCTCTGGCCCATGACCTGACAAGTGTGCGATAAAGTTGATGACCCTTTTTTGCTTGTCGGTCTTTCTTAAAGCAGAATTCCGGAGTCCTCGTTGTAAGTGCATACAAGTAGAGGTTTCAAAATGAGTTGAGATGACCTTTTTTGCTTGTCAGTATCTTTATGGCATTAATCTAACCATCACCGGACCCGGGCCCCTTGGAGCCCTACGGGCCCCGGAACAATGTTCCGGCTGCACCCCTCCCCCTCTCCTCAGGCCTTCTGAGAATCACATCACTATAAAGGCTTATGTTCAATCCCAAGCGATTTTAAATTCGAACATGAATAATTAATAGCGGAAATCAGGTTAATTTATTTAACCATTTAAAACAAATACCAACAGGCAGGGAGGGTTCAACTTATTTCTAGAATTATCAATTTGGGGTGTTGGTATATTCTGGGGGTACCCTGCCAAAAAGTCTGACAAGTAAAAGGTCATCCAGCTCTCAGATGGGGGTGTTGGGGTCACATGGGGTGTCGGTCTCAGATTGGGGGTGTTGAGGGTGTTAGGGGGTGTAAAATATCCCTGCCACCAGGCCATGTATCCGCTACAATGTCACGATAAAACTGTAGCGACAACTGGATACCTCGCAATGTAAACGGATTATTGTGGTTAAATCCAAAGCTGAAAGGTCAAACAATTATGGCAATAACAATGAAAAATAGGTTTGGAAAGCCTGATAGCTCTTACAATTAAAGGTTAATATCTATAAGCAATGCAGTCATTAGAATAACAGAATTGTCATAAACTTATTTTATTTATTAAAACCCATACTCAAAACAACTACAAAATCAACAAGTGCACATAACTGACTGCTTTAATCATAGACGCAATGTATTTGCAAGAGTCAAAAACATGTCTAATCGAATTATAATACTGCTATTTAAAACGCTCTAATACCTAAAGCAAGTCAAGGGAAAACAATGAAACATTTGGACAATTATATTTCCCAACTACTTCAAAAATGCCATAATTCAAAATGCAAAACGTGATATTCAATTCTATATTAGGCTGCTATTAGATTGTCGCTCATAATTTAGCGTACGCGTCAACGTAAACATTATTTTATTTTTTAAAAGATACTTATTTGTAAAACAAGTCGCTTGTTAAATAGTTTGTAGCTTGCGTACCATGTGAGCAATGATATTTCAAGTTTTACTGTAATACAACATTATTTTATTAATATCTCATGCTATAAATTTAATATTTTATTACTTCCGAAATGGTACTTCGCGCGAAAAGTACCATTGTCACGTGTCTTATATACCAAAGTAACAAAACCATATCACGTGACAATGGCACTATCCTAGTTTCCAGCAGCTGGCGTCGTCGATTCGCTCCACAGAAGCGTGGCCGTGTGCATACAACGTTTCCGGAAGTGGATACTGAGACGAGGCTGAGCGAGGACCGGAACCGGAAGCTGGACCGGATGAATCGTTGTTGGAGCAAAACTGGAGATGGTCGTTTAAAACAGACGCCAAACTGCTCTCCTCTTCCAGTAATTTACGAATCTCGTAGTGTAAACTGTTGTTCGAAGACAACAATTCTTCATATTCCTGCGTGAAATTTAATCAGAAAATGAATAGTAGTAGTAGTAGTAGTAGTAGTAGTAGTAGTAGTAGTAGTAGTAGTAGTAGTAGTGTAGTTGCAGTAGCAGCAGTAGTGGTGGCAGCAGTAGCAGTGGTGCAGCAGCAGCAGCAGCAGCAGCAGCAGCAGCAGCAGCAGCAGCAGCAGCAGCAGCAGCAGCAGCAGCAGCAGCAGCAGCAGCAGCAGCAGCAGCAGCAGCAGCAGCAGCAGCAGTGGCAGCAGCAGCAGCAGCAGCAGCAGCAGCAGCAGCAGCAGCAGCAGCAGCAGCAGCAGCAGCAGCAGCAGCAGCAGCAGCAGCAGCAGCAGCAGCAGCAGCAGCAGCAGTAGCAGCAGCAGCAGTAGTAGCAGTAGTAGTAGCAGCAGTGTCCCAAATGGACGCTATATAGTAAGTACCTTGTGCATTGAGACTGACATTGCTCTCTTTCTCTCTCTGCATACGCGTGCGGCTCTTCTGTTTTGTTCTCTTCTTCGAAGGATCCGATATTCGATGACGTCATCGTCGTCTGCTGCCTTCAATCAAGCGACAGATGAATATTCAGCAACCGAAGCACCTACTGAATATTCATGACGCAAACTCGTTTTTTTAAACGCGCGATTGAAATAATTCGTGAACAAAATTAAAGTTTCAACCGTATGAAATTTCTATTGGATAAACGTGTCCAAGTGAATTTGCTCCGGGTTCAAATCCCATTTCAAGGCAAGAAATATATCGCCTCGGATCCCTAAACACCTGAAGCTTTTGATAATGCGCTAAGTCATCATCATCATCGTCGTCGTCATCATCATCATCACCAACACCACCGCCACCATCATCATCGTCGCCGACGCCGCAGTTTTCATGGCTGGTCGTGAAACGAAAGCTCACGTTGTCATGGCAACCGGAAATCGAAGATCCTGTTTTTTCGTTCGTTTTTCTTCTGCCAGGTAATGCCCTTGTAGGTGTGGTCGCGTCGTGTGTTCCCGTTTCTCGCGCATACCTTCTACTGTGCATGGTCAGAGTGTTGTTCAACAGGACCGTTTCACTTTCGGATAGACATCTTTTTGCAGTGCGTCTGACTCCGCAGCCAGTTACCTCGTCCTCTAGGCTGGACGTCGCCCGGGCGTTTCTCGACTGAAGGTCTTCCGTTGTGTCTGAGAAAAATCCGGAATTGTCCGGGAGAAAAGTTACCGCCATGACGTTCCCACTGCTGCGCATGCGCAGTTCGGAGTCCAGTGTTGGGAGAGCGTCGATCGGATGCCCAGCTGCAGCAGCCGCGATGGCTTGATAGGCAGCATCCAAGCCGGAAGTACTTTTCGTCGGAAGTTCAGCGTCGCTCGGGGACATCACCAGGGTGACGTTGCCGTGGTTTCTGTTGACCTGAATCGAAGTTGGATTCGAAACGAGGTCAGCGTTAAACGAAAGCGCCGCCTGTCGACCGAAATTCCTGGTATCAGTCGTCATCCGTAGTGATGGTGGTGGTGGTAGTGGCGCGTCCTCAAAGTTCACAAACGACTCGATGACGTCACAGTCACGGAAAATTCCGTTCGCTTCCGGTCGATGCCAACTGGAAGAGGAAGTCCAGTGCCTGGACTGAGGCTCCGACGACGGATTCGATCCGGAAGCGGAGGAGTGGAGAGACGGAAAAGCGGAAAGATCCGGCGAATCTTCGATGTACTTCAGAAGCCAACATGCGTCTTCGAAGACGTCATTATTTTCATCCGATGACGTCATCCTGTAATTGACTCGCCTCTTACGTCATTCACATAATTCGTAGCATAATTATTGAGTATTATCGAGTACTCACTTAGTACTCACACGGAAATACTTGTCTATGCTCTTGACTTAAACAACTAACCTCTCCCCCCCCCCCCAATACTTGTCTGTGCTCTTGACTTAAACAACTACCCCACCACCCCAACCACCACCTCTACTCCACCCTGAATCAAACAAAGGTGCCTGGAAATGCCAATGCGAGATAGAAGAGCTGGAATTCCTTTCATCTCGGCGTATCTGCATGCTCCAGCGCTTAAATCATAACCACTACAGGCCCACAGGCAGAACAGAAGTCACTTCGTGCGTCGTATCCCGTGCAAAAGGAACGCCGACGCTAAACTATATATCGAACCGATCGCATCGGGTCTAGGAAGAACACGTACAACTCGGAGCAAGCGAGTGTAAAAATCGCTTTGATAACAATGCAGCAGCAATTTCGAAAAACATAGACATTTTCAAAAGTATACGACCGTGTTCAGACTCCAAAGATATGTAAAAGTACTGCAACAAGAGTGAGTCAGTGGGGAAAACTGGCGCCAAATAAGCACATATAAATTTTCGTGCATTCATATAGCGCTTGTAAGTGGTAGTGCCGTATACTGCTGCTTATTCCAAGATGCAAAGAGGATGCAATTCCAGAAACTTTAAGAAAATGTATAGTTTCCTTATATTAGGCTAAGCATATTGACATTTAACAGTATGTATATGTATGTATGTATGTATGTATATATATATATATATATATATATATATATATATAAAATCTGCATTTCATATAGAATATACATGTGGGTGGCGCAAACAACCGGACTATATTAAATGCAAACTTAAATGTGACTAGTCCGGGTTTTTGTGCCACCCTGTATATGCAATGTTAGTAAACACACACTCACAAACACACACACACACACACTCATAAACACACACACACACACACACAAACACAGACACATATAAACAGACGCTTTTCGTCTTTGACGCGGACGCGTCTTTAAACAAACACAGCACACACCGAATGGCTAATTATGTTGCACTTGCGCTTATGCCGAGAAAATAAATGGACTAGCACAAATAATCTGGTCGACAAATTAGGCCTACTTCTGTTCATCTTCAGTGTTTAAAATTACAAAAAAAATATGTAAAATAGCAAAGCAGGACTTGATTGATGTAGTCTATTAGGCCCTATTAGGTCTACGAGTGGAATTCATGAACTAACCATTTCCATGAGCTACTTAACGTTGTTGATTATTGTTGAAATTCGGCGAAATTCGAGTTCAGTTAATTGGGAATTCGGCGAAGTTAAAGATAACCTATTCAAACAGTCAGCCTCTCCTCATTGCGATGATGTAAGGTATACGTCATAGGTCAGCGCGGGAAAGTTGGAGAACCGAAGGGTTAACGCCCTCATTTATATTAGATATCATTTATGGCGTGCAAACATAGCATGTGTACCTTCTACAGCATCCCTCATCATAGCATCATACTGTAGCTTCGTCACTTATGTGCTAATTGTAGCGAATCTCACTTGAATTCTACTCGTCAGACATGCCTCTCGATCGCCTGTTGATAGCACTGCAATAGACCTATGCCGCCTATAGTTGAAACTTGAACGGTCAGTTCAAAGTTTCATTTTAAAGTGTCACTGTGTCCCCCTATCATGCACAGCTCGTGAAACTAGTAATTAGGCCCCGACCAAGGGTCAGAGTTCGGGGGCTGGCCGTCTTCCGGCGGGACGGAAGAGTCATTAATCTCGTTTCATTTACCCTATATACTCCATACTCCATGCCTAAGTGTGACAATCATTTTGAAGAGAGTTCCTGCGATTACTCATAGAGAACGATGAGTCATACACTCGATGTAGAAGATCTCTTGACTCGAAGCAGAAAATTATTTGGCGAAATACGTGAACCAATTAAAATATAACAATATGCCGTCACGTCATAAGATTGTACTGTATACAAGCTCTGTCTCTGTCTCTGTCGGTCTGTCTGTCTCTCTCTCCTCCCCTCTCTCCCTATCTCTCCCCCTCTCTCGCTCGTTCGCTATATATATATATATATATATATATATATATATATGTGTGTGTGTGTGTGTGTGTGTGTGTGTGTGTGTAATTTTGTATATAATATATTTAACCATGTTATATATATATATATAATATATATATATATATATGAGATGAATGTATGATTATCACAATTGATGACTCATCGGTTTTATCCCTATTCAAAAGCGTAAATTGTCTGATATGGAACACGTGACAAGTCTTTGCAGCTGCTCCCCTCTCCTCTCTATCTCCCCTCACTCATTTCCTCCACTGCAACCCCTTCTTCTTTACACCCCTCTCCCCTCCCCCCCGCTCATATTCCTCTTTCGCGCGGCCGACATAAACTAAACTACGGGTCTTGCAAAACCAGTGCTGGAGAGAATTCTGACTCATAAAGTCCGATGGTAAGACGTTACGGTATCAAAGGTGTCACGGCTTCTGAGATTAAGTGAGGCTTGAAGCCGGCCAAGCAACCTGACGGACCGGTTACGGTTGAATTAGTAAAAGCGAGGCCAGTCAAGCGAATCGAAACAATTTTAAGAAGTGTCAAAATCGAACGCTGACGAAAAACACGCAGTCGCACAGGTCCAAACCTCTCAAGCAAACTACAAATCGAAATATCTCATATATATATATATATATATATATATATATATATATATATATATATATATATATATATATATATATGCATATACATGCATATATATATGTATATATATGTGCAGTTTGTATATATATATATATAGGCCTATATATGTGCAGTTTGTATATATATTCATGCATATAAATATAAATAAATAAATATATATACGCATATATATGCATATATATACATGCATATAATGTATAAATGTGTGTATAGAAAGCGTGTGTTTGCGTGCGTGTGTTATATGAGTGTATATATTTAATGAGTCATAATTCCATGGAATGCAAATGTTGCAAACTAGAATGCCTTTCAGAGAACAGCAACTGCAGAAGACTGAGTAATAGCAGTATACAGGGTACTATAGCAATTTACGACGAAATCTACTATATTGGCAGTACATAGCAGCGTATGCATGGCAATCCAAACTGTTGTTGTTGTTGCTGCTGCTGCTGCTGCTGCTGCTGCTGCTGCTGCTGCTGCTGCTGCTGACAGGTTGGAAGTGCTTCAGTATTGAATCATCATCAACAGGTGTATAATTGAAACAGATACAGAAACAAAAACTATTACAGAAGGGCCAGAGACACAGACGCAGAGACACAGAGAGAAAGTAAGAGGCAGATATATGCAAAGATACATATAGAGAGACCTCGGTCTAAAGACGCGGTTTATCTTCTCCTGAACAGGAATTCCGTTAAATTTAGGAGACGTTACAAGACGAAGTCTGGATAAAAATTGAAACATACGCCATCTGCCGAACGAAGACTATGGTTATAGCCTATAGGGTCCGGGTTAATTTAATATCAGCGTTATGGCAATAGTCGTGGTTATGGTTATCTGGATGGAGGATGCCCTTGTGAGATAGAAATGCATTAATTTCCAGTTGATCTTTCTTTTAAGAAGTTCATGTTTTCGGCGCTTTACGTAATACTTATACTTAAAACTTAGCATGATTTAAACTTTAAAGTGGCTTAGAAGGCATCACTGCCTGTGTGAAAGCCACTAGGGGCACTAACGGGACTTGAACCCGCTCCATCAGCCTGACGCTCCAGCACGTAACCCACTCTGCCATCTTCCCCCCCCCAGTCAGTTACCTATACACTTTAAGTGTAATATTATCCACTCGAGGTCCTACGTGTGTGTTCTCGATCGGGACCACCCAGCGCGCGCAAGATCATCAGTAAGTAATGAGTTGGAGCTCAGGGCGAGGACAAAAGAGGACCGCGGATATGGGGGGAGCCACACCGTTGCTATGCGTGGATGCATAGGCCTATATAGAGTATTTATGGAATAGACCTATAGGCCTATACCATGTGAGCAAAAAAACGGTACGACGCGAACATCCAGGAGATTACGGCTTAATAGGCCTACACGTATAAAGTATAAACCAGTATCAATTTAATTAGCAGCACAATCAATCAATTTCTATCGGCCAATCTTCCCAAAACTTCCCATGGAAAATCGAGATATTATTGCCGTCGATAAATTATAATTAGTTAGGCTTACTGCAGCTAATGCATGCATGTGAAACACAGCACCGACAAACAGTGAGACTGGAGTCTGTGTCAATTCTCTCTCTCTCTCTCTCTCTCTCTCTCTCTCTCTCTCTCTCTCTCTCTCTCTTTCTCATTGCACTTCTCTGCACTTAACAACACCTGAAAACTTTTCTGAATATGACGGCAGCATTTCCTTCTTCCTTCTTAAATGGCTATTCACACATATGCGACATTGTCACTTCCTATATTACTCTTTCGATGATGATGATGATGATGATGATGATGATGATGATAATAATAATAATAATAATAATAATAATAATAATAATAATAATAATAATAATAATAATAATAATAATAATAATAATAATAATAATAATAATAATAATAAATAATAATAGGCCTACTATTGATATTCAGATCTGAAATATAAACAGGAAATTGTCAATTATAGATGTAGGCCTGGTCAAGTAAATGCATATGGGTTTTTACACTGCGCCAAGATATACAGGTTTTCAAATCAAAATATTAAATGACGATTCTAAAACAACGACGACAACGAGAATGATAATAATGCAATCAACACAACAACGACAATTATTATCACTCACCTGCTTTTCTTGTTACTAAACTCTTTTCTCTGCCATCTATTATTAATATTATTACTGTATTATTATTATTATTATTATTATTATTATTATTATTATTATTATTATTATTATTATTATTATTATTATTATTATTATTATTATTATTATTACTCTAAGTGGTAAAGCTATTTCGGAACTTTACCACCACCACCCCCTACATCTAACCACAGGTGTACCGCCGCCCACGCCTTACTCCAAAATATTGAATAAACAGTAATAGCAGTCCATTTCACAAATAAAGCAACTATATTTGAAGGCTTTACTAACGGCTTATAAGCTTACAGTCAAGATTTCATATTGATGACCTCATCAAATTCCAGTTGTTCGTTGTAGACTGCAGCGGCATGAGTCATCGGCCTTCAAACGCTAGCGCCGCAAAACACAGACCGGATACAAGGGCAGCGTTGCGGGAGACGCTTCCATGTCGAGTAAAATAATTGAATAAATTCTGGCCAAGCGCGTTCAAGTCTCTTTCGAAATTGATTCGCTAAATTTTTGATATGCGTTTCGCGTAAATAGTGGAAATGTTAAATTGATGTGCTATAAAGAGTGCACGGCTAAAATGCTTAATAATAATAATAATAATAATAATAATAATAATAATAATAATAATAATTATTATTATTATTATTATTATTATTATTATTATTATTATTATTATTATTATTATGTGATTTAAAATGACTCTCTACTAAGAACAATAATCGAAGGAAAAATTGAGGGAAAGAGAGTGAGAGGCAGACCGAGAAAGACGATGTTGGAGTGGATGATGAATAAAGGATATCAGGAACTCAAAGAAGAAGCAAGCAATCGATAGGAGTGGGAAAACTGGATACCTGGACCTGTCGAAAGACAGAAACACTGATGATGATGATGATGATGATGATGATGATGATGATGATGATGATGATGATGATGATGATGATGATGATGATGATGATGATGATGATGATGATGATGATGATGATGATGATAAAATGGTTTAAAAGGCTGAGTAGAGTAAGCTTGTGTGAAACCACTGTAGTAACTCTCCATACTATGAAATATTTGTTTATGCGGTTTCATCGTTCATATATTTTATTTTATTTGTAGTCACTTATTTGTATAGTAGCCTAGTTCGACGATGCAAGACTTTTTTGCTCATCCTTAGACATACTCTAGCATGTTTAAAAATCAATCTTCTCACTCGCTCAATTATTCATTCATTCACTCAATCGTTCATCCACTCATTTCCCGGATAGTTCTTTTATCAATTCACATATTGGTCGTCGTCTCATAAACGTGCACAAAGCAATAAACTAGTTACTTAATTACCAAATCATATTAAAATCAAATAATAAACATGCTCTGTTTGCTTATAAGTAGGCCTACTCAGTTTCGTTGGGTGACCTGGGAGAGGAAGAAAGTTCCAGATGTCTGCATAAACAGCAGGGGGGCTCCTTTGTAGACTATGAGCGTAAACTTGGATAAAAAGTGGGGGTCCTATATCTTTCCCTTCCCTCCTTTTCAGTGACTAGCTTGAGCTCTCAAGAAGTGAGGGACTGCATTGGTGGAACCCAGGGGTCTAATAGAAGTTTACGCCCATGCTATTTCAACCAATCAGTTTATTAGTATCAAAATAAAGACCAAAGATCGTTAATATTACAATTCATTATCTGAAAATAATTGTTATATATATAATAGTTATATATTAGATCATAGTTTGATATCTTGAAAATTGATGTAAAAGAATTAGGATACTAGAGGGAAGAAACAGAAGAGAAACAATCTCTGTCCTCAAAAGCCTCCCTATATATTCGCTATGATTTTGGCAATTTTGAGATAAATATAAAATAAATAAACTACTTGATCAATGAAATGAAAAATAGATCGATAGCGTCAATGATGTCATCGCCGTTGTTTTGATGATAGTCACTAGTCAGTTGCAACAGCTAATATCGATTCCGCCAAAAAAGACAAGAGGCCTATTACACTGTATTGGTGAATTATAAAACGCCTGGCGATAAACTCGCTGGCGTGACATCACCCAGTCACAAGAGTAGAACTCGTTTAAAGTTTATTAGAACAAAGCGGCGATGGCGTGGAGCAGTGGAGGCAGCTAGGGCCGCCGAGAGAAACTTCGGGCCCCTGGGCAGAGTAGTCGCCCCTAGAAAGTTTTAAAACTGGTGACTTTCCACGACTTTGGAGGAGTAAACCAAGTGCCAAAAAGCGGTGATGACCTTTTTTCTTGTCAGCGTCGGCAATGCTTTTGACGGGTCCCCGTCTGCCTTTCAACTTGTTTAGAGTCGGTAGGCCTACAGATCGTCGGGCTCCTGGGCATTTGCCTCCCCTGCCCTCCCTCCCTCCCCCTCTCTCTCTCTCTGTCTCTCTGTCTCTCTGTCTCTCTGTCTCTCTGTCTCTCTGTCTCTGTCTCTCTTTCTGTCTCTGTCTCTGTCTCTGTCTCTGTCTCTGTCTCTCTCTGTCTCTCTCTCTCTCTGTCTCTCTGTCTCTCTGTCTCTCTGTCTCTCTGTCTCTCTCTCTCTCTCTCTCTCTCTCTCTCTCTCTCTCTCTCTCTCTCTCGGCCCTGGATAGAGGGTCAGTCTTCTCCCTTAATGATCAGGAAAGCGAAACTCCGTAATGTCCTGCCAATTGATTCATCGGATATTGAACGAACCGCCCGCGGCTAAAAACTCGTCTAATTGACTTTGACGCGAATCGTGAAGTCATGGCGACCGTCAAGGCGTCTGCTTCCTTTGTCTACGGCAGCAGTTACCTGTTACCTTCTCTTGCCTTCGTTGGATCGTCGGCACGGATATTTTTACACCCTCTAACACCCCCCCCCAACAGTCCCTCCCAATTTGATGTCGACGCCCCCTAAAAAAGTGCCATAATCTAACAATGGCTAACAATGGTATGTACCCTAATTAGCCCCCGAACACCCCCCCCCCATATTTTACCGACACCCCCCAAATTCACAATCCTAGAAATAGCCCTGATCGTCGGCTTCTTCCAATGCCCATCCCCCTCCCGACAAGAAAAGTTCGAAGTTCTTTTTTTCGGGGACTGCATTAGGCTATACCAACGAAAGTTAAGCCAACGTTCGTATGCTGTCTTCATTGCACCGGCCGTACTAGTACTTTTACTAGGATTTCATTCATTAGTGGACTTCTATAGCGCCATTTTAATAATGCACTTGAAGTCAATCGATGGTCGCTCCGGATTCGAATCTGCACGATATGCCGGGTTCAACAGAGGTGCAGTACCGGATGAGGGTTTACCCCTCCTCTCACCCCACCACTTTTATATCGCGTTGGTCAAAGTCACCAATCATCGCGAAGTCGCCAAACAAACGTTATCTGCCAGGTTGCAAGGGATGGGTTCGCTGCCTCTCTGTGCAGCCAATCGAATAAGTTGAACTTCTGACCCCATGTGTAGACCATTAGTGCCCCAACCATCTCACTGAAGTTGATCTCATTATTGCAGAGGGGCGGAGCCTAGAGCAAATTACTTGAGTGCCTTGGATAAACGCACAGCATAGAGTAAGACAATCCATTACTCTTAAATCTAATTTTTTTAATTTCACGCAATAAATAATATATAAAATCAAATACAAGCGTCATTTGCTAGATCTTGATGATGATGATCTGTCAAAATAAAATTTGAGAGAAATGTAAACAAAATATTCTTATTGTACTCTGTGCGATTTACCGTGACCGTATAGCACCGGCTTGTGCAACATAATTCTCTAGTCAGATTGATACGCGTGGGGCATCTCCTGAACCCTCATTTAGAGGGCAGGAAAGGGCGGGTCTCTCGCTACCAACACCCTCGATACGGGGGATAAGAAAATCACCGGAGATTAATCGTCACCTTCGGCTAGAATGACTGTTTGCTTTGAAATTCTTTGAAGCGGATCCGATCGACGGACTCAATTTTTTCGCGGATCGCTACGACCGTCGTTGCGCGGCCCGTTGGTAAATACATAATTAATAACAGTGGCCGCCATTTTCTGAGTTTTTTTCTCGTAAATTTTAACGATTTCGCGGAATTTTTCCGCAGAATTAGGGAGAAAATGCGCCGAACGAACGGCGGAATTAATCGCCAGTAGGCCTCGAACGGGTCTCTGCGCTGGAGGCGAAGGTTTAACCGATCGACGTACATAAAGGAGCCTTCTATACTGAAATTTCGACGAAGGTAAGAAGCCAGTATATTTCAGTATGCCCAGTCTCCAACCTAGTATGCTCTTTTATTTACCTGGTAACGGCGTATATGCAGTATTTTACTCGTGCGTACGTTTGCTTGCATTGAATGCACACTCCTTTATATACCTAGTATGCGCATACTCTGCCGTTTGAATACTTCTCTTCGATTTACTGACGATTTTTGAAAGTCTGGTACACTGTGTTGTGGAGTGTGGCGGCGCGTGCCAGCGCGGTTAAGCGGACCATCACCGGCTTTGAAGCAGGCGAAGCGAAACCTGGTTGCTGTCATGTACCATTCGTTAATGGATTACCTAGTACTGAAACTGCTCTAATGACCTCATGGTAAAAGTGCATTACTGCGTTCTAAATCATGTCCGCTTACTTACAAGTGCATTTTAGCGTTCTAAATTATTTAAGTCATTGTGAAGTGTATTCTGGCTTTCTATATTATTGGTCAGGACCATAACTGGCAGCTTAAATTTTTTTGGGTGAAAATTCACATGATACATGCATGCATGCATGCAGGCATGAGTGTATGTATGTACCGGTACATATATTTATCTGTATTTATTTATTTAGCTAGCCTTAAATCATGAAAGGCATAGCATATCTATATAGCATATCTATGATGAGTTCTTGAGCAGGGTCATTTGGCTTTATGTCACTTGAGATGAGAGGTGGAAGTTCCTTTTCCCATTTTGATCTTCCTCATATGCAATTGAAACTGAAAAGTTTGCCATATAGACTACGGTCAGAGACGACTGCACTGAAGGGGCAGGGGGTCCGTGCCTCACTATTGAATGCCTGCCCACCCCTCCAGCGGCCCCCATACTTTGGTGCACTCATTATAAGCAACTATACCAGTCCAGGTTATGAAAAGTACAGTAGTTGATTCCCATGCTTAGAAGTTGCCACCACAATGCCATCCTCTCGCTTGCCAAAACCTGGAACCACCATTGGCCATGGACAGATTTGAACTGTAGCGTTTCATTTGCATTGCAGATGCCTTTTCCACTAGTTCGTCATGTCATCATTACTTTTGGAGTACAGCAGGGTAAGTCATAATGGGTCAACTGTCTTAATTGTTCAGTGGAAATAGAGACTGCAGAAGCTGTTGCCTAATTGTTGCTCAAAGGGTATAACTTGCTAAATTCACGTTCAATCCAAATTTTTCACATGCATAGGTTCACACTTTAGAAATTATTTATTGTACTGATACTAGAAAAGTAGTTTTCTCCTGCACAAAAGTACAGTTCTGGTAGATTACCATGAATTCTGCTGCAAACTGACAGACATTTGAAGATCTTGGCCTTCCAATTGTCCAAAACAGAAGGAAATGATGAGGATGAAAGCAGGGGAGGCTAATAGACTGAGAGATAGAAGGACAGGGTAGGGAGAAAGGAGTCTGGATTACATCTACTTGGATTGATTTGTCTTTTGGTCAATTCCATCGTTAGGGACGGGACATTTGCACAAAAAAAGACACCTTAACCTACAAAATTTTTGATGATAGTAACTGGATATAAATCATTAGCAGGGTTTATCTCAATGGTGACCTCTGAGACAGTATAAAAACCAATCTTGAAGTCTCTGTTCATAAAATTAGTTTTGCAGCTACTCGTTGAAGTATGCGTTAGGGACGGGACAGACTGTGGACATGATTTTTACGGGTGTCTCGCATAAACTAGAAACTCTGCAAATTTTGTCATTCTGAACTAAAAATTGGTAGTCCAACCCCTCAAGCTGACTTCCAAGATATCATGAACATGATATTTCATCCTTGAATGCCATCACAGTCATTACAGATATCTGTTATGTCGGCGTTAGGGACGGGACACTTTCGTTAGGGACGGGACATCGTGCAAAATGACATTTGAAATAACCTCAAATAGGGGTATCGTTCATTTTATCTAGCATTTTCTCATATATGTTAGGACAAAATTAGTTTAAAAACACTGAATTTAAAAGAATGTAGACCATTTTTGCAGATTGATGCAATAAGTAAGTAAGTAAAATCTTGTGGATTTCTATAGCGCCTTGGAAAGCAGCATAATCATAGCTGCTTATTCTTAGGCGCTCAGCCTTTCTTAAAATAGCTATGGGGAAGGTATATGATCAGCCAGGAAAATAGTCAACATCCAAAGGGCAGTGAGGCTAGGTTGTTAGAGCTATGGAGGAAGTGATTTTAGAAAAAGGAATACTGTAAATACTGTAATGATCATACAGTCTTAAAAAATTTAATACTGTTCAAAACATTAGCACTTCATACAAGAAGTTATGAATACTGAACTAAATACTGTTTTATAATAAATGTAATATACTGTTTTCAAACAATTCTATCAACTTATAGAACTAGCTCTTTTAAGCTCATAGTTTCCATTCCGTTCAACACATTATTTCTTCAAAACAGTTTTCATGAGTTTGTTAACACGATCTGTTTCATCTTGCGGGAAAGTGTACAGCCCACGCTGGTTAACAAGGCTCAGTATACATTCCAGCACACAGAGAATTTCACATGGAGGCAGCTTCGCGACTTGTTCTTTTGACGGCCACATGAACCTGTTTCTGGACTTTTGACACATGAAACTGATGGCAATTTTGTTTGTCTCTTGGTTGACACCATGAACCAAGCCGGGCCACCACACATCGTCATGTATGACAGCAATATATGTAGAACCTTGTACGATGTCTGAGAGCTGGATGCCACTGTTCTGTGATGTAAGTGTCGGTTAGGCAGGCTCTGAAATCACTGTTTCACTGTCTGATTTTTTAACAGTATCATTGCATGATGCAGCTGCAAAGTGATGAGTGACATGAAGATCTGAGGTAGCATATGTCTTAAAGCTGATGGCCATTGAGTCTGAGAGTATTTCCAGTGAATGCGTATTCTGTGTGCCCGGTATGCTGCATGCTGACAACCACAGTCTCTCGAGATCGTGTTTCTCTGAAAACATTTTGATGCCATCCTTCGAAACCATCAGCACATTGATCTTTGGACAACGCAACTTTGCAACAGTTCAGAATGTCGCTGCATCATTTATACCAGCTTCACGCCTGCTACTGACTTGAGCTGCTACCATTCTCTTTACTGTTACCCCTATGCCATCTACTGCACCCTTGCCATGGCTGGTAGCAAAGAAGTTCCAGGAAATGTGGATGTTGCACAATGCTGGGAGTTTGACACAAATAAAACTAAAGATGTATTTGTTCTTGAATTGTGATGCTGCCCCATTAGTGAAGATGTGAACATTCTTAAGTGCTGGATACTTTTCTCACATAGACAAATGAATTACCACACAAACAACACAATTACCACAGTGAATATAGAACTTAGCAATGCATATTTAAAATTGTCCCGTCCCTAACGTCCCGTCCCAAACGCATCAAATGTCCCGTCCCTAACGCTGTATCTTCAAAACTAAGTGCTTATAGGGTTTCAAATTTATCACAGTTGTTCTGGATGGTATTTCAGCATTGTGCACAAAAACTGAGACAAATATAATAACAGATGATTCTTGTGGTTAAACTTGTAATGAAAAATGTTAGGGACGGGACAAAGCCAAATTGTATTATAAATGTCATGTCTTTGAAAATTTACTGTGACAAATATATTGCAATTTTAAGCATAGTGTTTGCAGTTTCATGAGGGAAATATATCAGGCTATTGAATAACATTACATTTTTTAGACACATTTATAAGTGTTTGTATCATTTTTTAAATGTCGGATACTTTGGCAATTGTGCTTTTATGCAGTTGCGAAAATGAACTTTTGGGAGGTCATAAACAAACCAAGATAAAAACAAAACCGCTTAAAAAAATTCAGAAAACTCTTTTGAACAGTAAACTAGAGATATTGTACATAATGGAAACCTACAGATTCTAATGCTATCTTTACTTTTTATTTTTCTTGTTTATGTCCCTGTTCTCATGGAATTGCCCTTTTCCGTTATCTACTGTTTGCATTTATTTAACAAGATCCTAGCAGTATCATAGCATTCTAAAATAGAACAGAAGACTCTGTTAGTATAATTTATGCAATTCAAGATGGATACAGTAAAATTAAGTAAAATGTTCTGGAATGAAATGGTGCTTATTTCCGAGTTGTCTGAGACTGAGGATCCAGTTTTCATGCTGTTTAGTTGGTGTTTACTGTCCTCTTGCATTCAGTGTAGTTAGTCACTGTCTCTGGTTCATAGCTATACAGGCTTCGTTTTAAAATTGCACATATGGCAGTTTTCACGTTTGTCCATCAAAGTCTGCATGACTAGATATGCAATTTATTACAACTGTGAAACACTGCTTGTCGTTTTTGAGCATGGCACTTGTTTTGACATGCTGTGCATCATTTTCAATCAATATGCTTGCCGTGCTTGTATAGATTGCATTGTCTGCTAATGTTAAAACTTGAATGTGCACAGCATTCACATACACGTTGCCAGAAGGACAGTGGACTCTGACAAATAATTTGGCTTTTGTTAATTTTTTTTTCAGTAATAATTCATGATGATAGTAGCAGTTGTATAGGCCTGTTCAGCTGCAGTGGCGTACCTAGGATATGACAGGTTGGGCAGAACCGGCAGATGCCCTGGATGCTACTTGAAGGGGTGCAAAAAGCCTCTGTGATCTTGCTCTACATAGTGTTGAACTTAGTAGACACCGAGAGAACTGATTTTGAGCACATCATAGACCAGTGTTTCTCACACTGTGGGTCACAACCCAAAAGTGGGTCGTAGGGCTCGTGGTGGGTCGAGGGTGTAGAACAAAATTAGATTCAAAAGTGTCTTTTTCTAACCAATACCACAACGTCACAAGCCTTGAAGGTTGTATGTAGGCTTAAGTTTTAAGAAATTTATATTCCAGTGGTCTTCACACAGGCTTACTTAACCCCCTTCCATGTTTACCAAATACCCTAGATGCGCCTCTGTTACTGTATAATAGAGAAGTGTATTCCTAACCTACTTTATACACATGCCTGACTGCTCCTATCCCTGGAATAAATGTTTATATTACAAAGTGTTTCTTATGTTTATCCTGTCACGTAATAAGTCATTTGATCATGCAATTCTAACTGATGCAGCCCTCTGGTTTAGGTTTTTGCCGCCTTTGATGTATGTTTTGATAACGGTGCTAAGGATAGATAGATACTAGATTGCTTCTGGTTGTTCTTGTTTCTTTGATATCGGCATTTTAGATAAGATATATGGTGGTAGGGGGGATGTTTGAGATAGATAAGCCGTAGATTTGTTGCTCTAAGCTGAGAAGATCTGTGCTACTCTTTGTAATTTCTGTTGTATTGAAATTGATTTAGCTGTTTAGAGTATTTTAATGATGTAAGCTGAACATATCGAAAATATTGCAGTGAAACTAGAAGTTACTGAGGTAAAGTTTTAACATCTGACAGTGTTACTGGTGTCATTGCAACATTTTGGGTACAGTTAATAATGAATTTTACTGGCAATTAAAGTGTGTTGCACTGATTGAGTCAGGTAAATCCATGGACCATAGACACCATGATTAATACTATAGCTAATGCGATAGGATATCTATTCCTATCTAGAATAGAAATGGAGGATACAATGGAGTTGAGATGTTAAAGCGCTTTTGTTGTGGGCCTCAGCCTTGTTACAGCGCTATAGAAATCGTCCAAGAATGAATGAAGAATGAATGAATGGAGTGGTTATTTTGCACCTTTGTGTTAAGTATTCAGTTGGCAGAGATAAATACAGGTTTTTAAAATTTTGACTTGGGCTTAAACATTACAAGGCCTCAGTGTGAAATATCTAATGCAGTATATCCCAGTTATCAGGTATCTTAATTGGGATCTGTGTTGATGATGTGCAGGTGATTGATTCTTTGTATTTGAGTATTACATGTTTGCATTGAGCACCCTACCTCCCCATTACCCCACTGGGGCTGATCAGGCTCCCTATGGTGTGCAAAGGCAATTAAATGGTCATTGAGAGGCTACATCATTAGCTTAATTAGTATAATATGAGACCTACAATGGTGTGCAAAAGTCATCTTCTTTTTTGAAATTTCTTTTCTTCTGCTTTATCCCTATTTATTGTCTTTGCTATTTTATTTTTGTCTATTCCAGTGCATGTCTTTCTCGAATCAATGCAGTTGATCAAAATAATTGAAACAAATTGAAAAAGAAGATGATTATAATGGAAAACTTTTGTGCACCATTGTATATTTAAAAGATCCCTAGCTATTTTGGGCCTTTCTTATTTAGCCTTGAATAACTGAGTCATTTTGGAGACAGGGAGGGTGAGGGACGAAGAGGGTGAGGGGACTGGGAAGGGTTAGAGGATTCAAGGTTTCAGCTTTTTTGTAAGAGAGTAAGTTATTAAGTATGAAATTAAGTAAATAAGTAAAACAATTTGTGTAGTGCTAGACACTAGCAATGCACCAGCTTTTTCACTCGTAGTCTGTGGTCATTCAGGATTTTAGATCCAAGTGGGGCAAAGGTCTACCAATGGGATTGCCTCTTTAGTTTCATGGTGCTATCCCTGTTGGGATTTTTCAGTTAGGGTAAGGGTTAGGATTAGAAGAGTTTTGGGTTGCTGAACATTGGATCATTTGCATAAAGACAAGCAGTAACAAAACAGCCAGTTAACCCTTTTTCATTCAAGTTTACGTCAATGGTGGTACAGTATATGTGTGGCTTTAATAATGGAATATGTGCTGTGAGCCTGTACAGTGTAAAATTGCTGATGTCAGCAAACAAACAAACTGATATTGAAAATCGAAAACAACTCATTATTGTAGGTAGTACATCCTGGTGTGTGATTAATGATTGCTGTGGCTTAGAGAGGTGAATGCACTCTCTGAGAAATAAATGGCCGGATCAGTTTTGTTATCTTTATTTTGAATTCACGCTTTTACTTTTCATATCCTAAAGATTCAGAATAAATGCATTATTGTCTGCCGGAATTTAACTGCATAAGTTGATGTAGCTGGCTTCCAGATGTACCGTGAATAAGTTCGAAATTTGCTTTAGTAATTGCCATATTATAAGGTAGAGCTGTTAGCTACATAATCACAGGATTCACCCCCCCCCTCCCATCTACCCTCTCACCCCACCACCAGAGGGACTTTGAGTTATAGAGTAGTTTATCCAGTTGGGTACTAGGTGACCTGCACAGACCTTATGACGTTTCTATGGTTCTGTATAACAGGGTCCGTTGTATGCATTTCAGTATAATACAGTTATACCATCTGGATGTTGGAAACTTATGAATTCAGTGAAAGGCTGGCATGAGGTTTCATTGACTGAACCAGGCTGTTGGGACTTAGGATGAGGGATGGAGGGATGGCAAGGGCGGGTGAGTGGAGAAGATGGTGAGAGCCTGTACAATGGAAGCTGAAGACCTGTTAAGCAAATCTCTTTACATTCTCATTTCCTTGTGTTTAGCACATTTCAATATGCTCCATAAAGGAAAGAAAATGAATAAGTTGTGGGAACACTAGAACTGCCTTTCTTATGTTTATTACTTGTATCTGTTTTCCTTATTCAGGCTTATTGACTTATCTCTGTTTGACTCTGTGTTTGCATCTATGGCTTCTACTCTCTCTCTCTCTGTCCGTCTTGTTCTGTCTGTCTGTCTTTCTCGTTATGGCCACTGTCATCAGCATGTGTAACATCAGTTCTTTTCTCATCATCATCATTACCTTTTTAAGCTTAAACCGTTCAAACCTTCTATCAAACATTCTGATGTACTCTGTCATGGACTAAAGTTATCGAAATTATATGCTGATTTGGGTTTGACTATTTGACCTGGACAGTGTGTCTCTGGTCTTGTTGCTGTTTTCTTCTGTTGATGAGCAATTGGTCAAACAATGTAAGCTGTTAAAGGCCCTCATATGTCAATACAATGGTGAACTATGAAGGTAGGAATTAGTACCTTCTGGGATTTACACCCATCAACTGCTCAACCCTAGCTCCGTGCCCTAAGGGGGCACCTCAGGGTAAAGTTAACACTAAGTGGATATTAATGGGAGCAGGGTGGCGGGAGGGTAGCATTTGGGTGAAAAGATAAATTCCAGGGTTGGGAAGAATTTAAGTTTCATTATGTTTCTGTATGTCTGTTTGTTTCTGTCTGTCTGTCTGTGTGTGAGTGTGTGTGTGTGTGTGTATGTGTGTGTGTGTGTGAGTGCTGTGATTAACCAGTGATGACTGAATGGTTGACCATTAGAAACTTTGACAGGTGAATGAATTGCTTAACTTCTTCATTGTCTTCACACCTTCCGGTTGGGATATGAGGTGGTTTGAATGGTGGGATGATGGGGTGTCATTAGATGTACCTGGACATGGTCGGTCTTGAGGTCATGACCACATCCCTGGATGTGGTCTGCAGGATTGAATGGTCTGAGTTTGCCCTCAGACAGTTGCACCCAGTTACTCAAGTTTCCCTCTTGGAAAACTTTCATTTTGCAAAATCTGAGCGCTGAAGTGTGATTATATCAAAATACTCTTGTAATGCTCTGCTTTATTTCAGGTTTCAGTGCTGCTTTTAGAATCGGCTGGATTTTAAATTCAATCTGGAATGACTAGACCTGATGTCATTTTCTACAGACGGAGGATATGGATAAATTGCACATATTTTGTGAACTTGTTCCTGTGGATGGGCTGTACCATGTACAGGCAGGTTCATTTTCACGATGGAACCTGATGTCCAGGGTAATAAAAGTCCTTGTAACATAGGTTGCTGTTTCCTACATGGCTTCGTTGTCTAGAGCAGTGGTTCTCAACGTCCTATGCACGCCTCAGAAGGGGGCAATTTGAATTTTTAAGGGGGCAATTAGAAAATTTGAAATTTTGACAGGGCAATTCGAGAATGATGTAGTAATAGTGAATATTTGGAATTACTTATTAATTTTCTAGGCCTCTAGAGAATCTCGGCCTCTATAGGGCCTTATATGCATATATAGATATATATTAAAGAAAGATTTTCTGTCACATAAATAAGAGTTCACTTGTTGAATAATAAGAATTATAAGTCACAGGGGACATTAGGATTTTGTGGATGCTTATAGGGGGGGGAGGGCGCATGGACTATAAAAGGTTGGGAACCACTGGTCTAGAGTGATTTTACAATTGGATGCAAAGACAAAGACTCTATACCATGACATCAACGCCAGCCTCAGATACTCAGTGTCTGGAACTGCTCATTGCCAACGGATTGCTCTTGGATGCCGACAAGATGTTGACTGACTCTGCGAGCACTTCCACCAACGTGGTTGAGCTCGTGAGCTTTGGTGTAACCAACAGCGGAGAGCAGCCGTTGCCCGGTGGCATACAATTGTCGGGCATTGGCCGATTGTCGAACGGGATGTCGCGGGATTCTCTCCGTTCCCTTGACAAGGGCGATCTCGGGTTTTCAGATTCGGGACATCAAGACCTTGATGCCTTTGCTCAGACGCTGAGCGATGGAATTGCACTATTTGATGGAAAACCGGAGCAGGAGCTGCAATGTACGTTCTCTGGGGATAACACCGGTTAGTGCAAAACAGAATTATTCATATACCCTGTACATAGTGTATGCTGTGAACGTTGAACATTTGTTTAACTTATCTCAATTGCTTTGAATACTGAGGACTATTTCTTAAGTGCTGCCAGTTTAATATAGTGCATTATGTAGGAGTTTATTAGGCGCAGTCTTTGAAGACTTGGTTTTTTTCTTTGTGCAATGTACACTACAGTTCTTTCTCCGGTCAATTTTCACACTTACCAATGTAGTGATTTGGAAGGGCATTTCAAAATCAAATGTTTGTTTGCCTGTGCCTCCCTGTTTTTCGGATGGCTTCTTTGATATGCACTCGGCTAAATTATATTACAATTCAAGACTTGTAATGATAGTAACTGGATTTTTGTGATTTAGTGGGACATCTCCCACTTTTTGACTCCACTTGTTAAGAGCTCTTGTCTTGGACCTTAGTCTTGTCTATTGTGCTGAAGAAATTGTCTGGTAATAATAATAATAATAATAATAATAATAATAATAATAAATTAATAATAATAATAATAATAATAATCTCCTGTGTTGAAAATCCCTGTCGTTCATACGTCCTTCTATTTCAACTTCCGTTTGTTAAACTTTGTTCATAGGTAGTGGAGCGGTTTGAGGCACTGTAGAAGCAGTGTAAGGTGGTTTATGATAGGAATTGCTGTGGGGATCAAGGAAGGGTTTTCTGCTAATAATATTCTTTTGGTGTATTAGTAAACATTGGGCCCTTTTAATATAGGTAAAATTTAAAAGATAAATATTCCCATTGCTCATAGGCAGTGGAACCAGCACTTTTGATATACAAGAGATAGTTACATAATAGTTAGGTTGTGTGGTCCAGAGGACTAGCATGAGCTGTGGAAGTAGGCAGAAATAAAAATCTATTAGAAAAAATTATTTATTGACAATGTCTACTTTGGGCTATATAGAATAGCACTAGAGACTGTCTGAATTGCCCAGCGCTTTTGATATTCAACAGATAATGACATGTTGTTTGAATGACTGTATTCTTTCAAAAGATTTTTTTGGAAGATGCCACAGGTTCTCCAAACAGCCAGACCAACTCGGAGGGGTCGTGCAGCAATTTGGCCAAGACCAAAGCTTGTCAGAGAAGTAAAGGTCGACCGTCGAAAGTCACCAACGGCATCCCCAGCAGTCGAACCATCATCCAATGCTCCACCTGTAGGAAGACCTTCAACAACTCAAGTGCCTTGGCAAAACACAAGTTGATTCACAGCAACGAGCGAAAGTACACGTGCACCCTCTGCTCCAAGGCATTCAAGCGACAAGACCACCTGTAAGTCTGGCTTAATACAGTAGGACTTCACTATAGCGTACTTAGCGGTTCTGTAAAATTAGTACGTTATACCCAAGGTATGTTATATTCAATACCATCCAATACGGTAGTTCACCGCATGGGATCATATACAACCGAGTATATGCTATAGCCGAGTCCATTGTAACAAAGTTCTACTGTAGATAAAGACTTGCGTAAATTTCGTACTTTCGGTCAATTCTGCATGATGTTGCAACAGTGTTGCGTGAAAGTACCAGAGTTGACGTTGGTATCAATTGACACATGCAGTTGCTGACAGTAGCTTAAGCTGTGTGTCTGATGGCATTCATTGTGTAATTATTCGCAGCTGACTGCCTCCAATGTTTGCCTACCACAATGAATGCCATATTGAAAATGCGACAACCCAACCGTGGATATGAAAAGTCGTATGAATTTGTCAGTCAATATTTTTGCTTACATGACCAGCCATGCAAGTGCCTTCTAAAACCACTGAGTCATTTTGTCTAGCTGCTGAGTGTATTAACTTTGTCCTCAGCAGGGCTTTGCATATTCTTATAACGGAGAAGATTATTAGTACATGTGTTTGGAAGTTGTGCAAGTATCTGTATATTGCAGTGGAAGCTTTTATCTGTGCCACTGCTATACCTCTGACGGTGACAAAACTAAAGCTACTATTGATATATTTTTTGCAATTGTTCTAGCTGCTATAAAAGTTCTTTAGCCTTATGGTGTCAAGGATTCTCCTTAGAATTAGTAATTATTGTAGCATGTAAACACTTTTGACAATCATCAGATCCTTCTAAATATTGTATAACGACCACCTATGGTTAGTAAGTAAGATGAGCATGATTCTAATGTGTTGCATACTTTGGTTGCCAAAAAGCTTGAACTGTAGGAACATATGACTGGTGGGCTATGCACGGTTATTCACAATGGTGCCATAGAAGTTTTTTGACTGATACAGTATAATCCTCTATTCCTTAATTCAGGTAATGTGTAGCTTTAGTTTGATGCTGATATTTTTGAATCGATTTTAGAAACGGTCACATGATGACCCACTGTTCAAAAAAGCCGTACGAATGCAAATTCATTGGCTGTGACAAGAGTTATTGCGACGCGAGATCTCTCCGCAGGCACCACGAAAACCACCACCAGCAGCTGCTGGACAATTCCATGGCATCCGGCTCTGACGCAAGCCTGACACCAGGCCTGACACCGGGCCTGACACCGGGCCTGACACCGGGCCTGACACCTGGTGCCAGCAGCGAGTCTGGAATATTCCGTTTCGACCTTCCTTCCCTGTGCCTGAACCAGGACCAGGGGCTTGTGGTTCGGGGAGAGGTGGGCGGGTCACCATCTCATGAACTGAGTCCACTGAGCCCAAATATCAGCGTCAGTCCATCGACAATTGCTCAGAAGTCAGGAGCATGGACATTAGGATTCAACCCATTAGAGTGAGTTGATTATCATTATTCTGTTCTGTTACTTTACATTACATTATTGTTGAGGTGTTGCTATGCAGGTGAGAAACAAGTCTTTGTTTACAAATTTGCTAAGTTGTTTTGTCACACAATCATGTCTCTGAATAATAAAGAGCAAACCGTAGGTGATAAATTGCGAAATTTTTTTTAGCGAACCGAAACCTGTCCAGTGTACGGTCTGCGACAGAAGGTTCAGGAATATGCCGGCTCTGAACGGTCACATGCGACTTCATGGTGGTTTCGTTAAGAAGGTAAAGCAGCCATGTTGCACTGTTCTTCCAGTTCTCTTCATGTTGTAATTTGCAACTCAGAATGCCAGCATTATCACTTTGCAGTGACTTTATTTTTGTCACTGTCAGATTCAGGACTAGCTTGGCCTTGCCAGATGACTATGAGGATGTGATGCTGATGCTGATATGGTGATGGTAATGAGAGGGAGGAGGAGGAGGAGAGCCATCTTACTTTATTTGGCATCTATTCTAATAATGTGCCAAAATCTCGCAACTTTTAGATTTATTCCTTTATAAATTTCTAGCACTGTGCCTTGCCTTGTTTCTCAATGAGTTTAGTTTGCTATTCAGAACTGCTTATGCTGCTGTACAAGTAGAGAGACTGGAGAGAAGGAGAGACAGAGACAGACAGAGAGAGGTAGGCACTTCCCTATAAGATTAGACACAGATCATAAAGGTTAGTTGTTTAGTTGTTGATCTTTTTAATCTTCATAAATTTATGTTGCAGTCTTGTTTTTGGCAGGATGTTGAAGCGGAAAAGCTCGAAATTTCATCTGTTCCAATCAATAAGGCCACATTGGCGCTGGCAACAGAGTGCTATTCGTCATCAGTTGGTGCATCTGGCGGCCAGCTGTTGAAGGCATCTTCGTGCAGCGCCCTTCCCACCACCGACCTGGCCTTTCCTGCCATTGTCGACGGCCTGCCAAAGCAGGACGAAAGCTTTGCGGATCTCTTCGTGTCAGCCGACATTTCCGACACTCTCATTGACTCTCTGTGTTCGAGTGGCACGTCTGTGAATGGCGCCGGTGAGTTTTTGGAGTCACTCTCTCAGTCGAACCAGCTGGACGAATTCGGCTTGAAGAAACTGGATCTGCCACCGCACGACGTGGACCATACGCAGGATATGGTTGACCATCTGCAACTGGTCGACAGCGGTGCGGGTCATGAGAAAACCGTCGGCTTGACCGGTCAGAACTGGACAAAGCAGCAGCAGCAGCAACTGCCGTCCATTGCGACATCCAGCAGTTCTTTATTGGACGGCGACGTGTTGGGGCAGAAATTTGGTTCGCCAGATCAGAGTTTGATGGCTTCTCGGCGCTTTCAGAGAATGTTGCAGGCAGCGTCTCAGCTATCGATAGCTGTTCCATGCCCACCACCACCACAGGGGACAATAGCGAGCGAATCTGCAACCTATGGTCATGTGAGTTCCAACTTGATCGCTTACACAAATCCAGGCAGCCTTATACCCACTGCGGGGTCATTGACTAGCCCTTCGCAGGACAACACCCCCACGGCGCCACTGGTGGCGATGAGTGGAAAAAGTGGGCACCCCATCCTGCTGAAAAATCAGCCGTTAACTCCCGGGTACACAGTCCATCTACCACCTGGACCACTGCACCAGTTTGCTTCGACCGTGTACCCTGGAAATCAGACGCCGTGCACTCCTAATTCTCCATTTGAAAAGTCCTTTCGCTCTCAGATTTCAGGACCATCTCAGATGTCTAGCAACTCAGTGTTCTTCCAGTTTCCATCGCAACCCGGAGACAAAGAGAACGCGATGGCAAGCCACTCTTCGACGCCAAATCTCCCGAGTTATGGCATGCACCCTCCGCACACGCCGCAGACGCCGCATTCGCCGTACACTCCAAGCACTCCAAAGTATACTTCGAACGCTTCAACTCTAACCAGGCACTTCCAGTTTCCACCTTCAGCGAATTTCCTAGACGGCAGTACCAGCAGTGGTTCACCTTACCCTCACTATCATTCTAAGTCCTATCACCCGTACAGCCGACCATTACCTGCTAGTCCTTGGTATATCAATCAGAGCCAAGCATCTTCGGTTCAGCAGCAGGAGGATATCTTACAGGTGGAACAGAAAATTCATGAACATATCCAGCTGCTGCAGCGGGAAGACCTCATGAAGCAAAAGATGTCTCTTCAGGCCCAGGACTGCATTGCTGCTGAAACCACCTGTGACGACTTCTCGATTCTTGGATCCATGTTTGTTGACGAAAATCTTGGAAACCAGCCAGAAGTTGCCATTGGATCATCGGCCATCGAAATGCAGGAATACCTGGATGGAATTGGTCAGGAACCAAGTTCTTTTGACGTTGAGATGGACCTAACGTCATCGTGTCCTGTTATCGACTCTCTGAACACAATAAACCCGAGCGAGCTCTCGGTACTGCTTGGCGACCAACCGGGCACCATTCCAGCTTGCGAAAATGAAGGGCAAATGAGCGCTGGAGTCGAAGAAGTCATTCAGCTGCTTCGGGAGCAACTCGGCGACGCCATCTGCGGCCAGGATCTTGGTGTGGCTAGTGAACCCGGTACGCGGCAGGAATCAGTCAAACTGGAAACATCGTACTCTCGATTCGAAGATGACATTGGCAGATCTGGTGTCCTGCCATTCTACACCAGTACGGCTATGACTGTGGATTGCTCTTTGATGGTGTCACCGAAACCCCTCGTGTCAGCCGATATGATGGATTTTGAATTCACCAAAACAGAAACATCTGAGAAAAAGGGCAGAAAGCACCGCCCTGAACCCCTCCACATTCCTGCAAATGTCAACAGCTACGGCTTTGCGAGTCAGCTTCGGTCGCCCCGACTTAGAGACACCGTTTGGAAAAGGATGCTACCTTACACCCCTCCTCCGATGATTAGCCCAGCCCGAAAGGGCCCCGGAGTCTTCTGGAATCTCTTTCCGAACTCGATGCCACAGTCGGCGCCTCCATGCAACCACAGTTCCCAAGGTAAAGCATAAGACTGCATTGTCACCAGTTGTGCTGTTGCAAATAATGTGAAATTTATTTTTTCTTACATGACTGCATTGTAAGAACGCCTCAGTTTCTGATTTACCTGCCCCAAAATCTATTTTTGAGTAGAAGGCTGCCAATTTTTTTTCAGAATTGAGCGCATATTGCCAATTTCTATGTTTCAAACTTAAAGCAGTGTATTTTTGCTGCAGGATTTTATACCTTTGAACAGTGCGCTTCTGAAGACAATGGTAAAGCACCAGAGACAGATATTCTTCCGTTAGTACCGTTCGTTAAGATCTTGGACCAAAACCTTGCTTTTTATAATTAGGAAATTCCACTTGTTAAAGCTACAGATTGTGCCACACCAGAAGAAGCCCTAAAATTTCATCGTCTTGTAACGGAAATGCCTCACAACATCAGAATATCTCTACCTTCAATATTGCCTCAATGTTGTGGCTGCTTATATATATATGCATACATTACATGCCTGCCTTTTTAGTTATTTTGAAATGTATTCGAAGTTTGAGTGTTTGTTCTTTGTTGTAGTTGCCTTTAGATGTTGTGCTAATAGCTTAGTTTGCTTTGCTATCATTTCGCTGACTTGCGTCATGTTCTGTGTTTTCTCGTTAGACATGTGAATGTTGGTCCAGAGTTTCAAGCAGTTATTCCACAAGTTGTTTCAGATGAAAGTGAGCACTCGAATGTCTGGTATAGTTGAAGGGTTGACAGTGACTTGTGTTAAGTTGATAGAAGTCTTTTCATTGAAGCAATGGCTATGGTAATTTCAGAACATAATTTAGCATAACAGCACATTTACATAACACCTCTTCTCAGAAGTGCTTGCGCTATAAGTACTTTGTACTTTGAATGGGAAACAAGTAGTTTTTTCAAGCACTTAAGAAATAATGTTGTATACTGGTAGTCTTCATTGACCAGTCTGTATTGTACTATACTGGACTATTTATATAGCGCCGTAAGCATAGCTTAACCAAAGACAAGGGTGCTTTACAAGGGAATTGCCTATGAACTTGTGCTTCATCACTCAATTATATGAGCATCTTTATGAGCATAGATCATTTAGATCAGTTAAGTGTTGTTGTTACCTGTCCAGGTGAGCTGCAGGAGAAGACGATTATCGATGCAAATGAAGAACTGTTGTGGGATCCAAAGACAATGGAGAGTCTGTCGGAAGAGGAATGTAAGTTAATTAACTGTTAGAGGTTCTCTGCAGAAATGTTGATATTGGTATGTATTTCTGGCATTATGCTAACATATTTTATACTTTGTATATTGATGTACCTTTGAATGCCTGTGCTAGTGCATTGGTATCAGGAGTTCATCTGCTGTGCTCCTATTCTTGGCAATGGAACAAGCAAAGAAGAGGCACTGCACCTTCTGCAGAGGTGTAACGGAAGTACCAAGGTACTGCTTCAAAATGTACTGGTAGATTTTTAACCATATTGAAGCGGGTTCTGTGTGAAGATATATATATATATATATATATATATATATATATATATATATATATATATATATATATATATATATATGATCAATTGAATATGATAACTGCAGCATCAATGTAAAGTTTGTTGTGAAAATGTGTTAAAGGAGTTGTTAAACTTCAAGCAGAAATTAGGAATCATAGCAACAAAATCTTCTTCTCTTTCATGGGCACTTACGTTGCCTTTGATGTCTATAGCACTGCATGCACAAAGACAATGGCTTGGCCGACAGTGGTTTTAACAGCTCTAGAAGAAATCCTACTAAACCATCTAAAATCTAGTTTATTATTATTATTAATATTAATATTATTATTATTATTATTATTATTATTATTATTATTATTATTATTATTGCACATTGTGTTTCTGGATGACCTTATCTTTTTCAAAGTGCCTGAATTTTTAAAGGCTAAACTCTATTCATGGTGTTCTACAGATGGCGATTTTGAAACTGATGATGGGAGAAGTTGGCTGTCACAAATCAAACTGTATCAGTGACTTCAATTGCAAAGGTTTGCATTGACTTTATACTGATAATTTCAGGCATAATGCATAATCCAAACAGTCAGACATGATTTGATTGCCTACAATTGAAGAAGTAATGGATTGGTAAGATGTTTAGCCATGTCTTTGTAAACAGAAAATAGTCGCTGGAAAACGGAAGAGATTGAAAAGTACCGCCAGGCTCTGGTCATAAGCGACAAGGATTTCACAGAGATTGCAAAAGAGGTAAGTACTGAGAGTGACTCGGTTTGTCTGTTAGGTACAATTACAAGTAGTATATTAGTCACTGCTTTGAAGTTATTTGTGGTATTAACGTGGCCCAGGTGTCCGTGTTACCTGGCTGGCCAAGGGGTCTGTGCTTAATCGGTTTTACGGTGTGCCGTGCCAATATGATAACTGTATGTGTTCTAGGTTGGTAGCAAGTCAGTCAAACAGTGCGTCAACTTCTACTACGCTTCAAAGAAGATTTTTGCGGACGATTATAGAGCCATGGGGAGTCAAAAAGAAAACCATCTGCTCATGGACACCTGTTCCAATAGATCGGCTTCACTGCAGAACCAGGTTTCACCAAAGCACCGGTCAAACAATGATCATGTGAGCTCTTTTCTTGATCCTTGTTGAAGTTCTCTCCATATTATCTCAATTTATTTGGTTTGTCTTCTACACGAGACTACAGTGAAACCCCTTTAATGCTGCATTGAAGTAACAATATAGATTCCATGATATTAGACAGAGTTGATTTTAATATGGACTGTAGACAGTAAACTCACATTATATTTATACTCTATGGTATTTGTAATGGATTTGACAATTTGTAATTGCTTGTTGATGTAAAGCGCTCTTGTTTTTGACTATTAGCCATGCTACTGCGCTGCATAAATTGTCCTGGATAGAATAGAATATGGAACCCTACTCCATTGTTTCTAAAACTTCATTAAGTACTATAGTGCTGTAGTGGGACCAATTTGAATATTGTCTTAGTTACAGCTGTATGGGTGTTGTTTGGAATTTTAACCTGACTGGTGGGACCAATTTGAATATTGTTGTAGTTATGGGTGTTGTTTGGAATTTTAACCTGACTGGTGGGACCAATTGAATATTGTCTTAGTTATGGGTGTTGTTTGGAATTTTAACCTGACTGTTAGGTCATGTTTGTGTGAATGTTCTATACATGATATTTAGTGACAGTGCTGCTGTATAATTTCTCTTTTGCAGGGTCTGTGATGGAAACCCATTGGTTTTTGGTGAGAATTATTCATGTGCTAGTTTCTACGTTCGTATGGCAGAGTTGTCGGTGTCGCCATAGCATTAGTGGACAGACGATAATCACTGCTTTCCTGATGTCAGTAGATAACCACTGACAACTGACAGCTTCTTTGTAGGCAATGGCAGTTGACCTGACGGCATTTTGGCCGCAATCTACAATCGGTAAATCCAACATCGAACTGTTACAAATGATTTATGATAATTATTGACGAATATTTGTGTTTGGTTTTCTGTTCTTTTTTGAATATTGTTCTTTTAATTCATTTGGCATTTGATGAGCCCTGGGGGAACTGCCCACAGTACATATTGTGCACCCCCACTTACAGTGGTTTAACCCAATTTGTCAGGTCCTAGCACCAATGTAATCAAAAGATTCTGCAGTACCAGACTGTGGAGGGTGGCATTTGGAATGGCAGATTCGGCTTTTGGTTTGGGAAAGCACCTTTTGTTTCTCTGTGGTTCGGTATAATACGAAATGGGCTTATAAATTACCTTTATGATGTGATCTGAGGATTAGAATCCTAATTGTTTGGTAGTAACAGTGAATCAGATTAAGACCTATATTGAATTATTTTGATTCAGTGATTCTCTAAAATTGAAGACTACAGAGGAAAATACAGTGTTTTGCAAGGTGCTGATTTGGTTCATTAACTCTGAGTCCCATATAATAGTATTAATTATTTCTGGTTATTTTTGATACTTGTTTTGAAAATGCCTACAAAATACCATTAATATGTTATTCCTCTAATGTCATGCTCTAGTTTTACCTTCGATTAGAGTGTATTGTTACTCTTGCACAAATAATTCGATGCCATGACGACATAACCATATATTTTTACAAAATGGTAGGGGGTTTGGTTAATGGGTTTCACGTTTACCGATGGTTGGACATACGACTTCCCATCTTTTTGACGTATTTTTGTATTGGACTCCACGTTGATGCATCTAATGCAGTTGTGTTGTGTGTGTTGTTAAACTGGCAATATGAGACATTGTTGTACAGGTACTAAGGTATGCAAATTGTGTAATTTCTTCTGCATTTAAGACCAGATACAGACAAACCTTGTTTGCTTCTGTGAGTTTTCTGTTTGAGTGGACAATCCACTGCATTGATAATGCATTCTAGGTATTCAAGGATTTTATCCATAATGATATACACTCCCATGTACTATTTTTCCGGTACCTGCTTGGAGGAAATTTCTTAATGTGTATTCTTACTGTATCTTTTGCTTATCATGTTCAAATTGTGCATGATTGAATTGCTTGGTTTTTGATCATGATGCTAAACTGTTCTTGCTGTAATTAAACTGCAAATTTATGGTATAAGCACAATATTATTGCTGTTTCCACGAGACATTTAGAATGCATATGTCTCATAACAATTTGATAACAGAGTGTTGTATTTTATACAGTTGAGGTTAATAACGTAGTAGCTCTATGCTCAGGTTATGGTATTTTGTTCTCTCATGTAGTTGTTATGAAGTGTTGGATTGCCCAACTTTTTGTTTCAATTAACCCTTTGACCCTGTAAGGCCAATGTTTCGACTTCATAACATATTGGTTATATGGTTTGCCATGGCGAAAGGGTTAGCAAAGTCCCTCAGATTTGAAGTTTATATGTGTGGGAGTGTTCCTCTTTCTTACTGTATTTACTACAATTGCAAACCTTTATGCACTATTCGATGTGTAGGAAACTTTACATGTTTTACATATAAAAAGAGATACTTGCATTCAGCAGTTTAGTAAATGCAGGACTTGCAAATATTTATTTTCGAATCAGTTATTTTTCAGTTTTAGAAGAATCTGTTGCACTATGATGTGATCGAAGCTTATAAAGTGTAAAGCTTTTGTTTTGTACTATCTGGTGCTGGTACGGCTCAAGCATAATTCTGTTTGAGCTTCTTCAAGTTTTCTTTACCTTAATGCATTGTTATAAATTCTAAATTTAAACTATACTAGAGATGATTCCGATCCGGGTTCTTATGATGAAGAATCAATTTGACACATAGAGAATCTAAATGTTTATGCAATTGTAAAGACGTGTTATATCATTTATATTTTTCAGAAACCAAATTCGAAAGCTATAAAAGCAGTCAGTCGTTATATTAAATATTGAGGCCTCGGGGACCGCTTTCTGAGAGCTGGCGGGCCATAGTTGCCTGCGGGGCATGGTTTGCGGGCCTCTGATGTAGGTAATTTAAATATTTGCAGCAGAGTTTCTGCACTTTTTATTGAATACATGGATTTACGAGTTATTTTCCATGTGCATAATTCCTTGCACGCTTTGATTGCCTTTTTGGTATTGGAATTATGCATGTGTAGCGGTATTACTGGAGCATCATTTTAAGTCAGTAAAACTCAGGAAAATCAGGGATGCTTTGCAACTTACGGAAACCATTTAGTCTTATTTTATGCAGCGTTTTGTTCATTTTTTGAAGCGAATCGATTCCTTTTGAATGTGTTGTGCGCTGTTTTTTTTGGTCATTGCTAAGTGAATTGGGTCTGAATGGTTTGGCAGCTTATCATGTGCTCAATACAGTTCCCGTGTTCTTAATGCTCATTTGTGTCAATGGGACAGTTGACAGTAGGCAATTTTGTTTGTTTTTTTTTCGGAGGGGGGATATCTGCTACCAAGGATAAGTCGGTGGTCTTTGTAATCAGGGCCTGAAGATCGGAGGCTGACTGCTTGAATTGACCAATGGCTAGCTCTGCCCTCAACATGCATCAGTGATTGTCCAATTTGACATTTTCTGCTGCCTCTAATCTCTAGTGGTTCAGGCCTGACGATGATTATTGATGGTAACGATTAATGACTTTCTGTTATTTTGCTTATGGTTGTTAATCTGAAATAACAAGAAAACGAATGAGAATGAGTTTTTCTTAATATTTACCGTAGATTTAGACTTTCCTTTTGATTGATGTCTTCGTTTTGGTGGTGACCAGAGATGTATCGTTCCATGCCTACTTGTTCTTCCGAGAACATTAGTATGCATGAGCAGAGGCTCGTGATATGACCAACCTATGACTTACAATGAAAATCATTTATAAGAGATTCTTCAGTTTGGTCAGTCTTTTCTGACCAATGGCAGTGCGTCATTCAAGTCAAGATATGAATGTCTTCTCTTACCTCAATGTATCTGTCATATATACTTGTGGGTATGTGTCTATCTGGTATGGCTTGCCTCCCACAGATGATGGGTTAATCTTATTGGATGGGATCTGTATATGTCTCATCAGGTGATGGTGCTGTAAGACTTTCTAGATTGGATTAGAGTTTGCAGATTCCACTTTTCCAGCATTACCATAAATAGATGCTGGTAGATTCTACTGGTTTTTCTGATTCTTTTACTGAGCTTCTGACGCCTTGCTTTTGCTTACTGCTGACATTGATCATTCGCAGATTTTGTTGAAACTCATGACCTGATTTTTCTTATTTCCCCCCTACAGCTCTGCAATGCAGCTTGCTTCATTTCCCTCTGTTTTGGCACACCAGTCAAGTGTGCCGACAGTGGCAAGCCAGGACTGCGGGATAAGGGGCACATCTACATTTTCAGGTATTCAGATGGAAAAAGACGTGCAAAATAAAATGTTGTGTCAATCTTCAGCACTTTAAACTTCTTTCATCTATTCTCACATTCTCACATTACCTAATTCCCACCCCCACCCAAAATTTTGCACAAATCCTCGACCAGTTCCAGCCGGAATAGGGGGAGTTGGGCTCCCCGCACCGCCTCCCCCAACAATGTGATTTCTTTAAAGCTAGAAAGAATTCCTTTTGTTAATTCCTGTTTGGCGTGGTGTAAATTTGAACATCGAAACAGATGCCTTATGCACAGAGAAAGCATTGACAAAAGATGGATGATGTTGCTAATGCAACATGGTTTGATTGTAACAGATTACAATAGAAAGCAGGTAGTTCTAGTTATTTCTCGTGTTCTTTGGTGTTGAATCGCTCTGCTGGTTGAGTGAGGTCTAACCACATATCACCTGTGTTTGTTTGTGAGTTTGTAATAATGATGTGTCTTCAGTCGCTGTTGCTTTAATTATAGAACTCATTCCTATGTGTATTGTATACTTTTTATTTTCTTCATTGGTTGGATGGTTAAGAATTGATTAGCAATACTGTTTTTGTTTATCTATGGATCATCATTCTTGGCTTTAATACCTGTCACATTCAAATGATGTTACATCCATGAATGTAACACTATCCGGTTTTGACTGTATTATTTCCTTCATGGCCATGTCACACGCATTTCTTTGTTGATTTTATCACTAGTGACAGTCTTGGATAGTCTCTCTTTCGATTTATTGTTTTGCAATCTGTGTTCACTTTAATAATTTATTGTTAGAAGATGCATATTGTGGCCATTGTATTTGACTAGACTCTTTGATAGCAAGTTTGAATATTATGCAGCATTTTTCATAAAGTTCTTCACATTAACAAGAAACCATGATTCCGAATCAGTATCTTAAGTAACAGTTTTAAATTTTAATTTATATGAAAAAAAGATAATGCGGCCTTGTGTGTTACTTCATGCCTACCATGTGTAGTTTCTTGTGCTGTTGCGTATGGTTTTTCAAGGGCCTGTTTCTATTATTTCTAACTCACTGCTAATTTCAGTTGTATATGGTCTGTATCCCTGTTCTGTGGTCCACAGATGAAATTAATGTCTTTTGCAATTTGCACCATTTTTTCTAAAGCTAAATTGACTGAGGGTTACATCAAGTGCTGAGTTTAGGACATGCACGTTTGAAGCTTAGAACCATGGTAATGTAATCATTTGTAACTGATGTTTGATTTTTACGGGAGTTAGGTGGTTGCCCCTCTCCCCCGCTAGTTGAGGACCAGACCTCCGACTACCCACCCCCCACCCCCCAACAGCTTTTATGAAAATTTGAAATCTGAGTGGGAAGTTGGTGGTTGGGTATACTAATAAGTGGTCGTCTAGCTTTTAGCCATTAATAAGGTGCAATAGAATGTCAAGTTTTCGAATGTGCTTGCAATTTGAAAGTGTATTTGTAGAACGCATGTTGTTGTTGTTGTTACTAAGCTGTATACAAAAGCTCGGCTATGCACAGTTGTCGGCTTCCAGCATGTGTCTAAGTCAACAGTTTCCATCAAATCTGCACTCGACTGGGTTTGAGCACTGTCTCTAGTGTGTTGGCATTTGTTTGCTTTGCTTTGTCTGTTGTGTTCTTGTACATTGTTGTCTTGTTTGTAGATATTTTGACGTCTGTGGATAACTGCACACGTGTTTATTGCACTTGTTTGTAACGTTATTGTGTTAAAAGTGTATTTTTGATTGTTATGTCTCGTTTGAATTTCTGCATTTGCTTTATAAAATAAGCGGTCGCGCCTAGGCCAGATTGTGTTTTACCATATTCTACTGATAAATCTCTTGTTGTCGGTCAGAGTCGATGTTTTGTATTTTGTAATTTCTGGCACGATTGTCCGTCTGTGCGTTGGCATTTTCCAAAGAGATTATTAGTAGAACAGAGTTTTTTTTATCGGCTTGGGGGTAATGACGTCACAGACAGCTGTGGTTTCATTTTGAATTTTAATTTAAATAGTGCGTATGCAAGGCAAAGCCATATGTAACATTAGCTTCCATTGGCTTCCATATTTTGACATGATTACAATTTACAGAGAGTTACAGGTTACAGTTGCCATATATTCATCACACACACACACACACACACACACACACACACACACACACACATGATGGACTTGTGGCAAGTTGTGAAAATCTAAACTACTTTATGCCAGACTTTATATCGTGAAAAGTTCGGTGAAAATATATAATTGGTACTGCCACTGCAAATACCACAGATTTGGCCAAATTGTTAATGACCCGGAACAGCCAAAACCACTGTCCTTGATTTTATTTCAACCATGCCTTTCATTGTGTTGTTATGTTTTGACATGTTTCAGTATAATTTTCAAAAGTGTAATATTTTTGATGTTTTCAACAGTGTTTCAGTGTTATGGTGTGCAATGCAGGCAGTTAACTGCATGGATATCATTATTATTTGTAGTGGAATAAGTTGTTTGTCAAGACAAAAATTCCAGCCTTTTACGCAACAATCTTCAAATGCTAGTTAAAGATAGATTAAATAAATGGCGACAGTACCGATGTTTGCATTGTTTAATTGGATCGGATACTTGGCCACGCGTAGCTGTAATATGTGTGAAATGTGTCTGGGCCAAACAGAGTTGGTTGTGTTTCTAATCAAACGAAAAACATCTCGCATTTTAAAATAATTTATGCTTTTCGTGTTGAGTTAATTGGTTTGCAGCTCTAAGAAGTAACAAAAACATAAACTGAGCAGACAGTTTTGTTTTTTGTTTGTTCTCTCGTGTATGATAAAACCTTGGCCTTAGCCAAGGGTGAATGTGTACCACCCCCCACCCCCCGTCATTCCAACTGGGACCAGTCGTGGGAATTGTGCAGAATCGTTGTGAAATTTCTAGGGAAGGTTGTGGGTATGATTGGGACAGAATACGCGAATTTTCCTAGAAATTCTGAACGGCCTTTTCCTGTTTGTATGCTTTTTTACTCGAAAATATCCATGTGCCCCCCATATTCCAGAACCCTAGTTACGCCGCTGTGTGGACTGTGGGAGAAATATTGGCTGATCTCTGCTGCGAGGTAATGTCTTTTGTGTGTGGTTGTATGTATGCCTTCTTGTATCATTCATTTGTCTTCTGAATATCTTAGTCAAAGATCACACCAAATCAGTCATGTTGTGTGATTGAATGTTCAATACAGGCAGAAAAGCCAGAGAGGTGCATGGTTACGATGCCGTTAATTTTTGAAAAGGGTCTTACACTGTAGTTGTATTTCTAAATGTTAAAAGTCCCAATTCTGGTGTTATTGGTAGTGGACCATTTTGTCGGCGGACATGTATATGACAGTCTGAGAAATAACATCTATGACCGGCGACCGCCCGGGTTTGAACCCGGAGATACGAACTAAGAATTAGGCTTACTGATTCTAGACTTACGCTGGACATATAATTCCGAAAGAATCGGCAACGTCCTTTAATGTATGCCTAAAGAAAGACAGCTTTTTCTATTTCTGGACCAACAATCTGGAGCTCTCTTGCTGTCAGATCTTCCAATTCATTAAGTATTTTCAGATCCAGACTAAAAACATCTCTTTCAATTGGCTTTTCCTCCATAGGCCTAGTCGGTCTTACTCGATCTCTCTGGAATGACCTGGTCTTTTGCGGATGGATTTGAAGTACCATCGATTGATACCCTTGGGTATTAGAACTGGTGCTATAGAAGTGCATAATTATTATTATTTATTATTAAAGATGCAAAGAGACGCTGACCTTGAAATCACAGAAAGACAAAGAATTACGTGTACCCCAACTTCAATTCTTCACTCCACTTTTTACTTGCGGCTCATTGTCCTACATGCAATCAAACTACCCCAGTACCCCACAATTAAATTTTCTCATCGGTTTTACACTAACCTCGCCACCGGTCAAGGCCCGAATAGGGGAGGGCGGTCTTCGCATGCCCCTCGTGGTCAAGGCCGCCGAGAGAATTTCCGGGCCCCGGTGCAGAAAATAGTCACGAGCCCTATGTGAAAAAGTTGACCATTTTTTTGCTTGTCGGATACAAGTACAAGTGTGAAAAAGTGTAAATGACCTTTTTGCTTGTCAGTCTTTTTATGGCATTAATCACCGAACCCGGGCCTGGCAATGTTCCGGCTGCACCCTCTCCTCCTCAGGCCTCAGAGGCGGATCGAAGGGGCAGGGGGGACATATGTCCCCGGGCGCCGAGGTGAGGGGGCGCCAAAATCGGGTATTAAACGCACAATTATAAAGAAGAAAAACACGTGTGACGACCATTTTTTGCTTGTCAGCACTAAATGAAGAGGGGCGCTGTAGGAGCATGAGGGGCGCCGAAAACGATGTGACGACCTCTTTTGCTTGTCAGCAATGTTAGGGGCGCCAACGGTGCACTTTGCCCCCGGACGCCGCATACCCTCGGTCCGCATCTGTCAGGCCTGCTCGTGGCTACATTACAGTCAGGCCGTTTAATGGGAAATTGCCCTTCCCCGGCCAAATTTTCCCGGAAATTTTGGAGGTGGAAAGGGAGCCCGTGCCCTTCCTCCGGCCCCCAACTCTATTTCAAATTAAACAACAAATGGTTGGCCCCCATGATTAATTTTGGCATACTATATCAACTAGCAGCAGCCTCCTAGCAGAATTCCCCCGGCTTTGTCAGTTCCCCGGCTGTATCGGTTCCCCCCGGAGTCCAGGAGTCTAGATTAAACACTGCCTACAGTGTTCTATACAGCCATTGAATATGATCATATTTTCAGGTAATTTCCTCTTCAATTTCCTGAATACTTATTACCTGTCGCAGGTACCAACAAGTACGGATTCTCAGCGTATGAGCGCATGCCCCATTCTTAAGTGAAAGAGTGCCGTCGGCTGATTCTTTTATGTATAAGGGGCCGTCCACAAATGACATAACGCATTTCGGGGGGTGGGGTGGTCAAACAGTTGTGAGATGTGTGACGACGGGGTTTTCCGGAAATGTGACGTCACATAATACTAATTTTTTAAAGTAGCGACCTTTTTGCTTGTCAGCACGTTTGGAAAGAGAGTAGCCTAAAGAGCAAGGGGAAAGATGAAGATGGCTTTTTGCTTGTCAAGCTTTTTCGAAAGACGAGAAGAGGGGTTAAGTTAACTCGTTGTTACGTCATATTTGAGGGGATCTGACTTTTTGTGACGAAGGGGGTCAGAAAAAACTGCCAAAATCGCGTTACGCCATTTATGGATGGCCCCTAACCAACTGGCGCTATAAAAGTTTTAAGATTAGATTAGTACCGGATACCATTCCTTGGCACATGTCTGTGCACCTACAGACTCCTACTGTCCTACATCTGTTGTCTGCTGTGATATACTGTGGCCTCGCCCCTGTGCCACGAAACGAGGACGTCAATATGGCGTCGGACGAAAAATCACAGCTAATTATAAAATATTCAGTCGTATAGGCTAACAGTGAAATTGCGGCGGATTGAGATTACGGCCGAGACAACGGGGAGAGGGAAAACGGGGGCGGGGGACGTCAGTACGTCGTCCGTTCCTCTCTTCGTTCGGCATTAATTCAAAAAACGAGAAAGAGAGAGAGAGGGAGGGGAGAGTAGTTTCGAACGCCGTCGACAGTGCGCGAGCCGTTGCGAGGCACCGTTGGTCACGTGACACGTCGGTAAGTATGTACGCGTCTCCAGTCGCTCGTTCGCTCGCTTGCTCGCCGGCAGGCGAAGGAGAAAATGCGTTCGGTTGTTAGACGGTCGTCGCCGCCGCCGCCGCCACCGTCGCCGAAGGGCGCCATTAGCGCGTAGAACGTCGGTCGAGCGGGCGAGGTCCAAGGGGTCAAGCGCCTCAGCCGCCGCCGCCGCCTCCGCCGCTCTTAGGGCGACCGTCTTCATCTCCTCGAAATGTGATTCTAAGGAGGCTTCTGTCTGCGATGAACGACGTCGACACATCAGATAACGAAGCCGAGTCCAAGGTATCGCAGAAATCATAGCCTAACAGCAGACAAGCTGCGTCAATTTATTTTAAAAAATATACATGGGCTATAAATGCTGTTCATGAGAATTCCACAGTGCATGCAGACATAGCTGGTAGAAGCTTGAAATCTGGCTAATTTATATTTTATTTGCTTGTTATGCGATATAATCATCATCATCATCGTCGGCTTCCTCTCGCTTTCTTCACGCTGTTCTACTGCGGTACTACATTTGAAAGCGCTATACAAATGCACGAGATTTTGCTTAGGCTACTTGCTTACGTGAGAGGTCGAATCTGGGTTTGATCTTTAGTGCGTTTCGATAGTATCATTATGCCACCCCATTCCAGGGGCGCAGCGACGGGGGAGAGGTGTATCGGTATATATACCCCAAAAAATCAGACTACAATTTTAATGCGTTTTTTAAGATTTTCAAGATTTTTAGATGTATACCCCCCCCCCAATCACATTATAACCCCCCAAATCAAATTCCTGGCTATGCCCCTGCCCCATTCATCCTCCCATTTTCGGCTCCCAGTGTATTTTCCTTGGGATAGAACGCTGTGGAGTCACGAGTACTGTACAGCATGTTGCATATTGCACGAATCCTGTCTTCACCCGCGTTCTGTCCGCCTGTCATGCCTGGTCCTTCAAGAGCGATCGGCTGTCACAACTTGACCCTCGTGTCAGCCACAAGAGATCGCGACCCTCAGCCCCCGCTGCGCCTCCTCCCTCCACCACTCCGTCTTTCCAACGAACGATGACTTTACCCGACATGAACAGCGGCGGTGGATTGCCTAACGCGCCTTCGCTTACGTCACTTGAGTACTTGACCGCGTTTAAGACTTTGACGAATAACTAATTCTCCAATGACGACAATGTCCAAAATAGGTCAAGGCCAAAGGTAGGTCGATGTGTTCGAAATTTATATAGCTGCAAAGTGAGAATATCAGTATATTACGTAAGAAGCTCCTAACACGAAAACTGCATTATCTTGAATTCGTATAAAAAGTATAATCGAAGTCGAAGAATCGCCATGGTAACAAATTGTCTTCTCAAGGTCGGGAGTGGAATTGGGGGGGGAGCGGTTATTCCCCCACCTAACCTCGTCCCACCGTCTCCCTCTGCCCGTAATAGTAGCCTAGTAGTTCCCAGGGCGCCCATCCCCTGGCTGCTGGAAGCAGGTTCCCCCTCGTCCTCCTTTCCTCCTCCTGCCTCCCGGCAGGGATTTATCTACCCATTATTATTATTATTATTATTATTATTATTATTATTATTATTATTATTATTATTATTATTATTATTATTATTATTATTATTATTATTAATTATTATTATTATTATTATTATTATTATACGAAAAAGTAGCCGTATAAGACTCGACACTGAACATTGACAATCCCATCCCCTCAAATTCATGGGAAAAAGTCTGGGGTCCGGGGTATAACCCCGGAAAATTTTTGAAATCAATAGGTGCTCGTAGGTGAGTTTCAGTGCATTTTGGACATTAAATCGCATACTTTGGTGCACCAGGATAGGTCTCATACCAGTAACTTCAATTCTTAATTTTTGAAAAATTCCAACATCCACAAAGCACTATTAAATGTAAGTTGAAACTATGGAGAGATATCGCAGTAATTGTGCTGTCAAACTATTTAAAATTACCTGCAAATTATCCATTGGCAATATGACCAGCAAATAAAATAAATGCTACTTTTAGTATTTATTTTAAAAATTAGATGTCTCCAACAGCCACACCTACATTATTTTACATAGATGATAGATAGTATTAAAGCTGCAACAGTAACTAGACTTAAGGCAACTGACTGAAACAAGCAATTTCTAATTATTATTAACAGTATTTAATTGCACCGTTTCACAGTTTTAAATGGATTGTAATTTGTTGATGGAGTAATTTGGAAGGTTGCAGTAGTGGATGGAGTTGCAGTAGTCTAGTTGGAATGTAAACTTCAGTGAGTCTATTAGTTTGTTATAAACGATTTATATTTCAGTTTGCAGTTTTTATCATTAGAATGAGTAAAAGTTACAATAATAATAACATTTTATGAATGACAAATGATGAACTTGAGCTTGAATTGAGTACCGGTAATCTTATATGAAGTTACAAAAATTGTTCCAGGAATTGCGCAGTCATTGAGGGGATTAAAAAATTTATTGGAAGTTGGTGGGGGATGCAAAGTGAAGAAGAAAAAAAGAAAAAAGAGAAAAATGGTCGTTGTTAGTAGTGTTTTGGTCACTAAATGTTAAGAAACCTTGTCGGGGATTAAAAATTTAAAAATGGCCGACAAGCAGAAAAAGAAAAATGGTCATTGTTAGCAGTATTTTTCAAAAATTTTTGTTTTTGTCGCAAAACTCACATTTGCGGAAAACTCACCGGAAATAGGCTGACAAGCAAAAAGGTCATCCGGAACCCCGGTGGGGCCGTGGGGGATGCATCCCCAGTCATCAACATGGTGGAACCGCCACTGGGGACGGTGCCCAATCAAAGAGAAACGACCTCACCTCGTTCCCGACAAGAACGTTTCTCTTTTAGCGATAAGATTCAACGAAAAGCAGATGGCGTATAATATACGCTCTCTTGCCGCTTTCTACATGACTTGCATGGAAAACGGACAAAAGAGGCGGAGGGAGAACCCTGGAACGGCGACTGGAGTAATGGAAATTGCCGCCCTCCCTCTTCTCTTCCTCCTCCTCTCATCTTCCTCTTCCCACTTCTTCTCATAGCGCTATAAAAAAAAGTCTGCTCACAAAATGGCTGACGCTTCAATATGTCAGCGTCGCAGATTGAATCTGAAGATGGCAAAGGGGTCTCTACTCTCTACTAATATATATATATATATATATATATATATATATATATATATATATATATTATATATATATATATATATATATATAGCGTATAGTGGCCAACGTTCCTATATTACAACGGATTTACAGTGGCGTTCGTAATACTGTACACGGTAACGACGATGAGAACGCATAGATTACATATCCTTTTCGATTGTAATAACACGTCCTATAATATCCGATGGTCAGTGATTGCGAATGGGCGCTTAGTGAAACCAACAGTGTCTGTTTCTGTCTATGTGTCTGTCACTGTGTCTATGTGTTTGCGACTCTGTTCTCCGCCCGCCGTTCCTCCCCCCCCCAATCCCCCTATTATTGCGGCGCCTTTAATCCTAGAACATATTTCCTCGTTGCTGTGCATTCGATATGTCCGTCATCTCGGATCCAAAGCTTTGTGTTCCGTGTTGACCTTCGTTCATAAATCTTTCAAAGAAACTTCCTTTGATGTGCTGTTCAGCCTTGATCCCTCCTCATCCATCCATCCGTCCATCCATCCATCCATCCATCCATCCATCCATCCATCCATCCATCATCTGCGTGTTTGATCGGTAATAAGTGAACACTTTTAAACTTCCCGGCCTTTCCCCTCGATTCTCTTTCTCTTGCAAATTAATCCAATTATTTTCTACTTCCGGGCGCCGAATAAGAGGAAATCGGCGGCCGCCGTGGCGACATCTAGCGACTGGCGACATTTCTAATGACGTCACGGCATCTTCGCGTTCAGTTCGCTTCGGCGGTTTCGGCGAAAACGGAAGTCTAAGTGGCGTTCGAAGTGAGTGTCTTCGTCGAAATAATTGATTAAAAACTTCATAGTCAAGTATTCGACCGCGGGGAGTTACAGGAAGGAGGCCATAGTGATGGGGAGGGGAGGGGAGAGGAGGTCGAGTGGGGGTAGGGGTGAGGATCAGTTCCCAGTTTCTCCGCTGAGCAGTTCAAACGCGGAAAATAGACGGTCTCTCCAAGTCCAATTTATTATTTACAAATTGGAGAAGGGGCGCCATCTTAAACCTCAGCTCCTAATCAGTATCGGCGGAAGCGTTTCTGAGTGATTCTTCGGGAGAAGCGCTATAAAAATATTCTGCTACGCTACATTACTATTTACTACGGACAGGCTTTTGGCGATTGTAGGCTGCATGCTTGTTCGTATAATGAGACGTTTTATCAGAAACTTCATAATTATAAGTAGCATATAAAACAATAATAAATAATAATTATAAATAGCACACACACATATATGTTATATATATATATATATATATATATATATATATATATATATATATATATATATATATATATATAAAAATTGGTGAGAGAGTGAGAGAGAGAGCCCGATTTTTTTGGGCGTTTAGAATTCAAAGCCCTACAGACGATGTCATCCTAAAGTAAAGTCCAAAAGTATTTTAAGATTAGAAACATGGCAGACTCCGTAGAAGCCACCAATGACAACCGACTTCCAGCTGGTGCAGCAGCTGCCTGTCCGGGGACATAGTAATTCAGTAATTCCACTGCCGACCGCTAGGTGGCGGAGGGGCCGTAGAGGTGGAGTACGAGAGAAATACGCAGGGGACAGCGACCGGAAACGAGATGGGAGACGTGTGGATGGGGGTGGGGTGGAGGCGGTGGGGTGGAAGTGGAGTTTGCGCCAGACGGCGAGTGCCATAAATCAGTAATTTGTTTCATCCGACCCGAAAGGCTTTATCCTCCGTCGGAGACGGTACTGCACGCGGTTGGTACGACGATGCGGTCTGCGGTGGTACGGTCCGCTGACGGGACCGACTAATCGCCCGATTATGCGCCGACCGGAAGCGAAATTTGTATGCGCCGAGGGAATTTCAACTTAAAAGGCCTTGAGTTCTCTAGGCCTTGTGGCCTTAAGGCCTTGCTCTGTCTACGGGGATCCTTTGTATCGAAGGTTTCCTCATGGATGCCGGTGGCCCTGGTACCTGTGATGACGTGTCACTCTCGTCACTCGCCGCTTCTGACGCTGTTTTGATTGAGCGATGACGTCGGCGTGACGTCATCAGAAAGGCCAAGACCAGTTTCTAGCGTACCCCAGGTCACCTAGCGAATGCGCGGTTAACGACGGGGGGAAAACAGCGCCTAGAAGCCTAGAAATGATGGAATTGGACGTACTAAGTAGTCTGCCTAAATAGAGCAACTCAGGCGAAATAATAGAGCAGCGAGATTCTTCTGACATTCGCCAGAGGGCGCTGCGCCACGTCTCTATATCAAGTTCGTCTGTAATTACTGTTTTTCTGCAAAGACTGTGTTCGTTATTGTGACAGGCATATAACGTAAAGCTTATAATATTATGCTCGAGAAGTCTGCGAGAAAGATTGAGAGGCAGACAGACAGACAGACAGACAGAGACAAACAGACAGACAGATAGAGAGACCGGCCAGCTTTTTCCCAAATATTCTTTTTTATTCTGCTCTGTCTTGATTACCCGTTGTTGCTAAGCAACGCTCGTCGCGGGCTTATAGATGTATCGTCTTGACCCCGTTCAATTCTTTCTCGTCTAATTGTCAATGGTAACGGCGTTGCCATGACAAAACTCTAACCAACACACGGCGAACAAATCCAATTACAGGCAAGCACACACACACACACACACACACACACACGGCGAAGAAGAGTTTAAGCGATTGTCTAGACTCAAGAGCGAAATTGAATTCGTTTAGAAAGAATTTCGTGCAATTTCTTTTCTTTTCAAAGGCCAACAGCACCTTCTGTCCATCACCACCGCCTTTGAAAACAAGATTTTTGCTTGCAGTGCTGAAAAACTCAAATCTGAAGAAATTAACACCGATTTGTGTACTTACTTGTTGGAAAGTCTTTTGATTCCGTTGAGGTGTTGTGTTGTGTCTATAGAATGGTCGTGAGAATACTACAGTCGAAATTTTAATACTGTTTGCGAAAATCGAAAGATTTGAGTCCAACTGAGCTTTAATTTCCAATGAAATAACATCACTGGGAGGTCTTTTGTTTGGCTATCGTCAAATCCGAGCGAAATATCAAAATTAATTTTTGATAACATTTCGAGATTTATAAATGTTTTCCACGTGTATTTTTCAGTGCAAGAATCTTTTTTATCGGATCGACTTTAATTTCGCTCCAATTCGATGTTTTCTAAGAATCTGCAATTAGATTCTCGATTTCCATCGTGCTTTGGGAAAAATTGCGGGTGTTGGGACCCATGTCTTACACCTCGAAAATCAAGGAAAATAATAATAATAATAATAATAATAATAATAATAATAATAATAATAATAATAATAATAATAATAATAATAATAATAATAATAATAATAATATAGGCTTCGCTGAGGGGGGCGCATCGTTCCTTATGTCCTATAGGCGGATCAAGGGGAGCTGGCTTGTACACACGTGAAGGTGCCCATTTCCAGTTACGTAGCCACGAGGGGCACGAGAGAGTCCCGCCCTTCCTATTACGGCTGGCACCGGTCGTGAGATTTGCGTCAACGTTGAGATATTTTTGGATTGGGGTTGTAGTCGCCTATGACCGATGAAAAATACGTAAATTTGCTAAGAATTCCATGACGACTTTTTTTTTTACTCGTCGGAGAAAATGATCGATAGCCCCCTCCCCCTTCACCTCATTTCGAAACTCTGGCTACGCCAACCGGTGAAAATGTCATTGGGGTTCAAACATTTGTTATCGCTTTTTCCTTCTCTTATCTCTAGATCTGCCAGACGACGATAGGCTCGTCTATCTGCTATTATTTCAGCCCCAAATCCTTTGCCGGGAGTGGGAGAGGCGGCGGGGGAAGAGGAGAGGAGGTGGATCAAGATAAGACCCTCTTAGTCCGGTCGGCGCATAAACCTTTTAGGGCAGAGAGAAGACACCAGATGGCTTTGTCCTTATCGCCGTAAATCTTGATAATTGTCTTCGTGCGTTGGGCGTTGGATGGGGTGGGGGGGAGGGAGGCGCCTATTGAGTGCATCTGTCCTGTCCGCCGTAATTTCACCGAACACATTTTAAGACGAGAATCGGCGCAACCGGAACCGGAAATGGTGGAACCGACGACGGAAGTGACGCATAAACAAGGCCTCGTGCTCCGTTGTTGTCATTACTCGGCGCTTATGCGATTTCCTCGACGCTACACGTAATATAAATAGCGCAGCAGCAGCAGCAGCAGCAGCAGCAGCACGGTTTCTAGAAAAGCGGGCGGTGCAGTATACATGTAGCACGCAGAAACACACGGCGACGATGATAAATGCCAAAGTGTCTTTAAAACGAGTTGTGCGCACAGCGACAACTGAGCGGATATGCGAAATGGGGGGGCGAGGGAGGAGGGGCAAGGTTTCTAGAAACGACATGGTGGCTGCTGTGCCTTATGTATTATAGGGTATATGTCATTGCGAAGTGGACATCGATGTTTCGAGAAACGCAGGTGGTGATGCAATGCTGATATCATGATATGATTATCATAAGGTAGATGTTAAAATGGAAACGACCCTGCGTAGACGCAAGGCATCAAGTGACTCTTTAAAATTAAGAAAGTTACCGGCATTACATCAGCATCAGACAATGGCGAATTGCATAACCAAATGCAGCATTTCATTCGTTAAAACGTCACAGGACCGAATGGTGCACCTTTCATCATATCTTTGTTAATTGAAAATCTGAAACGCAATTAGAACTGCATGGCTATGGATGGATACGGTGTTATTTTTAAACGACTTTATGAGATTGGAAATCTGTCGATGATACGGGCGTAAGAATTTGAATTTTCCTTTTTGAAACTGAAGGCAGAAAATCTAGGACTTCACGACGACAGGATTTTTATTAATATATATCAGAGAACTTCGCCAGAATCGGTTATTCTTAAGGACATTTTTGTAAAAGAATACTTTCAGAAGAAGAAAGACAGAATATATTATAATATTATTGCAAAATTGCGTAACCGCGTTATTATTATTATTATTATTATTATTATTATTATTATTATTATTATTATTATTATTATTATTATTATTATTATTAGCAGCAGCAGCAGCAGCAGCAGCAGCAGCAACATTCAATTCCATTTGTTTCGCTTTAAATTTCGTTTTAGCTATTAATGCAACCTGTGTGAGAGGCAGACAGACAGACAGACAGACAGACAGACAGACAGACAGTGATATGCTATGATCTTGCATCATCAACCGACAAACGGTTGGACGCCACTTTTCCCACTGTGGAAGAAATACGGTGGAGATGGAAAGTACTATGTTGCGAACTGGAAAAGGTAAAGGGTGGAAAGAGAATCCCGGACACTTTCGGGGACCCTGCTTTCTCCGCCCCCCACTCGATCCTAATCCCCTCCCCCTCTCTCAAGAGAGGGAAACGAATTGTGTGAAACGCGGCGCACTTGGGAGCTCTCCGAGCGGTCAACAAGTGCAGAGCAAACCAATCGGCGCCGAAGCTAATTACGCCCTGCACTGTCCTTCGTCGCAGCTGAATGGGAAAATGGAAGAGAATCCGGGATGGAGATGGGGTGGTCGTGAGGGTGGATGATGAGACTGAGAGACGTTGAGGGGAGAGACGACCGGTGGGTGGGTGGGGGTGTGGAGGGTAGATGTCGCTTCTTGGCCACTGCGCGGCGTCGAATGTTAAGCGGCAGTGAATAATGGACGATGCACACAGACAGACAGACAGACAGACAGACAGACAGACAGACAGACAGACAGACAGACAGACAGACAGACTGACTGACAGACTGACAGACAGACAGACAGACAGACAGACAGATAGATAGATAGATAGATAGATAGATAGATAGATAGATAGATAGATAGATAAATAGATAGATAGATAGATAGATAGATAGATAGATAGATAGATAGATAGATAGATAGATAGATAGATAGATAGATAGATAGATAGATAGATAGATAGATTCTTAGAAGACAGACGTACACACAGAGACAGAGAGAGAGAGAGAGAGAGAGAGGCAGACAGAGACAGACAGACAAAAAGAGAGCGTGTTTCTTAGAAACGCTATGACATGAAGAAAATTGCAACAGATGGGATAAAAGGGTCGCTGCTGTTTTGGACGAGAAGGACGAGCATGCAGAAAGGGAGAATGCGGGAGGAATGAAGAAAATCGAGGAGGAGGAAGACGCCGGCGACGAGTACGTAATCTTAGAAAGTGAAAGAATAAATTGGAAGAGAAGTTTTCTCTTCGGAGAATTTGGTCTACGTTCGCTGTAACCCGACATCTAGCGATCAAGCGACGAATCGTCGATACTAAAAACAAAAACACCAGAGGAGAGACAGAGACGGAGAGGGTAAAACAGCAGAAAAGAGAGACATACCCACACGCACGCAGACAAGCCAAAAGGAGACAGACAGTTTGAAATAGTAAAGCACAGACAGACGAAAAAACTGACCACACAAACACACACACATGGAATTATATATATATATATATATATATATATATATGTATATATATATGTGTGTGTGTGTGTGTGTGTGTGTGTGTGTGTGTGTGTGTGTGTGTGCGGTGTGCGGTGTGCGGTGTGTATGGATTGGGTGGATTGGCTTTTCAAAAATGGACCCGTATCTATAGGCCTATCTGATGAAATGGTGGAAATGGTGGCATTGCTAATACCTATGAGGCTATGACATACATTGCAGTACATACGGTAGCAGTCACCGTTCGAGAGAATCCGCTTATAGCGAACGATGGAGGCGAGTGGGTGGCCCCATTTATTGCGGTGACTCGTATAGGGTGGTGCAAAACCATAAGTTCAATTACTTTGAGTGACGTCATTCTCGAGACAGCGACGAGTAATATATATTTGTTAGCTAGATAATATTATATATATATATATGCAACAAGTTCTTTTATCTATACTCAATATACTACTCATTCGAAGAAATATTCGATTAACCCAGTGGTTCTCAAACTGGGGTCTGCGGTCCCATAGGGGGCCACCAAGCGGTTTCAAAGGAATCGTAAAGGGATTACCTCATCAAGATATGTCACCAACACAAGACACATTGTTTGGCCTAAGAGACTAGAATGCCGATTCCATTTGAATTTACGTTCTGATTAAATAATTGATTGACAAAACAAGTAGCCTATATGTATTAATTACAGTTGATATAAAATTCTAATTTTATAAGGTCCGCGAATCATCAAAAAAATTTATAGGCGACCGCCACGCAAGAAATCCTAAAAAGTTTTGAGAACCGCTGGATTAACCGAACCACTAGCCCTGACTGATGCATGCAATTTGAATTCTACAGGCGAACGTTCAGACAGACAATATTGAAAAGAGAGACGTATACGACAAGACAGACAAAAGGACAAGATGTCACACAAACACAGACAGAGACAGAGACGCAGTTGATTACACGGACGAATTTCATTCCGACCGCTTTGGAGCCACATGTTGCACTGAATTACTTCACTGAAATTAAGTCTACGACTTCCCGAATGGAGTGCAGACAAATGCTGCTACTGACCACTGTACCACCTCAACCATCCGCCTCACCCCCTCCCAACAAGCTGTCCCTCTTTTGCCAGGAGCATCTCCGCCTACGTTATAGCAGCCTCACTCTTTTTGGTCCACCCCACGACGGTACCTTCCTTTATCACAATAATACCGTAAAATGGAAAATTTTCAATAGGCCGTCGTACTCCGTAAGCAAAAAGAGCAAGTTGCCTTTCCTTCCCGGATTCCTGGATGTCCAAAGAGTAAAGACAGGGCTGGAAATTCACGTAACGCCTTTGGTGAAATTCTTTTCGAGACGCCTGCCGTATATATAGGCGTGATTAATCAGAGACTGGGAATGAAAGTGGCGCTCGACGAATGAAGCCACTGACCACTTTGTATTCCGTGAGACGAACTCGATGCATCCTATTTAAAACAGACTGTTTGTCACGTCCAATATGGCGGCGGGAGATTATTGCCGTCGGGCAAAACATCACTTATCCAGCAATTTATTATTCTGTGGCAAAGCAAATTTCCAGAAGTACATAGCACCACCACCACCATCATCATCATCATCATCATCATCATCATCACTACCACCACCTCCACGATTTCCTGTTTTATAACTGACAGACTAAAGCCGATGGGTATTAGCAATGCCATCAATTCATCAGACATGGACAATTGGACATGGGTCCATTTTTAAAACCCAATCCAACCCAGTCCATCATGATTCAGGTCCAGCCCAACCCACGAGAGCAATAGTCCTACTTGTCCCGACCCAACCCACCATAATACATTACAATTTCTTAAACCATGATTTATTTTCTGCCCAACCCACCATAAACATAGACATGTCTAACCCAACCCATGGGCGGACCCAATCAATGTCCATGTCTGCAACCCAACTATGGGTGTTGTTTTCAATCAATGTCCATGTTTAATGAGTTACTTACATGTACTATAAGAATCGGTATTTTTAAATTAAAGGCGCAGTTTCTCATTTCGCTTTGCAAAATGGGAAGAAAGGTTAATTTCCTTCGCTGTATTCAATAACTCCATGGCCGTATTCAGCCATTTTCGTTGTTTATATATATATATATTAATTTTTACTATATTTTAGCGGAACTCGTCGGTTATTTAGCTTCATGTTTAATGAGTTAATGAGGAGCAGCAGCAGCAGCAGACGGAAGAACGCATTGCGCCGCATGACGTCATCGCCGAGCAACGATGGAAAAACTGGCTCTCGGTTGCGGCGGGAACACTTGAAAGAGAGAGATTTAATTAAAGTGTGTGTATATATATATATGTGTTTCTGACGGTCGATTACGTGCTTTATTCAATTCTGTTAAATGGGAAGAAAGGTTAATTTCATTTTTATACATGGTTTTAAGATCAGCGCATAGGCTGTATTCAATAACTCCATGGCCGAATATTCAAATTGCCATTTTCGTTTCTGTCGCTGGAGAATGCTCTGATTATATATATAAGATATATATCATATATATCATAATATATATATATAATATATATATATCATATATATATGTCAAACGCATAACGTACGTCTATAAGTTAACATTAGATTAAAAGACGGCGGAAGGCCCGACCAAAGATGCAGACTCTCGAATGTTTAGCGGAACTCGTCGGTCAGTTATTTAGAGCTTCACCGTGTTTGAGCAGCGACCACCTTTGTTGTGATATGCAAATTGAGGAGCAGCGGCGAGCAGCAGACAAAAATTTCCTGAAAAAGAACGCATTGCGCCAGCATGACGTCATCGCCGAGCAGACGATGGAAAAACTGGCTCTCGGTTGCGGCAAGGGAAACACTTGAAAGAGAGAGAGATGATCAACATCTGAAGTGATGAGTGATTGATCATGTCCACTAGTGCCTCTGTGTGCGACTGTGTTGTTTTTCGTAGTTTTCATCCTTCCCAATCCTATTGTATGGAGCCTTATATTTTATATCTTCGTGTGTGTGTGTTTCAATTTGTATCACTGAATCGGTCGATTACGTCCATTCATTGTTATTCAATTTTTTGTATTCCCTATATCAGTTGTTTTTGATGAAGTCGATAATTTATACGGCGTTCCGTAGACGATTTTGCATTTTATACATGGCTTTTTAAGATCAACGCATAGATATCTGTATATCTGCAAAGTCCTGCAAAGAAACTTCGCAGATAAAAACCTTCTTAAAACGTGATTTGAAATTCCAGACGCGTCGAGAATCGAAAGATCATCATAGAGCGATCCATCATCCATGCATGGCGCAGCACGTGTCTGCCTCTGCCCGCCTCTTTGCCCGCCTCTCTAGCCCTACGTCGACCAGTGTTCTACCTTTTTTGGCATCTACATGTACTGCATAGAGCACCGACACTTTTTTAAAATTCACGTATATACAGTATATATACAGGGTGGCGTAAAAAACCCGGACTAATCACATTTAGGCCTGGCATTTAATATAACATTGAACGAACTGTAAAATATCAGGATTTTCTTAAAGCGTAAGAAATGTCAGTCAAAGTGGTTCTCAAACAGGGCAGTCCCTACTGAACCACTTTAAACCTTGTTATATTATATTATTATAAGTCATGTTCAATATGTCCTCCGTTTTCTGCGATCGCCAATGATAATTATCGCTTGCGAAACTGTCCAATATTCCGGTTGATAGTGTCCTGGCTGATTTCGTCCCAGCATGCTGTCGGAACTTCTTTCAACTGTTCAATATCGCGGATTCTCTGCCTGTAGACAAGCTGTCGAAGCACTCCTCAGGCTGAGTAGTCTACGGGATTCAAATCCGGACTGTTCGGCGGCCAATTTTCTGATTCAATGAAGTCTGGAACGTGAGCAGTGAAAAAGGTAACTGTTTTCGTGAACGATGAGCAGGTGCTCCATCCTGCTGAAAATTTATATTGTGTGTGTCATCATCATCATCATCATCATCATCATCATCATCATCATCATCATCATCATCATCATCATCATCATCATCATCATCATCATCATCATATTCATTCATCATCATCATCATATTCATCATCATCATTCATCATCATCATTCATCATATTCATCATCATATTCATCATCATCATTATCAATGATGCTATAGTATACTTTGTAGGCCTAATATGTCCTGTTCTCTGTCTAAACAGATTACGTTGTCGATGTTTGGGCCATGGGGGTTATGCCCATTTGGGTTTGTCCATCTATCGTATAATGATAATTAATCGGACTAATTCTGGTGAAACGTTGTGCTATAAAATCACTAATCTGATGATGATGATGATGATGATGATGATGATGATGATGATGATGATGATGATGATGATGATAATGATGCACTAGCGTCGCCACGGGGGTCAAATGGGGACAACTGTCCCCCACCTCTCCCAGACCACCTACCAGATTCGCGCAAATCCGGTGAGAAAGTTTTTTGTGGATGGTGTGTGTGGGGTTGAGGTAAGGAATCTGACACGCCAGCCCTCTTTTGCCCCCCCCCATAACCCAAAATTCCTGGCGACGCCATTGTAATGATGACGAAGACGATGTTGATGATGAGTCAGTTGAGTGTATATTGTAATCGAATGGCTTCGTTGTGGGGCGGGGAGAGGGACCAAATAGAGTGAGGCTGCTGACGTCAACGGTCACCCACAGCAGAGATCACGAGAGAGAGAGAGAGAGAGAGAGAGAGAGACCAGATGAATCGATGAGTGAAATATGCTTTATGGCCGTTGCTTTGCCCGATCGCAGTTCGTTAAGATTTCAATCGTGGACTCAACAGCATCCGCGTGATGGGAAGTGACTTTCGATCCATTTGTCGAATGAAAGCGCCTTGCGTATAAGCAGAGAACGGTCAATACGTGTGATGTGTATATAGACGTTTGTCTTGCCAATCGTTCGCCTGTTCGCCTGTTTGCTTGTCCTGTTGCGGAGCGTGATGCGGCATAGAGCACCGCGTCCCACGATCCAATCACCCAGCTCCTGTTTTCTACGCAACGTATAGAGAGAGGACCGAGAAGGGGAGAAAAGAGGGAAATATTTGGGGAGAAAGTACCGTAGGCCGAGAGAATATAAAATTCAAACGCATGTCCTTATCTTGAAAAGCTTAATTAAACTTAATCAGTTTCGTATTCTAGCATGCAGTCTAGCGTCTTATTATTGCTTTGTTGATTATATTAGATGTTGAGGCCAGCTAGGTATTTTATATTTTTACACCCCCTAACACCACCCCTCCCCCAACATCCCCAATCTGAGCCCCGAGGGTTACCTTTTCTTGCTTGTCAGAATATTTTAGGAAGGAACAATCTGTTGAGGCAGGGATGACCTTTTTTGCTCGTCAGACTTTTTCAGCAGGGACCGACCCCAGAATATTCCGACACCCCTCCCAAAAATTGATAATCCTAGAAATAAACCTGGTTGAGGCAAACTCTTTCGAAATTTAGCAATTCCATTATTATGGACAAAGCCGTCGGCATGCGTTTCAGTCTCGATTTCTGCAGCAGGACTTTCGGTTTCTAGATTTCGCATATAAGTATTCACCAGGGTTTCTGCATCTTGCCTATTCGCAGTTTCCCCTGACGAATGATGATATTCGCTATAGTTATTATAACTGATGGAGATATGAGGAGGGATGTTGTTATATTACACGCCATCATCGCTATAACTCAGTGGTTCTTAACCTTTTTGTGATTACGTGCCCCTGAAACAAGTATATGAGAGTGAAGTACCCACTACCAGCCTGCAGTACCTTAAATGATGACAAAAGTTTATGCTCCGTAATATTTTGAAAAATTATAAACTGCAACGTACTTCTGTCACAGATCGTGTGCAAGCCAGAAGGTGGAGTTTTTCTTTTACAATTTCTAAGTTATTACAGACATCTCTAAGGTATCTGTATACTGTATAGTAAAGTCTTTAACGCAGACTTTATTTCCGGATCATTCTGCATACCCCCAACGTCCCTATATCCCTGTTTTACACGATTCTTTAGTAGCCGGTAGTCATACCATGGATTGGCTTAGACGCCAGCTGATGAGTTATGCATATACAACCGTCTCCGGGAAAAGTGAACCCTTTGATAATGATGAAAGCCAGTGGCGTATTTACCATTGGGCCATTTGGGCCATGGCCCCCTTTGGTCCTTGGCCTAACCTGTCCTCAGAAAAAAAGATCGTCAACTTTTCAAGCAAAAAGATCGTCAACTTTTTTTCAAAGTTGTAACTTGTCAGGTTGAAAGTGTCTTGCCCTCCCTGAAAAACAGTGAAATGACGTCTCTGGCTGGCCCCCTTACCAAAATTCTAAATACGCCACTGATGAAAGCTAATATTAACTGTTTACAGTAGGACTTCGTTATAAAGTACTTAGCGGGTATGTAAAATTTTGTACGTTATATTCGAGGTACACTATATCCAGTACCATCCAGTATGGTACAGGATATAAGTTCGCTACCCGACATTGTGACTAACGCGACTAGTCTTGAAATGTTTGCTACCAGACTTAAGACGCACTGTTTAACATCTCATTTAAATGCAATCTGTAAAGCGCTCTTGATCTTGGCCTGCTGTGACTATAGCGCTATATAAGTTGGCATATTAACTAACTAACTAACTAACTAACTATGGTAGCGCATTGCAACGGGACGGTACATTGCGGTACGTCAAAATATTGTGTACGTTATAACCGAGTCCGTTATAACGAAGTTCTACTACGAGTTTATATAGTTTTAAAATTCCAAGAAAAATTAACTCTAACATAAAATTTAATCAGTATGCATGATCCTCCTTAGAAAACATTCTTCAGTGTTTGTCAATTCGCTCAACGACATAGAAAATGACGTCGGCCAAAAAAGTAGGCAGAGAACTGTAAAGTGATTGCAAACTGATTGCAATGTTGCAAACCGCTCAAACGACTGGTGAAATTTTGCGATAATAGCACAAATAGCTATCTCTTTATGTAATCACAATTTTGTTGAAATCGGTGGAGGATAAGGCCATATAGCTAGGGTCAGAATAAGATGTGTCTAGGGTTCCATTTTTTCGGATACGATGTACATGCGCTGGATCACCTAATCAAACTGTTAAGACAGGATTTTGATTTATACTATCAGAGGCGTTTTGTTTTGCAGTTTTTTTTTCATTAATCTTATTCGGATTGCATTTGGCGCGCCATCGGTCGATGCCATGGGCATTGTGACAATGGCGCCAGATAAAGCTTTTGGTTGATTGAATGACTGACTGATTGATTGATTGATTCTGTAGCAATATCCGATCCAGCAGTCCCTCTGTCGACTTCTTTACAGTGAATGCCACTGGAGGTGTTTCCTTCTAACCCTTCTCCTCTGCGGCTGTCTGTCGGCCATCGCCTGGTGCAAGATCTCCCTCCAGGACCACCGGAACTCCCTTTCGTCGGGCGCCGTCTCCCTTTTCGACCGCAGTCCGTCGCCGCCGTCCCAGCGGACCGGTCGCAGCGTCGGCGTCTACGCCTGCGAGGACAACTACGTCTACATCCCCGTCGCCTTCGTCGTCGTCATCTACATCCTCTACCTGGTCGAGTGCTGGCACTGCCGTATCCGTCTCCAGCTCTTGGGCAGCGTTGACGCCGGCACCGTCTACGCCCAGGTCCGGGCGCTCAGGGACGCCCTGCCGGTCGTCTGGTGGAAGGCCGTCTGCTACCATTACGTCCGCCGCACTCGCCAGGTGGCGCGATATCGCAACGGCGGCGGCAGCGGCGACGCGTTCACGAGCACGCAGGCCTACTACGAACGTGTCAACAGTCACGTAGGCACCGGCGCGTTCGACTACGCCGACTGCGGGGTCAGGGATGTCTCGAAACGACTCGCCGACCTTGAGAAGTTTCCGTCGGCGAAGATCCGCTTCACGAAGCGCTTCTCCTTCGCCACCCAGGAGGCGGAGGCGGAATTCGAACGGCAGAGGGACGCCTTCTTCTCCGGCTACGAGCGCCGCGACGACTACGTCGAGACGAGGGAGGGAGTGGACTTCCTGAACGTCTCGTTCCGGGAGCAGATGATCGTGTTCGCCGATCCGCGTCGGTTGCCGTGGTACGTGTCGAACGCCGTCTTCTGGGCGGCGTCCCTCCTGCTCCTGTCCTGGCCCATCCGGGTCCTCATCCAATACAAAACAGCGTACGTCCACTATTACGTCCACAAGGTGTTCGGAGGCAGCTACCTCGACCTGAGGACAGGGTCTCGAACGACGACGACGACGGCGATGATGATGATGATGACCAGGGAGGACACGATGGGGAGTCACGAGCTGGAGATGTCGATACGGAGCAACTACGCCCTTGTACCGAGCTACTCAGAGGCGCTCCTCATGGAATGCACGGACCAGAGCGATCCGGAACGTCTGCGCAGAGACGGATCGCGGATAATATTGCGTCCAGGAACCGAGGCGGCTTCCTGTCCTCCGTCGAACTCGAAGCCGCTGTTCGTCTCCTCTTCCGGGAGTTGAGATCTTACGGCGCCACTGCCGCTTCGACCGGGGCGTCCGGGAGGGAACGAGGCTCGCCCCCGTCCTCGACCGGGGCGCTCGGGTGTCCCCGGCGTCTCCGTCGCAGCTACTGCGAGGCGGTCTGCGTGGGGGACGGGTCGTCCCTGACCATCGACCGGCGGCGATCCGGCGGTCGAAGCCGACGGTCGCTGGTGAGCCTGATCGCCGGAGGACACCGAAGGAACTCGGCCGCCATCGTGGCATCCGTATCCTCTCCAGACTCGATCGCTGCTCGGACGGGTGCTCCGGATACGTCCGCCGCCGCGATGTTCGAACTCGGGCGTCCCGGATCATGGAACGGCATTCCGCAGCCGCCACCGGACTCCTCCTCCTCCATCCACCGTTTCCCGACCGTCCGAAGGTCCCACTCCGGGACCTTGAGCAGCGACGGAGCTGCTGGTCCGGTTCCGGTGGAGTTGCCTCCGTCCTACGAGCTGGCTCTCAACATGGAGCAGGTGAAGGTGGTCGGCGATGACGTCAGAGATTTCAGCGGCGACGACGACGTCGTCTCCGTTTCGACGACGTCCACCTACGTAATTGATTCTGTCCACGTGACTCCGCGTCATCAGATGACCCGGGCGAGACGGACTTCCGGTCTGAACGTTGTCTTCGTTTCCAGATCCGTCGAGACGACGATCTGACGTCATTCGTTACCCGGAAGTGACGTCATCGTTTAGCAGCCTTCTTGCTACTTAACCTGCATTGCCAAGAGACAGCATCATTAACAAGATCTCATCACGAAGAGAGTTTAGTCAGATTACTAATACTGACTGAACAATCCAAAGACTATCTTGTCGGGTGTCAAAAACGGAAACTGTCTTTCCTTGGACGTACACAGAGAAACTACGAAGACTCTATACATTATACAAAGAACAATACAACAGGGCATAATGTCCCGTAATAGTAATAGTAGTAGTAATAATAATAATAATAATAATAATAATAATAATAATAATAATAATAATGATACTGTAATAATAGTAATAATAGCCTAAATGTCGAGCTCCCGTCCCTCTGTCCCAAGTGGCCCTCATTTTAGGCCTAAACTAAAAGTGCAATTTAAGAAAATCCTGCAGGTTTGGTCCACACCAGGGTGCGATTTGTGACCTGGAGCAGTGGGAGGGGGATATGACGAGCTTGGGGGTGTAGTTGTTGGAAAATGTAGCAGTGGGGGATGTAGTGGTGGGGGTATGTAGCAGTAGGGGGATGCAGTTGAGCAGTGGGGGGGGGAAAGATTCCCCCTTCCTTCCTACAAATCGCGCCCTGGTCCACACTATCTGGAGAAGACGAGAAATTCACTAGATTCAAGGAACTTCCCTTTGGCGATTCTATGGCAATGGCGCAGCCAGGATTTCAGAATAGTGGGGGCGGGGGGTACTTGACAAATCTTGACGAGCAAAAAGATCGTCGTCTCTTGCGCTTTAAAAGTCTGCTGCTATCTTGTGCGTTTTCCTCAATTTAATACTATCCCATACCCTCTCCCCAGCTACTCATCGGTTTTGGACGAATCTCACGATCGGTCCCGATCCGTATATGGGGCCGGATTCCTCGTGCCCCCGTGGCTTTTCCATAAAATCTATGGAAATTGCAATCTCTCATTCGCTCACTCACTCACTCACTCACTCACTCACTCACTCATTTTCTCTCTCGCTCTCTCCCTGTCTCTATATGTCTCTATGCGCGTCTCTGTCTCTCTGAGTGTCTCTGTTTTCCCGTCTCTATCTGTATGTCTGTCTGTCTTCCTGAGTGTCTGTCTTTCTGGAAAATATAGGTTAAACTTTAAAGCTCCATTGATGAGTGGCTAATGCATGTCTAATGCATGCGCTTGTTATTTGAAGTTCATTTGCGCTGTGCATTTGCTTAGAGGATATATGTCAAAAGCTATGGATGTAACTGAAGTCTAGTGAATCATAAGGGTAACATTTAATTAAAATGTGAACTACTGAAGTGCAGGGTGCGATTTGTGACCTAGAGCAGTGGAGGGATATGACGAGCTTGGGGGATGTAGTTGTTGGAAAATGTAGCAGTGGGGGGATGTAGTGGTGGGGGTATGTAGCAGTAGGGGGTGCAGTTGGGCAGTGGGAGGAAGATTCCCCCCTCCCCCTACAAATCGCGCCCTGCTGAAGTCGCACTCTAATGGCTGATATGGAATTAATGTCTATTGTGATTTTGGAAGTTTATAATCTCTTTTAGATATAAACTTCTGCTATATAAAGTTATGAACACTATAGTCGAAGGAAGGTATTAAGAGTTGTTAAACTGAAAGAAATTCGTTTTAGAAATTAAGCTGTATATGGACTTTGAATATACTGTACGAAGCTTAGGACTGAAACAGTTAATTTAGTCACGTGATCATTTCAAAATTTAATTCAATAATTTTGTCTGGTAGCCTATATATATATATATATATATATATATATATATATATATATATATATATAAAGATTTAAACATCTGCAAGGTGTGTGTGTGTCTTGTTGGTGTCTTCTGGCCAGTGGCGTAGCGTGACATTTGGGGGCCCGGGGGGCATCTTTGCCATGGGGGCCCCAGAGTTTCGAGCTGACGAGCAAAAAAAAGTCGTCAGCACATCATTTCTAGGGTTAGGGTTAAGAAGTTAGGGTTAACCTTAACCTAACCCTAGCTTAAACCCCTCTTCGGGCCCCCCAGCCCGGGGCCCGGGGGGGGGGGGCTGTCAACAAAGTGCCCCCGCCCCCTCCCACGTTACGCCACTGCTTCTGGCTGACTAAAATGGCTTCTATACATTGTCAAATCTGAGCATTATATTTTATATCAAATCTACAGATTTCTTCTAAACCGTTTACCTATAATTCCTTTGACAATTGGCGAGGTCTTCCTAGAAATTCATTACATCCTCCCACCAAGAGTTCTTGGAACCGCCACTGTCAACACATACAGGAAGAAAATCACCCTCGATGGGGGATGGCACCGGGGGTCAGGAATTCAATAGAGGGCACGGTCCACTCTGGGGACAGGACTAACAGAAGGCAGAAGAAAACGAGGCGAACCAAAAATATCTTGGGTAAATAACGTCACCATGCGGACGGAGTGGTCTTTCTGAATCGGAATTTCTGTGCGCAGATCAGAACAGAAAGCTATGGAATTCACTTTTTCCAACCATCCCATAGTGACGATTTATGAGGCGCGTGACATGGCTTGACTTGTGTCTCATTCGTGACATCATTTACCGATTTTCGTGAATCTGTCGACAACTCCATCAACTATGATCAAAGTCAATTTCATTCGACTTCTATTTGTATCAAAGAAATCAGACAACATTATTCCTTTCGGCATTTTGCTTGTAATTATTTTTGCTTAACAACATCGGAATGAAACACATTCCAAACATTTTGCTCTTTACTCCAGGTTTGGAGGTTTGCCCATTTGATTTCATCCATAGTAAAACATAGTAAAAGCCTAGCGGTAAAGCCAAGTTGCCGAATTTATAAAGCTTCTGCTATGCCTTTTAAAGGTGTGTGGGGTGCAAAACAAAACCCTGAATTTCAAGACCTACCCAAACCTATTTCTCACATATTTCACTGTATTACCAAACGCGAACTAATTTTTCACATAATATACAGCACATCCGATATCTTCGTTCGAATTTAATCAGAAATTTTACTTTTGTCATTTGTCCAAAACTTAACAGTTTCTTTTCTACTAGTTTCCGCCAGATGGCCTAGTGCATTTGGTTCTGCAGGTATTGCATGATGTCATTACTCGAACAGACATTCTGAACGAACATAGTTTCTCGTGTTTAACCATGTTTAGGCTAACCATGTTTCCAGGGACGTCATTTGTAAATAAGCTGGTGCATTGCGTTGGTCGAAGTGTTTTGCCCCTGAAAAACAGTGAAAATGCTTTCAAGCAGCGGTGCATTGCGCCAAGCTATATAAATTTCGTGTTTTTACTTTACTTTTGACCGTTGATCTGCCACGTCCAGGGCGCGATTTGTATGAGGAAGGGGAAAATCTTCCCCACTGCCCAACTACATCCCCCTACTGCTATATACCCCACAGCTACATCCCCCACTGCTACATTTCCCCAACAACTACATCCCCCAAAGCTCAACATGTCCACCCCCACTGCTCCAGGTCACAAATCGCACCCTGACCACGCCTAATACAAGAATTAATTCTTATAAGCTTATAATTATCAAAACTAGATTATCTCCAGCAAACATTTATGACCGCGAATGTATACAACTAGCCAAGTAAACCATCAGCACGACGATATTTTACCCGAAAACGTTGATTTGCTCCCATATTCCGGAATCCTGGCTACGCCACTGAATACAACACGGAAGGATTATGACAGGACTAGTAGAACAGTAGAACGCTGATGGCTTCAATTACCCGCGTGTACAGGCTGCCCACCACAGCATAGCGACGGTAGCGCATGACACGACATGTCATGAATAATTATCATCCCTATCTTCCATTACTAGCTTCGCATGAGCCGCCACTGATAGTCTCCTATCCTGCAGTCGTCTTAAATCGGCTCCAGACATATTTCAACATTATCCTTTCGACTTTCCGAGTGTAAATATTTTCTAGCAAAAAACCATTCGCACCGGTTACAAAAGGCCTATATTGTAGTGGGTCACAGTATACCGAAAAGAATTGCACCGGTTATAGACCTATCTATGATTTATTTCTTTGCACTCGGCAGAATAATCTAACTATTATTCACTATGTTCACAATTTTATTGATTAATTTTTCAGCAGTTCGTTTGTCCAGTTATTTCGCTCTGTTATTGTTTATTCATTCTATAGTTCGTCTTCTTCTGGTTCGCTGCTTTCAGTGCTTTGGATTACTTTACTGCATACTCGAATAATGAAGCGACATTCAACAGCATTTTTACTCTGGACTCATGGCCCAATGGCTATAAAATCTAATAAAAATCATTCATGCATTAAAATAGCATGATTGTCAGATTGCAGTAGATGGTTGTATTAATAATAATAATAATAATAATAATAATAATAATAATAATAATAATAATATTATTATTATTATTATTATTATTATTATTATTATTAGTAGTAGTAGTAGTAGTAGTAGTAGTAGTAGTAGTAGTAGTAGTAGTAGTAGTAGTAGTAGTAAGCGTAGTAGCAGTTGTCGTTGTTGTCGTTGTTGTTGTTGTTGTCGTCGTTGTTAAGCCCTAACAATGCTTTTTCTCTTAGACGTGTCTTCACATATAGAGGTTTGCACGTACTGTAATATAATATATCCTCACCAGATAAAGTCCATGTTAGCGACAGATTTTCATCGTCGGAGATGTGCGTAAAATGAAAATGACGACGTTTTTCAAACGAACTGTACAGCGTGGCCTCATTATAACGACGTTCGCCAGACAGAACGAAATCAGGGATGTTACCAAGGACTCAGTCATCAAGTCCAGGACCAGGACCAAGGACTTGTAACTTGTCCTTAAGGAAGGCCATGACCAATGCGAAAGGGCTAACATCCATGAACGAAATACGTTAGAACTTCGTCATAGCGTACTGTACTTGGCGGGTCTGTAAAAGGTAGTAAGTACGTTATATCCAATGCCATCCAATATGGTAGCGCGCCACACGTAACCGTACGTTGCGTTACGTTGTTATAACTGATTTACGCTATAAACGAGTCCGTAATAGGGAAGTTATACTGTACATCGTTATATGCGATCTTCATTGTAAACGTCAACAGTGTATGCGTGCTAAAAGCCATCGGGAAAATTCGTCGCTGATGTGTTGCTGTAACCAGTGTCTTTACAACGAGGTTATACTGTACATTACGGTCGTTAAAACAACTTTAGGGTTAACGGTTTGGCGTCTTGTTGGTAGCTGCTGAAGAGAGAGAGAGAGAGAGAGAGAGAGAGAGAGAGAGAGAGAGAGAGAGAGAGAGAGAGAGAGACATACAGACAGACAGACAGACAGACAGACAGAGACAGAGAGAGACAGACAGACAGACAGACAGGCAGGCAGACTGACGGAGACAGATTTATTTTTTGCTACCACCGGAAGACACCAGAGAGTGTGACTGGGGCTAAACGAATAGTAAAAATCTCTGTGGCGCCCTCTGCAGGATGAAGATGAAAAAGGCTTCGGCGTCATTAAGAGGCGCAGAGGAGCTCGGGTATTATAGATGAACTGTCCAATGGTCGGATCTTCTGGCTTCTAAACTCCATTTAAACGAAAGGTCAAAGTGTAAAGTTCAAAGTTCACGTCTTCTGATTATAGCGAAGCCGCGAAGCGCTTTGGTTCGACTTTTATAAAAGATTCAGGCGTTGGATTGATGGATCTACTCAGGGTTACACGAAAAAATGCTTTTACTGGGCGTCCCAAAAAATCGCCGGCGCTCAAATAATTCTGCACCCGGTTGACCATGATTTTCCTCGCATTACTGCATGAATCTCATGAAGACTTCTGGCTAAAACCATGTTGCAGGGACATACTCTAGATGTCTAAACGTTAAAATTAAAATTAAACCCGCTAAAACCAAATTTTTCTAGGTATAATGAAACCTTTTCAATATTTATGATACTCCGTGTTTGTCCTGGTAGAGCAGTTGTCGGGATGGTTTTAGGCCTATCGGGCTAGTATCCTTGTATGTACCAGACGGATATGGTTGGGTAGATTCAAGATAGCTTCTGGATTGACTTACTAGGACACGGAAATGAGTCAATGATTATGCAAGTGGGTCGGGTTGCGTTTTGAAATCTGTAATCTAATTGAATATTAAACTTCCATAGCGCCACTTCATAATGCACAGAAATATCAGCCGATAGCCCACCAAATCAAAAGCATTCAAGATCCAGGTCAAATCCAGGATATCCGGCCGGACAACAATGTAGACCTAACAACGAACGTCTTTGATCTAAGTATTTGTTTTAAAAAAATAATAATAGATGGAGTTTAGGTGATTTAGTAGGGGAGACCGGGGCTACTTGATACGATTTTCACTCTTTGTGTCATTGCATGACATGTAATACTGCTAGAATTTCCGTGTATGGCTATTTAAATAGGTAATTATTTACCGTATAATTAAAGCCTATACTTAACTTGATTAAGATTAACCTGACCCAGCATGAACATCAAAACTAGCATGTTTCAGTTTGTATCAACTTGCCTCACCAAGGGGCAAGTTGATACCTGCTATGGGGCACGTTGATACTATACTGTTTTACTCAATATTCTCATAAAAGAAGTCAAACTATCAATATATTTTATATTGAAGTGATTTCAATAGTCTTCTTATCTGGCCTGAAACCATATTTAGACTAGTTCTACTCAATGTTACAAGTCACAAGTCATCAGAAGAGTCACAGTTCTGGCAAATGAATGTAACACTGCCATCTGTACATTCCTCGTGTGCCCATATTTTACAATCCACGCACTGAATCTAAGTTTCTCTTGATTTACTGTTTGAAAAGGGTTTGATAGATTTGCGGAGCTCAGCTTCCTCCTCAATCAGACATTTCTCTGGAGTATCAGTAAGAATTCTGGTTTTTCCTCTCTTTCTACCAGGTTTAGTCTTGGAGCGTGGTGCTGCTTTGGGTAAAGGTCTATGTCAAACAAAGTCTGTTGTAGACTGAATGTAATCATTTCAATGCTTTCGGAAGTTTTCTCTACTGATGATGTTGAGGGTTTGCATAATGAGGATTCAGACAAACTCTAAATCACATCAATTCCAGTGTGCTCCAATTGGTGTCTCTCAGGTGTTGACGCCATACAGCATTGCGGTTCAGTAGTTGAGTCTGAAGCAATAAACTGACCTTTATTAATAAGATCCACTGAAGTAGATGCGAGTGCTACAGATTCTGAGGGAATACTTGGATCTGGTCTGTCTGTGACTGCAGCAGGAAGAAAATTATCATCACTGATTCGAAAGCGATTAAAAGGGAAAATACCTGTAACTTCAAATCCAGCCTGAATATTTGAAGGTGTCATAGCTAGTGTAAATGCAGTAGAGCAAATAGCAGGAATGTCCAGAGCCTGAATAGGACGCCCAGGATGACTGTTGCACCATGCATCACACTGTGCATTGTAGTACCTATAGTGTCATCTTATCGATGCCATATGGCTGCAGAAACAGTCCTAAATGACTTCTTTTGGTGTATAACTTCTGCAGAGGCCTGTCCAAGAATATCTGATGTCGAACCTCGAGATGTCTTTCTTTTATAAGTTCGTACCATCTGCAAGTTACATTTACACAGGACAATAAATGTAAATATATATGTATATATATATATATCTTTATTTCGCAATAACTGCAGCTTTAAAAAAGACAATTAATTACCAACACAAATAATAATAAATAATACAGTATATTTCGTTCCAATACAAATTCTTAACCGGTATGTGCAGTGGCATATTTAGGCGTGTTCAAAACGTTCTATGTTCCACACACTTACAGGGCCCCACATAATATCTGAAGACCTTTTGTTCGTCACAATGCACGATGGGGAGGGCTGGTAGTCTAGGAGAGCTCCAGGACATTTGGAGCATGGCCCACACAATCCTAAATACGGCCGTGGGTATGCGGTTTATTAATTATTGTAGGCGGGGCTAGTTGATACTGTATCAAGTAGCCCCAATGCTCCTGATCATCTAACCCCATAGCGCCCTCCAGCACGTTGACTCGTGTTTGAATTTTCCACGAACCGCACTCTAAATTTCTCACTATAAATGTATTTTGCATTGTAAATGCTCTACAAGATTAAGAGATGAAGTTGTAAACTCTTACCTTGCCCCCTGTGATGTACTATGAAAGTGAACTGTAAATAATTTCGAGCAAACAACGAAACCGAAAGTTCGATTATAACTCCGCCTTTCTAAAAGCAAGCGGGAAAATATTTTGACGGAAGTTAGATATATTACAAAGACGTGTATTGGTCAGAAGTCTATGTAAGTAAGTATGTAAATAAAGTTGTTACAGCCTCTGTACCAACTAGCCTCCGTCCTCAACTAGCCCCGGTCTCCCCTATGATGTCTCCTGTGTTTGCCACTTGCATGGAGCAAATCGCGGCTCCAATAATATAATTATCCATCGCTTGCAAAACTTAATGTATTTAGGAGAACACTGAGTTAATTTAAGATGAAATTATATTTAACAAATAATAATAATAATAATAATAATAATAATAATCGACTTTTCATTCAAACGAATCTTAATTCATTCACAAGAGGCATGGCCGGTGATTCTGGCAGTTCTCGCTTAAGTTTAGTGCGCCACCTGGCGAATGAATCGGCAAAACTCCGCCAAACGCCAGAACTGCGTGACTGTTAAAGCGGTTGCCATTGGAAACCGCCGCTGTCGTCATGGCACCCGAGGCTGTCGTCGTCAAAGCAACGTCGCGTGTCGTCGGCGTTCGGTTGCCGTTGGAGACCGGCGCCGGAGACGGTCGATCGCTGGGACGACGCACGATGACGTCACTAGAAGCCTGATCCTCGTAATCCGATATCCCGTCCAAACCGTTCGAAATCCTTCAATTATCGCCCAACAATAATAGCAGCGCGTCCAGCACAATATTTACAGGGCGGCGCAAAAAACCGGAATATATTAAATGCAAACCTAAATGCGACTAGTCAGGTTATTTTTGCGCCACCCTGTATACCGGTAATCGAAAATTGCCTTCAAGTCTAGCAAGCAAACTAATTGATAAATCAGTTATTAGTTATTATTACATGTTATAAAAATTAGAAACAATATTCAAATATAAACTCCCTTAGATAAACGTGAACGTCTATTAGGCCTGTACGGCCGAGCCCTCACACTTTTTGAGAGGCTACAATAGGGAAAGGGACGATTTAAGGGCTGGATCCCCGTTTTTCATCCAATTTTACGCCAACGCTTTCGTTAATGATCTAGACTTAGTCGTTGAATATTCCAACCATAAAGCAATGCATATTTAGATCGGCCTATAGCGTCTCCATATTGATATGGATTCTAATAGCTGGGCATCAAAAACAACATGGTCCATGTATCCGAATATTTTTAGGCGCGTTGAGGGGCCTACACCTCACCCTGGTCACATCTGGGGCACCAAGAAACACAGGATATGACTTAGGAAGGCCTATACTGGAGTTTGATGCCTGCTATAAGATTACTTTTGAAATTTGATGCTTACACAAACAGAAAAGACAATGTATTAAGGGCGAGGCATGGCAAATATAGGTTTGCATTGCATCACAAGAAATATCCCAGTTGTTAATCGTAAAAATACTTATAACCGGTTCAAAATGAAAACCTGACAGGTGTGTCAGGTGTGTAGCTGGGACGGCGCATGCCAGGTGTTGCAGCCTTACCTGTCCTTCGATTCGCTCGCTCTGTCCCTCTGGCGGCGATTCTTGAACCAGTTGCTGACTTGGATGGTGGTCAGCCCGGTCGCCTCGGCCAGTTCCCGTTTCTCCCTCGGCGACGGATACGGGTTGTGCAGGTACCACTCCCTGAGCACGGTCCTCGACTTCTCCTTGAAGCAGTAGCTCGTCTCCTCGCCGTCCCAGATGGTCCGCGGCAGCGGGTACTTCCGCCGGATGCGGTACTTGCCGACGGCGCCCAGCGCCCGGCCGCGCTGTTTCTCGGCCTCGGCGTAGTGCGCCTTCATCCAGAGCGACTGGAGCTTCGGATGGTTGTTGGCGGAGAAGGCGTGACCTTCGATCAACCGGTAGAGGTCGTTGAAGTTGCCGCGGTGGAAGGCGACGACCGCCTTCGCCTTCAGGACGCTTTCGTTGCGGTGGAGATGTTCGCAGGCGGGCAGCGACCAGAGGAACCGCGCCAGACGGTCGATGTTGCCGCTGTTCTGCAGGACCTCGCAGACGCAGGCGACCTGGTCCTGGGTGAATCCGAACGACGGAAGAAAGGAAGCAGACGACCGATCCGACGACGACGACGACGACGACGACGACGCCTTCGTCGCAGACGGCGTCACTCTAACCGAAGACCCGGAAGAGGACGACGACGACGACGGTGACGATGATGATGATGATGATGATGATGACGACGGCGATGATGATGACGGTGGTGGTGGAGAGGCAGACGACAGGGAAGAGATGCGTCCAGAGGTATCCCCGAAACAGGAATAAATTCGCGCATGCGCTGTGCTCGACACATCGTCAGAATATCCTATCAAAGAAACATTGTAGCATTTATTATAATGGGCCTATAGTTATATAAGTTATATTATAACAAATATATGCTATAATATTATATTTACTCTCTCTCTCTCTCTCTCTCTCTCTCTCTATATATATATATATATATATATATATATATATATATATATATATATATATATATATATTGTCGAGATGGGTTCATACTTTTATAGAAGATTACCCCAAATCTCTTTATGATTACCCCCAAATCTCTTTCTTCCTCTATAGTGGTTAGAGCCTCTCCCCAAAAAAAAAAGTTCAACGTATATATATATATTTATATGTATATATATACATCGCATACATCTTACATACATATATACATACATATATATGTATATATTAGTATATATAACTACTACTACTACTACTACTACTACTACTACTACTACTACTACTACTACGGAGAGAGGATTTAATAGAAGCATACATAATAATGACTGGAAGAGTATATATAGATGTGCCATGCGATCGATTCTTTATACTGGCACACTATTATATAGCATGTTACTGTAGAGGCCACACAAATTTAATGCAAGTTGTTCAAAGTAGAGGGTAGGACAAAGGAAGAAACCTTTTTAGCGCAAGGGCTGTGGACAAATGGAACAGTTTGGACGAGATGGCAGTGACAGTAGAAACAGTGAACGGATTCAAAGATTATCTGGGAAGGCTAGGTTACTGAACGTAGAGAGGCTACTACAGTGGTTTTCACGCAGGCTAACTTAGCCTCCTAAACAACTTTAAATTACATTATTGTTATATAATTAGGCCAATAAGGCTGGCAATCCGCTCTCATTCAGCCGTTGCTACGTAAAACTGAAGGCGCTAATCCTTCGGTTCTCCGATGGGCCCTGCACGCTGGCCTATGGAGCATATATACCGTTGTTTTTAACGTTTACTGCAGTGATGTGAAGCCTTGGTCTTGGTCTTGGCCTCGAGGCTGCCTCGAGGCCGGATTTAACATTTACACCTTGGTCTTGAACGTTAATGTCTTTTTCTTGGTCTTGGCCTCGTGGGTTTAGTGCCTTGGACTTGGCCTTGGTCTTATATATATATAGTGCCTTATATCATATCATAAGGCACTGATGGCAGCTATAGTTTGTCATTACAACATGTGTACAATCAACAGTGATTCGTTTGATCTAGATTCTGACTACTACATTTTTGCTGAGAGGAATAAATTTCATGAGCTTGAGGCCACTGTTTTCCAGGCTTCTTTGTGTGCCTGCAACCCCCCAAATCTCTTTCTTCCTCTATAGTGGTTAGACCCCATTGAAAGAGTATTTTCACAAGGAGGATTTGTAGTGAGACCGCATCGAGCCAGGCTTGGGAATGAGCTGCTTGAAACGTTGATGTTTTTACTTATATAATGGGAAATGAGTGAAATGAGCAGGTTTTTGTTTAAATAATGACAACATCTTTATTATTATAGCTGCAAATAACTGAAAAACATAAAAATAATGATTGCAGAATGCAGATCATAATAACTAAAATGTTCACTGCATTATTACACGTTTACAAAACAACAAGATTGGCTAGTGTTATTAGTAGGCTGTGGTGTTAGCTCTTTCACATAGTACAATAGTGCAACAATCGTCAGCGCTGCTGTGGTGTACATATTTAATATTTATATTACATTACGAGTGTTACCCTGCCGATAGTTAAAATGGATCGAAGCCTTGGCCTTGGCCTTCACTTGAGTGAAATGTCTTGGCCTTGGCCTCGGTCTTGTAGGTCACTGCCTCGGCCTTGGCCTTGGCCTTGAAGCTCAGAGTCTTGGTCTTGGCCTTGGTCTTGAGGGTTAAACTCTTGCGCCCTTGGCCTCCGATGGCCTTGTACTGGACTGCCTTGGTCACATCACTGGTTTCCTGTAGCCTATATCTCTCGTATAGCCCATGGCATATGGTTTCCTAACTTTGTGTGCATATGTGTTTGTCCCCTCGTTTTTCCAATCCCCTCCCTTCTCCGCCCCTTTCTTCTGAGAGAACCGTTTTAAGGCATAGGCATGGTAGGCACGTGCCTAGACCCACGCGATATATGAGGGGCTCCGCGGGTGGTGAGAAAAATTATTTGTAAAAAAATTCGTCATCGCTTTGATTTTTTTGATTTTTAAAATCAATTTTCTCCCCACAAAAGTAGAAAAAGCAAAAAAAGGACCAAAAATGCCGAGGGCGCACACCTCTTAAAACGGCACTGCCTCCCTCACTCCTCTCTCAATCCTCTATCTCCTTCCCCACCATCTCCCCTGCCCCATGTGCCATCTTCCCTTCCCATTCCCTCCCATCTCTTATTCCCATCTCTCATACTACGTCTCAAAAGGTACGCTTTACTTTCCGTTCCTTCCCTTCTCTATCCTTTATCTCCTTCCCATCCATCTCTGCGCCCCTTCCATTTCCCTTCCATTTTCGTCGTTCTACACACTGTTCTCTCATTCCTTTATCTCCCGCTTCCGCTCTTCATTTCCAATCCCATTCCATTCCTATCTCTATCCCCTCATTCCCCCAGCCTCCATCCTTCTACTCCCAATACTACTCAACACAAGCTGGATGTTATTGACCGAAATAATTCAGATATTCGATTATTCCACCTTCATATTCGTCCCAACATCAAACTGCTCGAGCTATGTTCCGGTTAAGGACAAGTCATTGGGCAAAATGCTAGAACATATGCAAAAAATTGGGTAGAAAAACAGCCAAGCTCCTCCGTCATTTATGACGGGCAAACAGTTATAATAATAATAATAATAATAATAATAATAATAATTATTATTATTATTATTATTATTATTATTATTATTATTATTATTATTATTATTATTATTATTATTATTATTTATTATTATTGTTGTTGTTGTTGTTGTTGTTGTTGTTGTTGTTGAACTACTTATCTTCTATTGCGCCATTTTATTAATGTACTTGAAATCAGTCGATGGTCACTACTAACTCCGGATTCAAATCATAATCTCCCATCGTCAAATGCTGTAAGTCAGATAGAGAGAGACAGACAGACAGTCAGACAGTCAGACAGTCAGAGAGACACCCGCTTATCAGAAGCAGCTCTCCGTATAATTAGAAGCAGCTATCGGAACTTGTCTCGCTCGTTATTTCCGACAGATCTTCTTACGCTCTCTGCTGCACCAGAAGAGACGCTTAAAACTCCCTCTCTCTGTGTGTCTGTGTGTCTGTCTGTGTCTCTGTCTCTCTCTCAACGCTATCTAACGTGTCGGCTATCACCCACCACGCATCCCCCACATGGCAAGTCCCGAAAGACAGACAGACAGGCAGCCAGACAGACAGACATACATACAGACAGACTGCCGCACGCGTGATAACGCTGTTTAAACTTGAAACTATACGCGTCGGGCGATATTAGCGGAAATCTGAAACTGTCGGCTGTGGAAAAGGCAGATCCGCAGCGAAACGGCGCATAATTACTGGTCTGTTTATCCGCAAAAGATGGAAGTGCGTACATCCATCCATCTGGTTCTACCGGGATGGATGGAAAGAGGGATGGATGGATGGATGGATGGACGGACGGAAAGACAGACAGACCGAAGCGTCACTTTAGACTGATATGACATTCGATCGCTGCTATCGGTCGCACAGCGGTCGTCCATGAGAAGAGATCTCAACGGCAGTCCGTCAAAGGACGCGGATCTATACATACCCCTTCCCATGCATCCACCCCAAGTCCCCAACGAGAACTACTCCGAAGAAAACTTCAGTAATTTGTGCCATTTTGTGGTCATATCTTTAAAAATTACTGTAAAAGCTTCTTTATGTCCTTTTCTTTAAAAATAAAATCGAATCAATATGATACTATTTGTATCTCATAGGCGGTTGCGATCAAGGGAATCAGGGCTACTTTTACACCCCCCTAACACCCCACCCCAACACCCCTCCCCAATTTGAGACTGACCCTCCAATTTTTCCCAATCCGAGCCTGAGATGTACCCCTAACACCCTCCAACACCCCCCAATTTGAGACCGACACCCCGCCCCCCCCCAAAATTGATAATCCTAGAAATAACCCTGGTTGCGATACAGGCGCCATTAAGCTGACTAAGATGCAGACTGGGATCGCACGCTTTAAGGGGCCCACAAACCACCAATTCTAAACATTCTTTGTTAGTCAGCCTAAGTGTGACTGGAATAATAGGAAAGTCGCTGTGGCCTATCTACTTGTTATACTGCTTATGCCGCAACAGCGGTGTGTAAATTTGTTTGCCTATTTAATATTTATTTGCGATGGACAATAAACAGTCTGGTGACGTCATCGATTGCTGCATATTGAACCCTTTTGCGCTTCGGGTCCAGACTTTAATCCCCCGGGGTCTCGTCATCCCCTATTTCAGAGTTTCACAAAAAATGCATTCAGCGGAAACAGTGTTGGAGTTGTGAAATTTGAGCGGGGGCGGGGGGGTTGAGGACTGAAATTCAATGCATGACAGAACCTGCATGTACCAGATATGCGATTTTTGGGATGGTTGCAAAGTTAGCTGGGGATTCAACCCCCCTCCCAACCCCCCAACCCCCGGCAACTCCAACCCTGAGTGGAACCACAGGGTAAAGATATAGAGCACACGCACCCCGTGGCTGAAACGCTTATTACACCGTGTGCGAAAGAAATCGGTTTACTGTGTCTTTTGGCTTAATAATTAATAACGCTGCTATAGGCTAACTGCTGAGATAAAAGTAGTTGTCAGTTGTCCATTATTAATGCGCCTAGAGCCCTGGATTTGAACTTATAGTTGTTGTGTTTGTATGACTTTGGCCTAGGCCCCTATAGGCATATTGCTACGTTTGCATCAAGACATTTATGAATATACGGTATGTTTCGCAACGCAAGCATTTTTATTATTTGCGAATATACGTCGGCGCAGGATGTTCGGAATTCCGCAGAATATGTTTCCGAATAAGAGGGCTCCATAGAGAAAAAGAGTCTGGGGAATTCTGCCTTATTTCATCAGCCAAGGCAAGGACACCCTAATAACATTTAGCCCAGGGTGCTCAAATAACATATTACCATAATATAATAATAATATATATAACACTAATAATAACATTACAATAACAACAACAACAACAGAATAATAACAGAATAATAACAGAATAATAATAATAATAATAATAATAATAATAATAATAATAATAATAATAATAATAATAATAATAATAATAATAATAATAATAATAATATATTAGTCCGGTCATGGCCATTAAGCCGTGGTCGAAACTTCTGGTTGTCAACTGTTTCCAGGTATACAATAATAAACCTTCCCCCGCTTCAACTGGGGGCGGGGCAGTGAGCACAGACCTTTGTTCGACGACCCCTCCGCCGCTTCTATGGCGCCATCGTCTCCGGCTTCATTCATCGCTAGTAGTAGTTAGAGTCGACGGTGGGGGGAAAGTGGCTTCATCATCGCTCCTCCACTGTAGTCGAAATGCCCTGAACCAGCGCACGTGATGACAAGAATCTCACTCGAGGCCCCGAAAGGGGGACGCCCCACCCCCCAACGAATTAATTCCGATCGCGTCTCTGCTGCCTAAAATATGTTTCCGCCGTCAGATTTATTTGTCAACAGAGTTCGAGTTACACACGAGGACTACTGCGACGACATGATTCGCTGTAGGCCTATCACTATACAGTGTCAGTCATCAACTGTAAACTCTGCGAAACTTCCAGGATAGGCTACTGTCATCACCTGGCAGAACGCAAAGACGAGGAGGATATTTCTGCCAGGAATATAGGCCTATCGGTTATTCCCAGATCTTTGACCGGTCGAACGTGTTCTCCTTTGGTACAGATTTCTGTCTGAAAAATTCAAGCCGGTATTAAAAGCCTAACCGACGACGCCGCGCCGTCCGCGTTATACTCCCCCCCCCCAACCTTCGCCGCCCGGGCGTATTTCGGACGAAAATTTCACACAATTTCCGCAATCCAACGTACTTAGGCGATAATCCGCCAGAATAATACGATGCACAAGGGCCTCCTCTGCTGCTATGCCAGGCAGGTTAATCTCTTACTCGCCGAAGGCGGCCTTCCACAGCGCAGAGCCGGGACCTTGTGGCGTCGGTCTTTTGGGCTGCCGTGTGGAAGAAAGAGTAGCAGAGGCTGACCGCTACGGGCTCACAATTACTCGCTCTTGTGTTCGAAGCTCTGCCCTTGCCTGGCTGGCTGCTGCAAAAACGCATCCTCAACTCAGATAGGCCTACGCGTCTGGTAGCTCGGTTCTGGTTAAGTAGGCCAGTCGTTACTAATTTCTGCAAACGCCTGATCGATTACTAATAGTGAATATTACTTTCTTAATAACTTTGGGTGTGTTTTTTCGTGAAATGTGTACCTTCTCCTGTTTAGAATATACTGGATTATCTTGGAAATCTACGGGATTTTCCCACAAAAATCTACCTGACTCGCACACTGCAAAGACAAAAGCTTGAATTCACTGATTCAGATAGCTTTGCAAATTATCTAAAACTCGATAGCTCAAAAACTGCAGTGAAAAATACAAAATCGAGCAAATAATTATATGCATGCGTGTGTGTGTGTACGCGCGCGTGTTTGTATGCGTGTGTGTCCGTTCTGACCCTATGCGGAGCAATAATTTGGTTCAAAAGTCTTCGCGTGTAAACGATGAGCATCAGATCACTTAGCGGAAGTCTTAGCCTAATACAGACAAGATGGCGCCTGCGTAGTCACTGCGCATGCGCGGTCGTCTGCTTCACTTCAGTCACTCAAAGACCACGGAACAAGTTTTTGTCTTTGTCTGGCGTACAAACATTACCTGTAAGTTTTCTAAATAAGTTCACGCACTCAAGCTATCAAATTGGCCTCTTGCACCAACATCTATAAATTGCATTTAATCTTCGTCCGACAAGCGACTCACAAAAACGGCGCTGCAGACGCGGCCAAGATTTTAAAGGAGCCCTCACTTTTTGAGGAAATTAATTATTAAAGCGTTTGGGAAGTTCCTGACGAACAAAACCTTTTAAGGCAATTTTTTTATCATGGCATATCTTCATCATTATAGGCCAGCATCAGGCACAAAGACGATTCAAAGGTTCGTTGGCTTGCGGCTGCTGCTGCTGCTAGAGGATCAGGTGCCGAGGTGTGTGAGCGCGGAGCCGCGGACACAATATCCGCTGTATTTACATACCTACGGTTGCGAATTTCCGTCGTAATGAAATCCATCTGTTGGGATTGAGTTCCACGAACGAGCTGCTCCGATGTGCTGTGTAAACAGAGACTGAGCAACACAGAGGCGTAGACTGCTTCACAGATTCTCCTAAGTACGAGCTACAGCAGTTGGTCCTCGTTACAGACGCGTTGTCTGAGAATGGATGGGGGGGAAGGAGGGGTCTGCCTCTGGCATATATATACACGTCATAAACACCAACAGAACCCCTGATGTGGAAGACATGCCGTGTGAATTCTGCTTTTTCTTATCGTTGAGGCAGAAGATCGATTTCCAGGTAGATTTCTACTGGAAGCAGTTGATTCTATTTCGAGTTTCACTGGTCGTTTTGCCTCACGAACGACTTTCTATCCCCCCGAGAGCCTTGTCTGCTTGTCAACTGCATCTAAATTTTCATATTTAAGTAAATATGAAGTTAAACAAAATAGAAAAGTTAAATGTTTGCTTCTTTTTACATTCAACGCCTGTCAACTCACGCTTACATGTATGTATGTAAGCATAAATAAATATTATAACTAGAAAACTGTCCTGCAGCCTCAAATAATTGCATCTAGATGAAATGCGATCTCTTAGTTGCGCCAATAGGAGCTTCTGTTTTGTTCGCTAGGTGGCGCGGTTATCTCACGTCTAACGAATATAAAACAGACTGGTGCAACAATAAGTTTTGAGAAAGTCCGTCAGTCAATAGTCTTCGTTTTCACACTTGCCTCAAACGCAAGTAATATTTTAATTTGAACAAAACTGTTTGAACAACGGCTTACAATAGACGGCGTGCAAAATTACTGTTTGGGACAGCAGCTGGCCCCAATATGTCTCTGAGATTCCGAATTGTGAATAAAAACAAAGACCCAAAATGTGCTTGTTCAGCATTACACAGTTGAAATAACAATGTACAACATGCCATATTTAAGCAAAATTGCAAGTCCAGTCAACAGAAACCCAATGCCACATTCAGTATCCAAGATGTCATCACACCATTTAAGCATAATATAATCGCTAACAACATGTAGCTAATCTGACAGTATCTAACTATATACAATATCTTTAAATCACCACTTGAAATTTGTTAGAATAGCTCTGGTATGAATAGAAAGGTCCAAATGTCTAGATTTCATATTACATCGTTCAACGTCTTTCGCGACAGTACACCATCGCCAGTCAACAGTACACCGTTGTCAGTCACCCTGAATGTGAATATTAGGATTAGCCAGCGGGTCGAGAAATGGGTCGTCGTCAGCGGACCATCGACCGAGTCTCAGGAAGACGACAACCAGTGTGACGAATCCGAAGACGCAGAGAAGCAAGACAATGACGATTCTTCTTCGTCTTGGCGTTCGGATCCTTGCGACGATTTCCCGCACTAACCCGGGAGCTGAAACACGGAAAGAAACAAAAAAAGAATGGAAACATACTTACAGTGCCAGATTTACCATTGTGCCAAGAAAGATGCGCTCTCGCACAGAGGGTCCCATCTTCTTAGGGAAAAAAATTTCTCTACAATTAATTATATTTGCCATATGATTGCATCACTTGCATGCGACCTCGTCGTTATAATCTCCTTGGTACCGGTTTCATAATTCTAAATTTGTTTCACAATTCTAAATTTCCTGAATAAGTAAGCCGGACTGCCTGTATACACATACCGGGCCTAAATCATTCAGGGCCAAAATAAGGGGCCTCATAAGTTAACTAGCACAGGGCCTCATTTGTCCTAAATCCGGCACTGCATACTTAACATGGTACCTGCATTACTTTTTACTGCGAACACTGTGGTTTTGGCCCAATACAGGCGCCAATGGTTCCTTCCACCCCTCCGAGTGGGGTACTCACGTGAGGGTGATGAGAGCACGGACACCATCCTCTCGATGTCTGATAAATGGTGCTCAGAAATATTGTTACAGTATCAAACAGCATATAGACTGAATTCATGTATCTTGTTCAATATAAGTTCACATTTGTCCTATAATAATAATAAAATAATAATAATAATAATAATAATAATAATAATAGTAATGCACTTTTATAGCACCAATTCTAATACTCATAGATATCAACCGAAAGAAGGATGTCTTGGAGCGATGAATTATGGTGAATTTGTAGCATTTTCCTCAATTTACCTCAATTCATAAAATCCTGGATTCTGGATTATAAACACTTTTAACAAGTAAAAGCTGTCTATATCATAGGCCAAATGTTTAAAAAAACTGTTGACACAGCAGAATTTAAGATATATTAGATGCAACGTGAAGGTAGTCAAATTCCAATAAAAATACCCATGAACAATTGGATTTAAGCCTGTAAAATGAAATTCAACTGTAGCAACCACAACAAACACAATATCGTTACAAAAAATTAATGAAAGAATAACTCAATCAATAAATGAATGTCTTTGAACATACCTGAACCACCTGGACAGCCACTGAAGCGCAGGTCGTCGCTTGTATTTATCTGAGTCTGGATCAGTCATTTTGTTCAATCCTGCTGCTGATGTAGGCGCTGACAGAACCAATCAACAATTTGCATAAAATATTAAAGAAAAACCAAACAATTACAAAAACTTCTTTAAAAATGTATCAGAATGCTATAACAGGAAGCCTGCATATATGATGTGTGCAGTTAACAAATTAGAACACTTAGTGTACTATGCTTGCGTGTCGCAAAAATCTAAATATATGACAAATTCTGCAGTACCATCACAAATGTAATAACAATGGAATGCAATAAAAATTAGTGAATGAAACAAGAAAGTCAAGCTGGTCCCACAAGGTCCCTCACCAGAAAGGAGCTCTGCGCGGTCAAAGCCCCGGCTGTAAGGAGTGGTCTCTTCCATGGGAATTACGCTCTGCTGCGGATGCACGTTCGTCATATGATAAGAACTGTGGGCTACGTTGTTATAATGTGCAGAATTCAGCGCGGCGTGGCTGGCGTTGGCAGTCTGTTCAGACAACGAACTGACGGGCTGCCAGTTGGGTGGCGGCTCTGGTTCATCAATCTGAAGGTTACAATATTTAGAATGCAATAAAAGCCGGCAATATCAAACTGCATATGCATCAATACTCTTTCAGTGCATGTGCATCGGTACTATATCTTGTAACAGTTACAACTGAGTAATTATAGCATGCTGCCACTCTGCACTCCAGTCTTCTTACCAGTGGCAATCCTAAGCCAGCCCTGGCCCAGTTGACCTTTGACAATAGTTCCCTGAGAGCATCAACGACAGGAGATGCGGCATTTGTGGATGGAAACAATCCCGCATTGCACACCGGGCAAGTGTATCCCGCCGGGGCGGTGTTTGCTGGAAGACCTCGTTCATAGCCATCCAGGCAAGACCAATGAAATATATCTAGGAAAAGTGAAAAAGTAAAAACACTCGGTACAAACTTAATAAAACAAACCGTTCAGTCAAATAATATTCCTTGAAAATACAATGACAATTCATAGGAAGTGAAAATGCATAACCATCTAGCTTCATAATCAAGGCTGTGCAAAACAATTCGTTTCATACTGACCATAACACATAAGCCGCACGCATGGACCGCAACTTTCATCTGACAGGTTTTTTCCACAGAGGCGACAAGTCGGGTCATAATCACTGTCCTGCAGCCACTGAAGATACGACTGCACAACGCACTGGTACAAAACAACAGATGACAGGCCATCTGTCAAAATTTCATTTTAAAAGTGAAACATACTATTCGGCCTCACATACACCCAAACTCCTTCAATGCAACTTGCACATCATCTCTGACCCCATTCACTATCACTACGATTCACTATAATATAGCACACACTATAATATAACACAATGGGAAATGATCCTGTGTGATATTATGCGGGTCTCGCAGTAACAGCTGTAATACCAGGTGCCATATTAACAAACTAGTGACAAGTAATTAACTTTTATAAATACATTTTCTATTCTTATGTGCTTATTCTAGTGTCAGGATAACTACTGTGGCTAGATCCTCACCAGCGGTGTATAAATGTGGCTATGAATAGAGAAGTGGGACGTGGGAAAACACGGTAGATGAGGATGACTTCCTTAATATGACCCAGTCCCCCCATCGGTCCCGTCCTTACCTTCGAGTGGTCGGCGACCAGGCAGTGTTCGCAGACGTTGACCGTGTGCTCGAAGCAGAACAGGTTCGTCACCTTCTTCTTCGGACATTTGCACAGACCCATCGTATTATAAGCCGAGAACGAGAAATCGACGGAGACCGAGGGCCAGAAACGGGAAGACGGGGGCCTATTCGCCCCCAAAAAACACAGCGAAGAAGCCTATTGCCACGTCGTTAGATCCACTGGAGAACAGTAGATGGCAGTCAACTGATAGTGTTGCCGCCGAACCTAACCAGTAGATTCGCCGTTGAAACCGGTAGCAGAAACCCGTAGCGAGATGGAAGTGCATTTTCTGCGTCAATCCTACCTGTTGAAATTGCTAAATTTCAAAACGGGTGATGCTACACTGTGTAAATAACCGAAAATCTGCAGTTACCATATGTTGAAACCGATAACTGCAGTAGCCATCATGTCATGCCCCTCTGAATAGATTCGTGACTATACCGGCCTACGATCTGATAAAGTAGCGCTATATTAGAATTAATTATCTAACACTGGGCTTACACAGTCTTAAATCTTAGACCTTAAAATCTTAGATCGTAAAATCCCAGACTTTAGGATTAGCGTCTGTCTTTATATAAAATTAATTAACACGGGTCGTATATAGTCCATCTCTGACAACTGTCGTTAGCTGGACGAGCGATATAAACACACGTCATTCTGTTTGATCTAATCTGGTTCATCAATGTTTCCATCACCATTAAGTCTGCGCTGTACAGGCCTACTGCAGATAGGGCGGCCCAAACCCAATGCGTAAGGCTAAAACCACTAAGACAAAGTCGGGCACTCGACGTCGACTCTGTCTTCAAATAAAATTGTTTCCTTTTCTATTTTCAATAGCAACAACCCCATGTAACATTGGACAGTTCTGAATTCTGATCGCAGGTTTTTTACCGGAACGAGGAGGAACTGCGTTACGGAAAAATATGAAGACTGGTATTTTTTTGTAACATTAAATTCATAAATAGAAAATTTAGAACCGATATAGTTCTAAATTTTCTATGTACGAATTTAATGTTGCATTGATAATAATCATCATAGTAACTGTTTGGCCGCTACGTCATGTTGACAATTGACTTCTGACTATTGTGTGTGTTCCGGAAAATATATTTTTTTCAAAAAGAGTCCTGGTTCTGAGATATAGTTTTTAAGAAGACAACCTCGAGCGCCACGTAATAGGCCCAGTCTAGACTCCTGGACTCCGGGGAGAAGGGAAACTGAAAAAGCCGGGGGGGGAACTGCCAAAGCCGGGGGAATTCTGCTAGGGGCCGCTGTTAGTCCATGTAGTATTCCAAAATTTCCGGAGGAATTTGAAATTTCCGGGAGGGAAGGGCAATTCCCCCCGAAAACACTAGATTAAACACTGAATAAAACACTGAATAAGGAGTATAGTCTGCAGGAGACGGTTCAATATCTTAATGATCTTCCGAAGATAAAATTCGTGTGTGCATTCCACATTGTCTGTTTAATAATTGTTAACCCAAATCAATATAACGAGGCGATGAAGTTTCAAATGAGTCGGTGATTTGCGTCACCAGACTCCTTCTGCTCTATTTAGCCTATGGCCCTATGCCCACTAGCCATCTGCATGATCTCACGACACAGCCGTGAGGTTGAATTTGATATGTTTTGGCTGGAATGATCGCCGTGTGACAATATTTATTCAGTCGACAACGCCGATGTCTGGGTTTTGAATTATTCTCGCCTTGAAAACCGAAGCGATGAGCGAAGGACATATCTTATAGTCTGGAAATCCGAAAACCAGGTTTGGATTAAAATTATTTTAATCGCCGCTTAATTCTTCGTAGTATTCTGCCCTTAGGCAGGTTTTGTATTCCAATTTCGCCATTCATTCCTGTTCATAGCTTTCTCCTTTAAGTCTTTATAGTCCTTTTCCATCATCCAGTCAATTAAGTAGCATCTCTCGTGGAGTCGTGGTCTTTTTGGTCTTTCCCCTCTAGTTGTCCTTCTATTATTTCCCTTAGGAGTGAGTCTCCTCTCATTTTATGTCCCATCCATGCAGGTCTTTTGTCTTTTTCTTATTGTGTTGATCATCTCTTTCTTTTTCCTCCACCTGTTTCAGCACTTCCTCGTTTGTCTTATGTTCTGTCCAGCTGATCTTCTCCATTTTTCTCCATATCCACAATTCAAAGGCCTCTAGTTTTGTTATTTCTTCTTTTCTTAGAGTCCATGTTTCCGATCCATAAAGTGTCACGCTCCATATCAGTGTTTTGATTACTCTTTTCTTCAAGTTTCTGTCTAATCCTCCTCTCATCCATTCTTTCACCATTTTCTTTCGGAGTTTTCGGATTTTTCAATTTCTATCTTGAGCGCATGCTCGGCGCCAGGGACGTAGCCAGGAATTTGATTTTGGGAGGTATTATGTATAAATATTTTGAGGAGGTATGAATGTTAGCTATAAACCACATAAACCATATAAACCACATATAAACCACATAGAAAACTTTAAGGTAGACTTATTTGGGGGTATATATATATATATTCATTCATTCATTCATTCATTCCTATAGACGATTTCTATAGCGCTGTAACAAGGCTGAGGCCCAAACAAAAGCGCTTTAACATCTCAACTATAACCCAACCTAAACAGATGCGTTTTTAATCTCGTGATGAAATGCTCAGGAGTATATATGGTGGTCTCATCAGGAAGAGAGTTCCATAAGATATATATATATATATATATATATATATATATATATATATCGCTCGCTATATAACCTCCTGTTGAGACGCCCCTGCTCGGCGCTAAATTTTATTAAGATTTCATGTTTGCGCGAGAGCGACTTAACTGCTCGATGCAGCCGAATTAATGAAAATCAAGGCCTCAAATTTTCACAGTGCTGTCTATGTATTGGATTTGAAATACTTGATTCGCTTTAGGGATGAGAGTAATCATTTTGTAGCAGTGTCCCAGATGCGTGGAAGAAGGACAGTTATGCCAAGTGACGGCCAATGTGGCATCTGTAGGGGGAAAGGGATAATTTTCTGGTCACTGCTTACTGACTTCTCCTCCCCCACTGGTCCACTCTTATGCATAGTAAAAGCCAGTGGCATAGCGAGGGGGGCAGTGGGGGCGAACCGCCCCGGGCGGCACTTGCTCTAGGGGCGGCATTTTCGAGATTTTTTAATTTGTTATTTTTATGTTGCAATGAGGGTTTTTTTGCTTGTCAGAAATTTTTGGGAAGTCAATAACGTTTTTTGGCTGTCAAGAATTTCAGGAAGTCTAGAACTTTTTCATGTCACTTTTTGGTTGCCAGAATTTTTTCCAAAGGCGGCACTTTTTTTCGCCCCGGGCGGCACTTTGCCTCGCTACGCCCACTGAGCAAAGGGAAGGTTCATGCTGCCATTAAAACTGATTTGACTAACTTATTTAGCATAATGAAACAATTTTAAAAAATTTTCTACCAGCTGGCGTGACTCTCAATTTGTCTCAAATACTACACTTGTTGCAGCAATGTAAACCAGACAGTCGTCTAAATATGTAAGTCTTTTGTTTGATACCATTTGATACCTATCAAATGTTACAAAACAAAATACAGCCTGTATTTCTGTAAGATATCAAAGTGTCGCTCTCCTGAACAGACATCGATACGTTCTTTTCTTCAAAACAAATATGGAGGACAATTATTTGCCATCGAAAATTATCGCATACATTTGCTTTCAGCTTCAAAGTAAAGAATTCAATTTGTCTTTCGACTGAATGAAGAATGGCCTACGATAGAGAATATGTCGCAATCGTCTGCTGTTTATTTCTAATAGGTAAGGTCAAAGCATTTCACAGGATCTGGCTGTTCATATGTCGCGTAATTTAAGGACGGTCAATTTAATTTTTAAACATCTTTTCCGTTGCTGGAACGATCATCAGGGCTGCATGAAAATCGAAAAAACATGTCTTATGGAAAAATCAATGATTGTTCTTAGAGTAAATGCACACAGGCTTATAACACACTGAATAAAACGAGGCGAGATCAGTGTTTAATCTAGACTCCTGGACTCCGGGGGGGGGGACTGAAAAAGTCGGGGGGAGAACTGACAAAGCCGGGGGAATTCTGTTAGGAGCCGCTGTTAGTCCATGTAGCATTCCAAAATTTTCGGGGAATTTGAAATTTTCGGGAAAAAAGGCAATTCCCCCGGAAACGGCCTAGATTAAACACTGGGCGAGATTCGTCAGAATTATCAGAACAGCCTTCCAGAGATCCGGTGATTCACAGAACTTCTGTAGCGCCAGTTGGCATTTAGCGCCAAGTCAATGAACAAAGTAATAGTTAATAGGTAAGCAAGATTCAGCCGTTGAGCTACGAAGGGCGATATGCGCTCGAGCCTCGAAGCCTCGAAGCCTCGAACCCTTTGCCAAGTCCAGACATGCTACAGCAGGGCATGAGCCGCTATTCTAGTAAGCGCGGTACTGACTGCTATATATATAACAGCGCTATACAAATTCACGATACTTTACTAACTGACTTATTTACTGCAATAGAAGCTTAGCGCTTTAGTAATGCAAACATTACTGAACTATACAGTGGCGGTTGCACCGTGTTGATGACTGAGGATGCATCCTCCAACCGGAGTTTTTTGCTTGTCAACATATTTTTCGTAAACTTTTAATAATTTTAAATTTTACATTCGGTGAACATAATAGCGCGGATGCGGATGCCTTTTTTGCTTGTCAGCCCATTTTTGCGCAGTAAATTTAATAGAAAAAATCTAGGCCTACTGAAAAATACTGCGGATGACATTTTTTGCTTGTCAACCTTTTCCAGCAAGGTCTCTCTTAACATTTAGTGGACAAAACACTAAGAAAAATTACCTTTTATCTCTCATTTCTTTTTTAAAACTTTGCATCTCCCACCAACTTCCTATGAACTATTTTGCATCCCCACCAAGATTTTTCTCGAAACGTCACTGGAACTATACAAATCACGGAAACGATTTAGGCCTACGCGTATAGGTTTATGGGCTAGGCCCCCTATTTGTTCTAACATCTGTGTTACTGTGTATATACTATAGTCGGCCTGTCGCTGTCCAATAACATCAGCATAAATGCCGATGATGAGATCCTGGAATTGTACTTCGATGGCGTCAAGGTCACCAACATTCCGCAAGCTAAGAGTTGGCAGACGGCGGATCGAATTCCACTTCCGCCAGACACCAGCGTAATCGCAATCTTCGCTCGGAACGAGAAAGGTCGCGCAGCTATTCAGGCCTCGGACGCAGACGGAGAGGTATTCAGTGGAAAACAGTGGAAGTACAGCGTGGAGAACGAACCCGGGTGGATGGACGAGAGTTTCGACGACGGCCATTGGAAAACGGCGACTGTCTTGGCACTGAACGACAACTCCACCGTCGGCTGGTATCACATTGCGCTGATCAGTAGACACGCCGCCTTCGTCTGGTCTCCCGAATGGGAGGAGAGGAATACGGGCTTCAATGACGAAGTCCATGTGTATTTTCGATACAGAATTCAAAAAAGTGAGTCGCTTTCAACCACCACTTCGAGATATTTGCGACACTCGACACTATAGTTCTTCTCAGACGTATATATATATATATATATATATATATATATATATATATATATATATATATATATATATATGCGATTCAACGCCATTGCTTTTTTGATGAACTTTTCCAGATCTCGAACCGGACGAGAGTTAGCCACTGCCGCACAATTTCTTAATGTCTCCGGACACTTTTTTCATAAGACCTTCGGGAACTAATTAGGCATATATACCGAGGGCGTTATATTATATACTCAGGCGCTTAACTGAACTCGGGCAGTGGGAGAACCAATTTCAAAAGGTCTGCAGAAAGAAAGACAATAAGAAATTACAGGTATGCACGGAAATTGGAAGCACCAATCGAGTTTCTGTAAGAACTAATATGTCGACTCGTTTCAGATGTTCGGAGAAGGAATTTTGACAAGACATTGCCCGGATATAAGGTGAAGGGAGTTGGAAACAGGTGCGCTCAAGAATCTCGACTCAGGTGCGCAGCAAGGTGCGCGAAAATGCCGATGTCCAACTGTGCCGCTTTTCAACAGAACACCATTTCAAACATCTGCTGTCTCGTAAACGGGAGCTTTGCGACGACGAACTTTAAGCTAAACTTAAAGTCTGATCCCAAATGGATTATTTACTCTGCAGTGAATTACAATGATCCATGCTGTTAAAGGGAACATTACTGTCTTAATTCAGTTGGTGACTTAGATCTAAAGTCAAATAGATACATGTTATTAATGAAACGGACAATATATATATATATATATATATATATATATATATATATATATATATATATATATATATATATATAATATAGGCTTATATAACAAGGGTTGAAGTGGTTCAGTAGGGACTGCCCTGTGTGAGAACCAGTTTTCCTCAGCTTACTTGTTTGATTTTTATAAACCGTTGCCTATACAGCTACTGATTAGATAAATGAAAAGTAGGCCTATGCGGTGACCGACTGTATGGTTTAGCAATTTACCCCCCGATCACCGATTTGCCCGTGTTTGAAACAGTGGCGTATCCAGAGTTTCGGAATAATGGGGCACATTGGCAAATTCTGAGTTTGAAAAGTCTACAATAAAAGGTCGTCAAGGAGTTCTTGACACATTCAAATACACACACACATTTTGTTCCAATAATCTTATCTATCCACCCCCAAATATGTAAACGACTTTGCACAAATCACATGCCGGCATGAGTTGGGTTGTGTTGGAAATTTGATTGATGGATTGGGTTCAGGGTTATTTATGTGGTTTTGATAATGGGGGTGTCAGTAAAATCTGGGGTCTCTGCCGAATAAGTGTGAAAAAATGTCATCCCACGAAAAAGTCTGACAGGCACAAAACTCAAAAAACTTTTAAAATCTCAAAAAATCCTGAAAAGCAAAAAAAGGTCATCAGAGAAATAAAGTTGGAGGGTGTTACTCCTCGAATTGGGGGGAGGGGGTTGTTCGGAGGCTATTTATGGTACACGCCACTGTTAGCCAGCCATTGTTAGGTTAGGAAATTTGGGGGTCGATCTCAAATTGGGGGGTGTTGTGGGATTTTAGGGGGTGTAAAAATATTCCTGATTGGGTTGGGTTGGGTTCTAAAAAGTGGACCCATAATATGGGACATGGAGGGCGCCACAAGCCAAATATTGGGTGGGCCAACATGGCCTGTTTGAAATTGGCCAATGCAAGAACTAGTGCTAGGCTATAGATATGCAAAAATACAGAAGAGTGGTGAAACGAATTAAAACCACATAATCTTGTGTCCCCATCTTTGCTGAGTCAAACCGTACTAGAATTGTCAATATATTCTGTCTCAATTTTTTTCTAGAGCTTTCGAAATGCCACGAAAAATAATGAGCCATTTGAAACGACACTATACAAAGTCTTTCAGAAATCATTTCTCTGTCAAATGTCTAAAAATTCAATCGAGAGATACGATAGCGCTTAAGAGAGCTGGTTTCTTCTATTACAGGTTTTATAGACCACAAAAATATTATAAAATTGATACCCTGTTTAAAATTGGACAAAGCAAGGACTAGTGCTACAGTAGGCTATAGATATGCAAAAATTCAGAAGGGTGATGAAACGAATTAAAACCACATATTCTTGTGTCCCCATCTTTGCTGTGTCAAACCGTACTAGAATTGTCAATATATTCCGTCTCAATTTTTTTTCTAGAGCTTTCGAAATGCCACGAAAAATAATGAGCCATTTGAAACGACACTATACAAAGTCTTTCAGAAATCTATTCTCTGTCAAATGTCTAAAAAATCAATCGAGAGATAAAAGATGGCGCTTATGAGAGCTGGTTTCTTCTAAGTTTTATTACAGGTTTTATAGACCACAAAGATATTAAAAAATTGATACCCTGTTTGAAATTGGACAAAGCAAGGACTAGTGCTGCAGTAGGCTATAGATATGCAAAAATTCAGAAGACTGATGAAACGAATTAAAAGTTATGAGGCATGTTTGGTTTCACCATTCTCTTCGTGCGTTTCAACTTAGGCCCTACATAGTAGGCCTAGGAAGATATCTTGATATTTTCGCCAGGTCTTGATAGGCTACAATGCCGTGATTTTACTAGGGCCTCCGAGAGGGGGAAACTACACAGGGCCCGGCGGTCGGGGGGGGGGGGCGGGCCGATGGCGAATATGTATAATTAACAATAATATGAAGAATAATAAGCACTAAAGTATATGGGCCCGGCGAGTAAAAGGGGGGGCCCGGCGTGAATAGGTTGACAGGCAAAAAGGTCGTCAAGAAATTTTCAGACTTCTCAAGGGCCCGTCGGCCGTTCTGCACAGGGGCCCGGAATTTCTCTCGGCGGGCCTGGATTTTACCTTCCAAAAGCTTCTTTCAGTAAAGTATATGCCTTCCAATAATAGCCTAATTGATATTCTACCGTATAATCGGGCGTCGCATCTGCAATTCAATGTGTCGTCTACTAAAGGAATAATATTTGAAATGACATTTCTAAAGGTTATATTATATAGCCAGTGGTTTTTTCCCTCATTTCGTTCAAAGCAAATAAATCAACGTCGAAACTCCATTGAAAAGTCGACGTCGTCGTCGGTCGGGACTGTATCGTTTGACAATGCAGTCGAATACACAAGTTTTAATTTGTATACACACAAGAACAGAGATACATCTGGATTCGCGTAGAATTTGTAGCATCTCCCGGTTTTCCAGTTGATCTCCTGGAATCCGGTCAGGTTCCTGCATGGTCGTTTAGTTTTTCTAGCGTCCGCTTTTTAATTTATTATCCCTTTTATGTCCATGGACATTAAATTTTCCTAAGCTAAAAATCACTGCCGGATACAGGTTATACTTATAAAGTAGACAGTTGCATCATAATAGGGGACACATACGCCGCTCTAATTAAATATGTTCTAATATATATAGGCCATCACTAGTCTGAAAGACTGCTGGAATAATTATACTGGATTTCCGACAACTGGATTTCTGAATTGGATGCTAGATTCCTGATTTCTAATATTATTTCCCCAAGGCAGCCGATGGTGTTTTAAAACGGAGGAGAAGACCCGGATTTCACGGAATTAGTGACTCCGCCGTAGGCGGTGACAAGCTCGGTTGAGAGAGCAGGAACCACGCAGACACAGACACATACAGTAGGCGCTCATCGTCTTTTGATGCGGACGCATCTATAAACAAACACAACACAAATGGAAATTGCTCAAAAAACTGATCAAAGGCAATCGATGTTAGGCCTAGTTTGAAAGGGGGAATGTCAACGTTAACGTTCGTCTCACACGAGCTGTTCTTGCGGTATTAGAAGAGACGGACAGAAATTCGATTTCTCGAGACACATAAGAGACAACTTGAATAATATAATCGATATAAGATTATCTTTGATATTCTACGCTGTTCTTTCGTGACAGAATGACGTCTTGCAAGAGGAAACGCCCTGTTCATCTTGCAATTCTTTTAGGTAAGCTGCAGGCTGGTAATTTTAAAAATCAATAACAATAATTCGATTTCAAGTGGCTTGGGAAGCATTAATCCCTTTCGCTTTATGGAGCGAAAACCACCAAAATTAGGTTTTCTCTCACGAGCATTTAATATCCAGTTTCTAAGAAAATGCTTTTCATGTAGGCTAATAAGTCTTAGTCTAATGCAGAAATGGCTCGGTAGAATTAAATTTTCGAATGTTGTCATTCCATATGCATGTGGTCAGTGGCGGTCCACATGCATGGGGGCCCGGGGGAAGCGTGCTCCCTTAGTGAATGCCCGTCCTCTGTTGGGACCCTATACTTACTACTACATACCTAGCAACAAATAGCTGGAGCCCCATGCTTAGAAGTTTCCACCCCGACGGTTCCACTTGCCAAATCCTGGGACCGCCATTGCATGTGGTCAAAATTACTGGAAGGGAAGACAGGACGGAACACTTATCTATTGGCGCCTCTATGATTTTGTACTCAGTGGCGTAGCGAGGCGGAGTGCCGCCCGGGGCGAGAAAAAAGTGCCGCCCTCAAATGTCTGAAAAAGTCTGACAAGCAAAAAACGTTATTGCCTCATCAAAAAAATTCTCTAACGAGCAAAAAATATAAGAAATCTCGAAAGTACCGCCCCTATAGCAAGTTCCGCATGGGGCGCTTCGCCAATCGCCCCTGCCCCTCGCTACGCCACTGTTTGTACTTATCGCCATGATAAGAATTTCGCAAATAAATTGTTTGGCGGGTTTGGGAGAGGGAATATGTCTTCTGTGCCCCCCCCCACACTACGTAGATCAGTCTATGGGAAGCAGCACCACTAACCATAGCAGTCAATGGCGTAAACTTGGATGAAAAAGCGGGGGACACCCAGCCACTATATCTTTCCATTTCGCTAGCCAAGTCTGAAGTCTCTCAAAAAGTGGAGGGTTCTTCTCGCAACATTTTAAAAGAAAAATTAAAGTAGTCACTTGTTGTTCGTATTCAAGCTATTTTAGAATTGTGTTCGGCGAACAACTTGGCCATAGACGTTGACGATCAAATCGTCGAATTGTATTTCGACGGAGTTCGAATCACGAATCTGCCGAAAGCAAGCAAGAACAGCGCCGCAGATGTCGTTCCCCTCTCACCTGGAACTCAGGTAATAGCCGTTCGCGCCCGGAACTTCTTCGGCACCGGTTACCTGATCGCCGGTGATTCCGACGGAAGGGTCTTCACGGACAGGTCGTGGAAATACAGCACGGTAAACTCGACCGGGTGGATGGGAGTGGGTTTCGACGACAGCAACTGGAAGAGCTGCACCATAATTGGCGTGAATGGACCACCCGCAGCAGTGCATTATCCGGGGTCAGCAAGATGGCCGCCTACATCTGGTCGCCTGGGTGGAATCTGAACAGCCCCAACGCAGACACAGAGGTTTATTTCCGCTACAGGATTCCGAAAGGTATGCGCTCTTCGCACAGGGTTTGCCCAAATTTTAGTTTTCTCTAATATTACCAGGGTGCGAATTGTGACCTGGAGCAGTGGAGGGGGAGGGGATATGTCGAGCTTGGGGGATGTAGTTGTTGGGGATGTGTAGCAGTGATGGGATGTAGTGGTGGAGGTTGTAGCAGTAGGGGGATGCAGTTGGGCAGTGGGGGAATCCTCCTCCTACAAATCGCGCCCTGAATATTACCATACGTTACGTTACTATTGCCGTAAATCTAATTAATTTTTCCGATAACTTACTATTCCAGTAAACAGTGGATGGGTTCTAGGACTATTGACCACAGGACGATTGACCATAGGACGATTGACCATAGGACGATTGACCATAGAACGATTGACCACTGGACGATTGACCACAGCGGACTTTTGACCACTGGACGATTGACCACAGCCGTGAGTATCAGGCTTAGCACGCTGTCTGCTGCATGCATGCATGCACGCATACAAAAAAAGAAACCAAATGCTGGGAATGATGAAAAGGACAATAGTGAGTCGATATATATATTATATATATATTATATATATAAATTTATATATATATACATATATATATATATATACATATATATACATATATATACATATATACATATATACATACATATATATATATATACATATATATACATACATATATATACATATATATTAGAGATGTGCAGGTACAGCAAAATGCATACCCTACCCGTACCCGTGGAAAAACTGTTTTACCCTACCCTACCCGTACCCGCTAGTGCTGTACCCTACCCGACCCGTACCCGTAAGCTGTGTACCCGTACCCGTACCCGTACCCGTTCCCGTAACCGACTTTGGTTGGAATTTGGAGTTTTTGGATTTGGAATTTTGGACCCGTACCCGCGGGTGTGTTTACGGGTACAAGTACTACAAGGACCTGTACATGGACCCGTGAACCCGTAGCCGTTCCTAGAGACTACAGAGAGGCAGCAGTGAAATAGGGGCTACGAAATTGGGATAACTATTCATTGTAAATAGCACGCATGTTTAGATTAGGACAGATCTAGTACATAGGAATCAGGATAATCAGTCAGCTAGCCCAGAGGCGCCCATCCCCCCTGGCTGCTGGAAGCAGCCTCCCCCCATCCCTGTCCTCCTTTTCCTCTCCTACCCCTAAACGGGGGTCCGGCAGGGATTTATCTACATCACATTATTATAATTATTATTATTATTATTATTATTATTATTATTATTATTATTATTATTATTATTATTATCATCATCATTATTATTATTATACGAAAAAGTAGCCGTATAAGACTCGACACTGGACATTGACAACCCTCATCCCCGCAAATTCATGGGAAAAAAGCCTGGGGTCCGGGGTATAACCCCGGAAATTTTTTGAAATCAATAGATGCTCGTAGGTGAGTTTCATTGCGTTTTGGACATTAAGTCGCACACTTTGGTGCACCAGGATAGGTCTCGTACCAGTAACTTCTAATTCTTAATTTCTGGAAAATTACAACAGTCACAAAGTACTTTACATGTAAGTTGAAACTATGGAGAGATATCACAGTAATTGTGCTGGCAAACTATTCAAAATTACCTGCAAATTATCTATTGGCAATATGACCACATTCAAATTCAAATAAAATAAATGTTACTTTTAGTATTTATTTTAAAAATTAGATTTCTCCAACAACCACGCCTACATTAATTTACATAGATGTTAGAGGCATTAAAGCTGCAACAACTGCAAATTGGGTAACTAGACTTAAGACAACTGACTGAAACAAGCAAATTATAATAATTATTATTAACAGTATCTAATTGCACCGTTTCACAGTTTTGAATGGATTGTAATTTGTTGATGGAAGTCTTTGGAAGGCTGCAGTAGTGGAGGGAGTTGCAGTAGCCTAATTTGGAATGTAAACTTCACGTGAGTCTATTAGTTTGTTATAAACGATTTATATTTCACAGGAAGTTTGCACTCTTCATCATTAGAATGACTACTTAAAACTTTTAAAAGTGACAATAATAATAGAATATTAATGAATGAATGATAATAATGAAACTGAACTTGAATTGAGTACCGGTAAGCGTATATGAAGTTACAAATTGCACTGCAGTAAAACCAGTAATTGTGCAGTCATTGAGGGACCTATCGAATTAATATACTACGACGTGATACCAAAACTCAGGGGGGGAATTTCTTCCCCCCCCTAGGTTTTTCAGGAAGCACTTGCTTCCTTTCCCCCCTTGTGTGGGCGCCCCTGAGCTAGCCTAAGCCGACATGAATGGGCTTGTTTAAAATATTTAGTAGATATCATTTATCTATGAGCAGGCATTAGAGCTCAAGTTAAACAACAAAACTTTACCAGAAGAACTTCTCGGTCAAAGAGTCCTTGGAGGAGTCAGAGGACGCCATTATAGATTTATTACTGATGATGTCAGATTACGTCATCTGTATTTCCTTTATGTTTTCAGTAAGTAAAATGCATGCTGTCTGACAAACTGAACGCGATGTACAAGTTATATTAATACACTTTACTCAATATTATTTTTCTATTACTGCATTGCTAATTTGCTATAGTAGTGAGAAATGAAAATATAACTGTACGGGTAAAACGGGTATACCCGTACCCGTAGCCGCTATACCCGTACCCGTAGCGCTGTACCCGTACCCGACCCGTACCTGTAAAATGTGTACCCTACCTACCCGTACCCGCGGGTACGGGTACGGGTAGGGTATACACGGGTATACCCGCACATCCCTAATATATATACATACATATATATACATATATATATACATATGTATACATATATATTTACATACATATATATACATATATATACATATATACATATATATACATATATACATATATATATACATATATATACATATATATACATATATATACATATATATACATAATTTCATATATACATATATATACATATATATACATATATATATATATATATACATATATATGCATATATATATATACAAATGCTATTGTATATATACATATATATATATATATATATATATATATATATATATATATATATATATAGACAATAGCATTTGGTTTCCTTTTTGTATGCGTACATGCATGCATGCAGCAGACAGCGTGCTAAGCCTGATACTCACGGCTGTGGTCAATCGTCCAGTGGTCAATCGTCCTATGGTCAATCGTCCTGTGGTCAATAGTCCGCGTACCCAGTGGATGTTAGCACATATACGTAAATTTGGACGATTAAGTGGCATAGCCAATAAGCCAAACCCCATCCTTTCCTCTTCCTTAACATAGCCTCTGAAAAGGCAGGGTAGCGGAGGGACTCGAGTCTAGCGACCTAATCCGGGTTATTTTTAATTTTCTAGGATTATCAATTTGGGGGGTTGTCGGTATACTCTGAGGGTCGGTCCCTGCTGAAAGTCTGACAAGCAAAAAAAGTAATACTTAATTGGCTCATATGAGGGGTGTTGGGGTGTCGGTCTCAAATGGGGGTGCTGGGGGCGTTAAAGGGTGTAAAATATCCTAATAGAAGTCTAGGCCTATGGATTTCAGTGCAGATCTACAGTTTTGGATATTTGCAGTCCCACAATCCATCGAAGGCCCAAGATTTTGGGGTGGAAGCAGTCCGACCACCGCCGCCTTCAAAAAAATGCACTGTTCGTGCCTGATTTGTGTCTTTTTTCCTCAGACGTTTTCAGGAGAAATTTCGAGCTGATTCAAACGAACAAGGCAGTCGGCGCAAACGCAGACGGATGCAGCCGATGCCCGCGGATCAGGTGCGCCACGAAATGCGGCCAGCAGACGACACCACTCTGCGCGGGATTCCAGTATCACGGCGCGTCGCGCACCTGTTGCCTCCTAAGCGCAGCCGTCATTAAAGCGCAGGGTTCGGAAATTCTTCCGGATGGAATATCTACTCGGCCCTCGTTCCCACCGACCCTTGCTACTAGAACGGCCGGCAAAAACGAAACCGAAACCAAACAATAAATGATTAATTGACGGATCTTGAATTTTAAAATGTACAGTAGAACTTCGTTATAACGGACTCGGTTATAACCAGAGTTGTCCACGGGTCGGTTTTCTGAACCCAAAACCCAACCCAACAACTTCCCGTCATCCCGCCTACCGCACTTTAGGGCTGTCCATTAATTAGGCCTACTCAATAATTTTTGAACAATTTTTGTCTCCAGCTCCTTGTCAACAACTGTCAAACTTCAGTGACCTCCCTATAATTATGTCAAAAACTGTTGACCCCCTAAGATCAGTGACGGGTACCTCTAAAAAGTTTATAGAAGGTTATTAGGCCTATGTTTTGCGGTGATTAGACCTTTTCCCAAATTCCCCTTCATAGCCAGTGTTGTAAAGTATTTAAATACTTTAGTCTTTAAATACTATTTAAATATTTTGTCCAGTATTTAAGAAAGTATTGAAATACCCCTTCAAAATTAAGTATTCAAATAGTATTTAAATACCATACAGTATTTGGATGTATCTAAGAAATTTAAAAACTTTTGATTTAGACCTAGCTATTGCAATTTTCACGTGCACGACTTTCTATTATTTCATCAGTCGTTTTTACATTTTCTCTACTAATGGTTTTAGACAGTTGGACATTGAGTAGGCCTACATTGACATTGTTAGAAATAATTTTAACTAACATTTCTTTACACAAAAATACGGTTGTGGCGAATCATATGTCAACTACATTATCAAGTATTTAAAAAAGTACTTAAAACTTATTTGCCAGTATTTAAATACAGTACTTACCTCGGTATTTGTGTATTTAAATACTATTTAAATACTAATTTAAATACTACCTGAGAACCAAGTATTTATGAAAGTATTTCAATACTTCAGTGAAGTGTTTATTACAACACTGTTCATAGCTAATCAAGTTTCAAAATGCGGTGATGAACTTTTTTGCTTTGTCAGCCTTTTCCCGTTGCAATGCATATAGTATTTCATAAAATTTCCTGTTTTGATTATTTGTAAAAAGCGAAATTGTTGACGTCAACTTCTTTTCGTCAACAACAGTCAATTTTCAGTTACCCCTATAATTATGTCAAAAACTTTTGACCCCCCCAGATCAATGACAGGTCCCAATAACAAGGTTATTATTTTTTGCGGTGATGACCATTTTCCCTTTTTTGCTCGTCGAGTGTGAAATGTGGTGATGATGACCTTTTTGCCATGCTTGTTTCCATTGTAATAAGTAGTATTCCATGAAATTTCCTACTTTTGATTATTTGCAAAAAGTTAAATTGCATGTCGACGTTAACTTCTCTTGACCCCCTCCCTCTGTCAACAACTGTCAAACTTTTTCAAACCTCCTCCTCCCCCTAAACTGTTGACGTAGGCCTAATTAATGGACAGCCCCATTAGTCACGACGCAGAGCTCTTCATAATTTCCATAAAACATCAACTATAGGTCGTCGCATTTCCGAGTCTTCCGGAGACATTATAGAAGAAAGCTTTTTATTTCAGCGTTTGTCCATAGCTATCCAACGCTTCAATGCAGTATCTGTTCGGAGAACGTTTCCCGCTGCAAGCTTTGAGCCAGACGAGAGTGGACAACTTGACACACATTAATTTTTGTCTCCGGGCAATTTTTTCCATAAGACCTTAGGGAATTAAGTACCGATAGACCTTGCATGGCAGACCGTTGCACAATTCCTATAACAGATAGTCTAAGCGCATAAGAATAAGCAGATAACGGTAGCACTACTTTTGAAAGCCTGCGATATAAATCCACGAGAATTTTATTAATTTACTAAATTGATATATTCTGATTTTTCTGGAAAGTGTCTCTGTTTTTGTAACTTCCAGCGGTAACACAATTCACCCAGCGACTGGAAAGCGGCTAAAATAAAATGGCGAGCTGTTTGGACATGAAATTTAGAGTATTCTTTACATTTAGTTAATTAAATTCTATTTGAAATAAATGACTTTAAAATGCAGGCGAATCAGTCTCTGAGCAACGCGAAATATTCTCAAGCCCAGCTCTATATTCTGTGCAACAAGATAACCGGATTGAAAGGAGGTGAAATAGCGAACAAAATTCTATTTATTAATTAAATGTTTATAATTTAATAGAAATTATACTGAGAAGTAGGTACGTAAATAAAATCTCGGGTAGCCTCGGAGCAGAGCTACTCCAACTTAAGCAATGTATCAGTCCACGCACTGTAAAAGTAGTGTCAATGTATCAGTCCGCGCATGAGTGGTGAGGCATAATTAATTACTACCGTAAATTAAATCGATTAGCAATGTGTTTTGGCTCCTTACTAATTAGGTGTAAATGGGACACCAGTCACACCACGTTGGAGTAGTTTTGCTCCAGGTCTACCAAATCTCGTTAATCTCAATAGCACTTTCAAAAGCAGCACTGAAGTATCTTATTCCTAGACGTTTAATCTTAGTGTGAAGGGCATCACGACAATTCGTCTACAGACATTTCGTCTACGACTTTTCGTCTACCGATAATAGGTCTACTACAATATCTGGGCTATGGTTCGGGTTAGGGTGGGTTTAGGTTAGAGGTAGTTAGATAGTTTAAGGAATGTGCTGTCACTGCTTTAAAAAGAAAAGGAAAAATCTTTTGCAGTTATCATTAAACTCAATCGAGCCATAATGTGAAGGCCTTTTTGCAACAAATTAGTTAGTTAGTTATGGGCTAGCTTATATAGCGCTATTGTCATAGGAGGCTAGGGTCAAGAGCACTTTACATGGTACTGAACGAGAGTCCGAACAAGTGTGTTTTAAGTCGCTTGGTAAAAGTTTCTAGATTAGTCGTGTTGGTGCCATTAGAAATTTGCTTTTAGGTTCATGTGTAAACATTTAGTGTGTGACTAATTTATCCTACCTCTCCTTTCTTGATTTGTCATCTGCCAATTTTTGTGCATGTGTTTTTGCAGATCGTCTTACTCCATTTTATCAAAATGCTCTTAAGACGGTGCAAAGGTCAGTTGAAACTGTTGAATGAAATCCGAAATTAACTTTATGGTGCTTAACTACCATAATATTACAATTTTTATTATGTAATTTTGTACCTAAATTTAAATCACATTGCACCTGATTCAGCTCTTTTGTTTATTTGGGTTTGCATTTAGTTAATATTAGTGTGTGATGGAATCTGCGTGATTTTTTCGACAAATCTCAGCTGAAAATGCATTTATGCTAGGTCTTTGCCATGTAAAATGGTGTTCTTTTCACGATTCATGTTCATACTATTTCAATCATCTCCTTTGCCTTTACAAATTATTTTTCAATTCTCATTTCCAATCTTCGATGATATGTAACTTTAAATATTGGTGCTGATCTTTGGCAGTCTTTACATCTTATGTTTTTTTATGCGTGTACAATGGTTTTAGCCAAGTCAGCAGTTTTCTAGAGGTTTGGCTGGCTGAATTTTCAGCCAGGGGATGTCTCACCCAATTTTTAAAATCCAGATTTTGACTGCCCTGCCTCCACTACTGTTGTGACTGGTTTGTTGCATTTGCAGCACGATTGCAACGCCTGTAATGAGCGATGAGTTTGAAATCGTTGAGAAGATTAAACGCAAATGTAAGTGAAATTCTACTTAAATTTGCCTTGATTGCTCTCAAAGAATATTTTATATGCAGTTTAGTTAGTAAAAATCGTGATTTGATACGATGGACTGTATGGGGTCAGAAACTGCAAAGGGCCATTGTTTGTCCTTGAAAGTCTGGTTCTTCTGGGAACTGGCTTGTCTTTTCTATGTAGAATGTAGATTTGCTATTATAGGTATTGAAGGTGAATGGTGTGCAAGGTCCTAGATGGTTTCAGCATAACGTGTTAAGACTTTTGGCTCTGTCTTCACTTTTTTCAGTGGCTAGAGAGGGTCGTGAAAAAGATGCAGCCGTCTTCTTTGACCTTCATCGTAAGCTTCGGAGCCGGGTCAGTCTGTGACTAAAGCTTATTAACTTTGCGCATTTATATCAGAAACAGCGATAGCTCTCTATCATCAGTTAGAAACCTTTGCTAAAATGAAAATTTATTTGAGAATACCATAAATAAAAAAATTTTGGGATCCATTCGTACCAAAAATCTGTTGATAATCACTTGCTAAATTCAACTAAGTTAGCCATTTTTAATATATGCACGTGCATGTCCTTTTTCCTTGTTCATGATTTTAGCGTCTGCTGCAAGATTGTTGGTCAATCATGTACATGCTTTATAAACTACGTGGAGGTCAGAATCAGCCGAAGGTGAGTTGTGGCATCTGTTTGGCAGCTCTGACGATGATAATGAAATGAAAATGGCCTTTGTGCTGTTTTATTAATGTTTATTTTTAATCCAAATTAATAATACAATAATAATAATAATAATAATAATTAATAGAACAAAAATAATGCCAATTACAAAGAAAGTGTTGGAGAATGGCCAATAGTTTCACACAACAGAAAAGAAATTGAAATGGTGAAGAACTTTGTTTACTTGGGAAGTGAATTGGAAGCAGAAGAGGCCTTGGATTTGGAGATCAAAAGAAGAATAGCAATGGCAGGATCTACATTCAACAGGCTACATACCAAAATTTTCAAAAGACATGGCACATTGAGATGAAGACAAAAATAAGAATTCTCAACATTTGTGTAATGCCAATACTAATATATGGATGTGAATCTTGGACCATAAAAAAAGAACTGGAGAAAAAAAGTAATAGCAACAGAAAATAAATGGCTTAGAAGGATACTGAGGATTGGATACAAAGAACATATAACAAATGAAGAAGTTAGAGAGAACACTGAAACCGATCATCAGTGAAGTAATTGGAAAGAGAAGAATGAAATGGACTGGACACTTACTCAGGATGGAAGAAATAAGAAACCCAAAACAAATTTTCAACTACAAACCAGAGGGGAAAAGACCTAAAGGAAGACCAAAACGATGATGGGTGGGCGGATTGGAAGAGGATCTGAACATGGACATGACTGAATCTCAACAGAAAAACTGATGGAAGACACTGAATGACCTTAGAAGAAATAGCAAAAGACAGAGAACTTTGGAGAGATGTCATGGAGAAGCCGATAGCTGGACACAGCTGGAGGAATAAGACCTGACCTGACCTTTGTGCTGTTACCAGTGGCCTCTGATCATGAGAGACTTGATATAGTACCATCACTAGCCTTTCAATTGTGCCAAAGATCATGGGAAACAGCTTCCATCATCTAGTCCCTGGATAGGATAATGCCAGATGGACCTGCCTTGGAATAGAAAAAAACTTGTTTGCTGTGTTAAACTCTCATTTCATCTCGGTATATTGAAATAGGACAAAACTGACTGATTTTAAAGATTTTACTTTCAACAACTGACTTTTATGATTCTTCTTTGTTGTGTTTGGCTGTGTAAATATTTTGCATTTGTCTTCTGGCTTCGTCTTTGAAAAGGCCTTTGCGAGCTCAGCCATGACCAGCATGGCTTCCGCTTCTCCATATGAAACCAACGCTGCTGCATCCGCACCGGAGGTGATGGAGGCTGTTCCTTGTCTTCATCTTCCTCTGTCGTCTGGTGGTTCCAGCGGAATCAGCAGTGTTCCAGTCAGCTTCCGTACCAATGAGTCTTTGACACAGTCCCAATCGTTGCTGCCGAGGTACGTTCTTTCTTAAAATATAAAAATTGAAAGAATTTCTTTTGAGGATATAAATACGCAGATCAGCGTAAAACATAAACACTGCAGTGGGGCACTTTGTCATTAGTAGATGGTCATGTGATTGCTCCAAAGTACAGCTGTACTCTAGACCAGAATTATTCAACTAAATTTCACGAAGGGCCAAATTTTTGTATGGCTGGTACCTGAAGGCCCATTGCAAAACAAATAGTTTTAAAAATATAGTTCATGAGCAATAGAATGCAGATAATTTGAAAACAAGACATTTAAATATGCTTCACATGTATTAGAAAGTCATTGATCATTTCAGTATCTTAAAGGGCCATTTCACAGCCTATGGCAGGCCGGATCTGGACCACGGGCCACCAGTTGTATGCCCCTGCCCTAGACTGATATTCTACATTTTCTTATTGAAAATTTCTAGTTTGCATTTATTGTCTGGCTTGTACAGGCTCTGCTGTTTATCCTTAGCATACGCTTATTTATATGTAGCACGTTACAAACTCCTTATCCAGCACTGAAACTGCAACCGGCAGGAGAGCGAACTGTGCCTTTATTTACCGGGAGAAAGTCTCAGCCAAACGAATGCACTCCTGGTTTGTTGCATTTGTACTGCAATGACACACACACACACACGCACACACACACATGCAAACACACACATACATACGTGTGCACCACATACACACGTGTCTTATTTTAATATCAGGCTTTCTTTAATAGGCAATATATTTTATTAATCTTTTAACTTGAACTTGGACGGTTCTGTTCAAATGATGTTGCTTTTTTCCTGATCTTGTTTCATTTTGGGAGCAGTTGTGGAATATTCTACATTGAAAAATATGAAAATAGATAAACAGACTGTAGCAGTCTAGTGTTTTTCTCGACAGATATTTCCACACTTCATCTGAGCGATGCGACTGGGTTCCACTCGACACGCAGTGCCGCGCCACCTTCAGCTCGAAACTGGCGCAAAGAAAACAGTGTGTATCTTTTATAGTTCCTTTAAGTCCCATGAATTTGGTTCCTTTTGACCTGTTCACTTCTTGTGGTTTCATTTGCAACCATTGAAGCAGCTGTTGGTCCCCATTTAATGAACTTGTCATGCAGTTCCGCTGTTGAAGTGTAAGTGTAATCTGGCTGCAAAAGGAGCTTCAATTGTATGACCATACTTCAGATTTTTTTCCCTGAAAGTTGATTCTGATTGGGTTATAAAATTTAGGTTATTTATATTTTTTAATAGATTTTACTACAATAGATACTGTGGCACTGCTTTAAAACTGTTGATTCCCATTGTTTGCATTTATTCACACTGATATGAGTAGTGGCTTTCAGATGTTTATGTGGTTTATTTTTATATTCTAACTTTATTTTAGCATCATGTGAAATTCCTGAGAGCCTTATCATTAGAGACGTCATTTTTGCATTTCAAGGAATCGAAGGGAAATTCATAAAATACGATTCGACAAAGGAGGTTTTTATTATCGACCCGCAGGTGATAAAGCCAATGGGATTTATTAATTCATTTGTTATCTGCATTAATTCATTTGTTATCTGCATTTCCATGTTTGGTGTTCAAGTTGTCGAAGAACTGTACAGAATTTATTGTAAAGGTTAACAGGTACAGGTAACTGTGCAGGTTACTTTTTATAATAATTCAAGTGCAAAGGTAGGATGTTTTGGCTCAAACACTGCAAAAATGACCTATTTCTTGTATTTTTTGATGACACAAAGATAGTTGATTGACTAATTGATCTGTTGATTGACTAATTGATCTGTTGATTGACTAATTGATCTGTTGATTGACTAATTGATCTGTTGGTTGATTAATTGATCTATGCTATAGACATGCATTTCAATAAAAATTGATTGCATATATTTTGGTTTTATCTTTGCAAATTGACGAAAATATTTCATGTTGTTGTTTTCGGTGTGCCTGCTTTTGCTGCCGCTGCTACTGCATCTGCGATTAGCTCTGCATTGTTTAGATTTTATCTCCTAAAAATTCATTTCTGACAGTCGGGAATCCCAAAGCCAAAAAGACAGTTGGTGAGCCGATTGACCGAGTGTGGGTTTCTGCATAACAAGATCCGAAAGTACATCGACAGCGGAAGCAAGGACAGAGCATTTGGTCTCATTGGACAGGTGACTGATCTTAGATATCTTTGCATGGATCTTGATTAATTTTGAAAATTATTGACTAAAATCTGTTTCCACAGTTCACAGATCTTTCTTTGCTTTTAAATTTGGATAATTAGATGTAATGCAATGCAATGTTATATATAATGTGACTTATATATCACCTCTTATATTTACACTCAGAGGCACTCCTGGCTTTAGAGATCTTGATAATAGCATCTGTTATAATATTATACATCATTGGAGTCAGATTTTGAACCACAGCACAGTTTTGCAGTGTCATAAGCTTTTGGGAGTTTTCATTGATTTTATAATTTGATGTCATCGGTTGTATTGCTGTGTTGTACAATATGTTATTTGTTGTCTTCAGAGCTTCTGTACGGCATTGCACCAGGAATTGACTGAATATTATCGGCTGATAGCAGTTCTCGAAGCACAGGTCAAACATGTTTAGGAATTTCTCATATTCGTTTTTGTTTCTGGGCTCTTTGCTTAACATGATGAAAATTGTGTTGTATTATGTTTTTATATTTTGTCATGCATGTGAAAAAAACTAAATGTTTAGAAAATATATCTTAATACAATTATTTTCAATGATTTCGTACTGCTTGACATGATACTTTTCTTTTCAAGAACTAATAATTGATCAATATTCAGTGAGTGATTCTTCAGAAGCGTCGCTATACTAACATCATTCTGCTTCATTACATTACATAAATAAAGACTTTACGTTCTTGCAGCTCCAACAGGATGAGGATCTAGCAATGGATTCTTCTGGAGGCCTCACTTTACGAAGACTTCTCGTGTGGATGTTCGATCCACTTCATCGTCTGAAAACTTTGGCCACCCTTGTAGACGTCTGTCAAGGTTTGTTTATTTTTATTTATTTGTTTATATTTATGTATTTGTTACATTACATTATTTACTTATACAATGCATTTTTGTAAGATCCATTCTATGTTTTTATTGTGCAAGAAATTGGTCTCATTTCTGGAGATTTTCCTTTTTTTCTCTTGTTTGGTTTTGATAACATATAATATCAGAGGTCACCTTAAATTATTTTGTGAAATGCTTGATTATACAGTAGTTTGTGTCTTTTTCTGGTGAATTTCAGGAAAAAAGGGAGGCTGCTTGGCGTCTATTATTCATTCCTATTTACAACATGGGGATCCTGCTATAAAGTCACTCATCAAGCACACGCTGAGTGTGGTGAGTACAGTTGTTGCCGGTTTTTCTTCTTCCTTTTAAAAATTAATATCATAATCTGGCATATTGTGGGTAATTATTCTGTTATCATTTAATGCCATTATATATGTACACGCACTCATCCCCTCACTTTCTCTCACTCTGATGATGAGTGAATGCATAAGAAGAGTTGAGAGTTTCTTAAATGCAAGTTAAGCTTTCAATTTGAAAAACAGCAATTCTTTTTATTTATTTGAACTTGTTCAAAGGTTGCCCAGCCAATATTCGACACCGTCATTCGCTGGATTTTCGATGGGGAACTGGAGGACAAATTCCACGAGGTATGAAAGTTGTGAAAAGCTTCTAGCAGCTGAATTTGGTCCAAAATATTAGCTAGAGTCCTTTTTTAAATGCCTTAAATGCTGTCAGTCGTTTTTGTTTTCTATTGAGCCTGTTTTTGCCATGCTGCCATCTCCTGCATGTTACAATTTAACCTATGTGCACATTGCATGTGAATTCTTAAATTGGTCTCAGTGAAGACATTTGGTGTTTTTAGTGAATATTTTGAATAATTAACGTAATCTATAAATAAGCCTGTCTTGTGCTTGATTCCAGTTCTTTGTTGCATCCGATCTGACCGTTAAAGACGATCGAATGTGGCATGACAAGTACTGTCTACGGGAATCCATGATACCTTCCTTTCTTACCTCTGATCAAGCCAAGAAGGTGATACTTTTATTGAATTTTGATACTTTGTAATGTGTTCACGCAGTTCGTTTGAACGAGTTACCACATTAATCAGTACGTTAATATAATATTAATATTAATAATAATACACAATTCAACCCAATTCAGGAGACCACCCTGGTCATATGAAATGAAAAAGTTGAATGTGTGGTGTTGCATGGATAGTCTCTGATATTCAAAAATACTTTGGCATTAAGAGAGTTACGGATATGATTGGCATATAATTAATTATGGATGTTGACAATTAAGAAATTTATGTGATAATTTTATAATTAACCATTTGAAACTATTTGAAAACTATTGAATTTAATTTGTTGCACGTTGGATGGTTTGTAATTTTAGATCCTTTTGACGGGAAAAGCAATCAATTTCTTGAGACAAGTATGTCACGATCAGACAATCATTCGCAACTGGGATGTAATTCGAGCAGTGGAAACAAATCAGGGTTTGTATTCAGATCCAGTTTCCGTGTTGAGCAACGATAAGTGAATATTTTCCACTCCGCAAATGGGAAAGTGAATTTGATTATAATGCAATCTTTGCTTAGTGCAGCTCAACGTTACTGTAAAATATGGAAGTTTTTGTGTATTATGTCTGAGCATGTTACAGCACTCGATGCTGTTTTATTTCTTTCCGTAGTTGAGTCCATGTTTACTCAGGACTTGGATGGAGTTTATCAGAAAATGATTGACGCAGTGTACAGGGAGACAAGTATGCATTTGCTGAAAGTACTCCACACAAAGTACAAATTCATGGATCATCTCAAGGTCAGGATGAATTATGAATGCCAGTAGCTGCCATTTTGTTTATGTTAGCATCTGCTGGAACTGTCGGCAGTTATGTTTTATTGTTCATAAATTTGTAGCTCTGTTCTGGGCAAATTTAAAATATCATTTATTTAGTCTGTTTTTTTCTAGATCTGATCACCAGCTTCTATAGCACCATGTTGCATTTTATAGAAGCATCATCTGATGGTGCATCATATCTTAATTGCATTAAGAAACATGTTCAAGTTCAGTGTATCTGGCCAGACAGCCAGATGCCAGGCTATGGTGGATAAACTAGAGCAGAAAGATGGGTTTACAGTTTTGTTCTAAAATTCTAGAGACAGGCATAGAATTCAGAACTTAACTACTGTTTGATTTTAATGGTTGAAAGGTTTGCATTTTCAAATTATCTCTTTCTTATTTTGACTTTGGCCTTTTGCAGGCCATGAGACGATATATGCTCTTGGGTCAAGGAGACTTTATACGCCATTTGATGGATTTGTTGGAGTAAGTTGTTTTTCTTCTTCTCAACATGCATTATGGGAAACAACTGCAGTTTTAGTCTTTGTATTTGCATTAAGCCTGTTGCATTCAGATAGTCAGTAATGTGTATTAAATTTATATGTGATACTGAGCTTGTTCTGTATTTGTGTGAAAAAAGTCCTGCACGTTTATAAGTTTTTGTTTTTATGAATATCTGAATAACCATTAATGATTTAAGATATGCAAATCTCAATATATTTCAACGGGTATTGTTGTTTTTGTAAAGAATTTGCTAATTATTGTGTGATTGCATGGATCCTCACAAAAAATTTTTGTGAGATAAACTACTTTTTCACACAGCTGTAGTATGCACCTTAGATACTGTAAGCACACAGGCGTAGTTTGTCTCAATTCAGTTGACATCAATGCTAAACAGTATAAGAAAATTTCATTATAGCCAAGTTTTTTTAATGTTAAATCCAATGCTTTACCTGTACATTTGCATTGGCAGTAGACTGGAACACATTGACCCATCTATTGTATTTGAGTTTGTCATAAAGGTCTGTTATAATATTATGATTACACTTTCTGTTTATCGTAAATATTAAGTTGATTTCTCTGTTTGGAATAACCTACGCTACCTCATAGCTACGGTGACACAGACTGTTTCACAGAGTATCAATAGTAATTTATTGTATATGTTGTATATTGTATATTGTACATGAATGGTGTGGTTTATTGAAAATAAAGTGAGACATGTTGTCTGAGCATTGGTTTACCATGCATGATCAATACTTTCATATTTACAGGGCAGAATTTCGAAGGTTTGATTAGCATTGCTGATTGTTCAGTGAATAATTATAAGTTGTTTTCTTGATTTGTTGTCTAGGAATACTAACATTATTAAATATTGTTTGTTTCTTTTCTTTTTGACTATTTTAGAGTTTCTTGAATCTTGACATCTGTTTGCATATTCTTTAATTTAAAAACATCGATTAATAGATAATGAAAAAAGTTATTCATTAAAATAAATTAACAATTAATTAATCTTTAATTTCTGCAGTCCTTGTTTTAATGTTTTTAGTAGATATTAAAAATGCTTTTATGTAATGATTGTTACATGTGGAGACTTGAAGTGCTTTGTCTCTTGTTGAAGTGTTCTTTTACTTTGAAACTGATGAGTTGATGTTGATATCGGCAGACTACATTTACGATTTTATTAATTATAATTTAATTATGATGTTAAGTTTCAGGTCAGGTTAGAAACCTTAAATATTAAATTAAATATTATATTAAATATGTTTTGTTATCTAGGGAGGATCTAGCAAAACCTGCACAGACGCTGTTTCTTCATAATCTCACTGGAATCCTCGAGACAGCCATCCGTGCAACTAACGCCCAGTACGACGATGTGGACATTTTGAAAAGGCTCGACGTGCGCCTTCTAGAAGTTAGTTGTCATTCGCATTCACTCTTCACTTCTAGGTGGTAATACACTGATATACCTCCTAGCCTTCTCTTGTCCATGCACCCCATAAGAGATCAAGGCAGTACAGTGCTATCATTGAGAATTTGTCCATCAGCTCATTGTTTCCAAATTTGTTTCCTCCATTGTGTTAAATTGGCAGTCAAATTGAAAGAAGACCCTATCTCTGTATCCACGCTAATAACAGCATGTTACAATACAAATGTATTTAGGCTAAAGACTTGTTTGTTCTTCATTTTTAACTATACAGTGCATTGATGAGTATTCTGAACCTTTGATAGTTATTGTACTGGGCAGCCATGCATGTGTTTACCGGTCATTATTGTTCGATGTTACAATGATTTTGTTGCGAGGTGTCACCTGGCGATACCGGATGGGATGTCTTCAGTCTGCAGTATCACGTGTCTGGTCACATCTGTACCGTCTTCACCTCCGAGTGCATGCTCATGTATTTGAGGGTTTTCAACTTTCTGTGGAGAGCCAAACGGATGGAGTACATCTTGTCGCTCATGTGGAAAGACCAGATGGCAAATGCCAAAAATTTTCGCCTACTGCCAGGTATGATTTGACTATCTGAAGAAGAACCAGTCTTTGCATTTCGGTTGTCACGAAAACCTTGTGTTATTATTGTTATTATTATTTTTATTACAAACATTTCTAGATTGCAAATAATCGCAAAGCAGCAAATGCGCTAATGTCAGTTGCGAACCGGATCAAACAAACAAGAATGTCTTCAGTTGTTTTCTAAAAGTGAACAGTGTCATGCTTGAATCAGAGGAACATATGCCATGCTATGACATTAAGAGTACTGACAACAGCAGGATTGCTTCATATTAAATCCTTTAATAGTCAATTTCATTGTTTGAGGTTGGAATTTGCTGTTTTATTGCTTTTTCCTTGTGCAATCGATTGTTGGACTGGGCGTGTTTTTGTGTGTTTAGAAATGGCGCACGTTTTGCATCAGTGCCACTTAATTTGTAGCGAAATGATGCACTTTATACAACAAGTACAGTACTACATTAACTTTGAGGTATTTTCTGATGTCCATTTTTGTCTGTTAAGTGGTTAGACATAATTTTCACACATACATTTATTTCTTGTGCATTTGTATATAAAAGAAATGTGTGTATGTACAGATTTCTGCAGGTGACTCGAGGAAATGGCTAAGATGTTATATATAATGTTTAAAATATCAAATTGCTCAATTTCTGTAGGTTTTGGAATGCTCATGGGATGAACTGCTACACAGAGTCAAGGATGCAGAAGATCTCGATCAGATCATCGCTGCCCATCAAGAATTTCTTGATACGATCACAAATAGATCGCTTCTTGATCCACAGTCAGCGGTACATTTAGTTGGTTGTGCAGTAATAGGTTTTGATTTAAAGCCCGTATGTTTTTCTGTTATACATTCTTGGAAGCGAGTGTCATATTGTAAAGATCTCAATCTTGTTATAAAGGTTCTTTCATTCATTCTATTCTGGGAAAATTATATTATATAATGCAAATTGATTGAAGTTTTGTTTGAAGCATCTAATTTCTACAAGCTATAATTGACAAATTTAATGCATAAATGGTTATTCTAACCAGCTTTCTACAGACACATTTACTGACTTTGAGCATTTATTTCTGATTAAAGCTTATTCTGAATCAGCTGAGAACAATATTTGAGCTAATAATTCAGTTCCACGGTATTCAAAATGAGATGTACGCAGCCGTGCAGACCGAGATACTAATGCGGCAGAAGTTCGAGGAAACTCGTGTCAGCCAAACAGAAAGGGTTTGTGCTACTCAAATGTAATTAAAAAACTCTGTGATGCTCATAATAATGCCTACTTAGATGACATAGCTTGTCAATTAGTGACATTTTGGCCAAGATTAACAAGTGTTAATGGTGCATAGTCTTGGTGAATATTACAGTATGTTAGTGTCATTATCTTAAGATAAGAAGCCATTATGTTGTCTTGTAAAAATGTCACTGCCTTTAAAACGCATCTTGTTATCAATGCTTGGTAATCAAAGCAGTAGCACTTCTGAGTTAATCTTCAGAAGAGGCCCTATACAAATATTTTGTTACATTACATCTCTTATGTTTTCTTAAACTGGGAAGCTGTTTGTAAAAGTCAAAAGTCGGCCTGGTCTCAAATTATTGCCAGACCATGCATTCGTGTGACTTAAAGTCATCGCAGCACATTCAAACAAGATTTCATCCATGTATATTTGTGGTAGGGGGCCATCCATATAGTACATATGCAAAAAAACATATTTTAACCCCTTCCCCTGTTGAACACCGTACATTTTTTACCCCCTCCATGCTTACGTACAAATTAGCAACCCCAACTGCACGTTGAAAATTAATTTTTGGCCATATTCAAAAGGCATTTGTTTACTATTAAATTAAAGTTTTTGAATATCATATTTAAATGACTGTGGGAACAATACTCGGGACCCTTTGACCGTAGGAGTTACTGTGTTCAAATCAAATGTTTGTGTGAATATACATACAGCACTGTATTTATAAATTTGAAATTTGTGCGTACATACAAATTCAGTCGTGACGCCCCTCCCTGTACGCTTCTGCACGCAAAATCGCCTAAATCTCGTACCCCTTCCCCTCGGTGCGTACGTACTATATGCACGGCCCCTAGCCTTAAATGGTGATGATGATGACAATGATTGTCCTGTTGTGCAGATAGGTTAGACCTTCAGTTATTGTTACAGTTAACTTAATTGTGGCTACACAAAATTTATTATTTCCAGGGCGAATGGGGTCTTAACGATGCCAAAGAAAATAAGGAACAACTAAGACGACGCGAATTCATGGAGACTGTAATACCAAAAAACCGATCCAAATTGCGTGTCCTTGCTCAGTCTTACCAGGTAACCAATGTCCCTCACAATACAAATCTTATATTCCAATTGTTATGGGTTAATAATTGATTGGTCTTGCCTGTCATTCCTTAAATGACATGACCTTCTGATAGTTTACTTTTTGATAGTTTACACATGTTGTCATTCTCGTGACAACGTTCTTTTCCCCCACATGACCAAAAGTCATGGAACCAAATTTCCAGGAGAGTTATATGCTATGTTTTATACACGGCACCTCACAATAGTCTACTCAATATCGTTCATATTATGAAAATTCTGTGTTCTGCAATAGAAAATGGTGGAACAGTTTCTGGTGATGTTGACACAACATTCGGACGTGAGTTTGCAGTTTCTCAGCTTTCGACTGAACTTCAACGAGCGTTATCAGTTAAGAATTAAGAAGGCAGCGTCGTTCTCACCACAGCAAATGCCAAAAAAGAAGACATAAATGTTGTTTTCAATTTTCACTCGAGAGAAAGGAACGCCTACCGGATATAACTTTCCTGTTACATAATTTAAATTTCTTGTCACATATTTTTGTCTAAAATGTGAATGATCAAAGTCAGACATTTCACATAAGTCTTTAGTTTTGAGAGAAATATTCTCGCTTCTGAGCCTTATTTAGATTACTAACAAAATCAATGTTACAAGACTTAATTTTTTTCATAATAAATGTCTTACTGTAAGTTTGATGTGTTGCCAGATCAAGAAGCTGTTACAGTGTAGTATAGTATAATGTTTTTATTGTACAAGGTAAAACTCAATACCACAAAATATAACAAGAAAGCATGTCCAGACATACTACGGAGACATTTGTTTGGTTTTATCAATGACTGCAGCCAGGGGCTTTTCAGTGTCCAAACACCAAATGCAACAATAAAATGCCACATTTTTCCGACATTTTGAAACGGCCTTGAAAGTGAATCAATAGTAGCAATACTTGTAAGCAGTCAATGGAGGGCTGTGACCTTTGACCTTAGCGACTGCTGCCTGCTTCTTTCTGTCTTTCAACGGCTCGTTTGGCTGGATTATAAATAGCTCTTTCTGGCCTATCCTGCAATGACAAGCAGCAAATTTTGGAATGACGAAGCAAGTGTCAAATTCTTATCAACCGAATTGCTTACCTAGACATAAATGCATACTAATTTTAGCCTAGAATAATTGTTATAACAAATTCATCTATTTTAAGACATGATTTTCAAATGATACTTAACCCCTTAACTGGGTGCCCTGAGTAACGCTTGTCCATTTTACATTGAGTTACAAATAGTTGCCCAGTTAAGGGGTTAAGAAATTAAATCAGTAAGACAATGGTGATAGTATGCCCACAAGAGCAAATTGGTAAAAGTGAAAAATTTTCTGTTGTTTAATTACCTTGTACCGTACTTTCTGTCTGTTACTTGCACCAGATGAGTCTTTATCGGAATTCCCTTTTGCACAGAATTCACCGTCTTCGATTCTACTAGACGACGAGTATGCTTCTTCGTCGTTTGCTGTCTTGGCCGCAGGGGCTTTTGGAAGGACGCTCTTAGCATTTCCGGCAGAGTAGCCGGAATCTCGTGGTTTTTCATCAAACGGTTTGCCAGAGCTGTCCTTTTCCCCGTGGTCAACTCCCTCAAAGGACACCTTTTCTTCTTTAGTCTTTGCTGGCGGCTTATCTACCCCACTCTCACGGCCGTGTTGATATCCACCATGACTTTTCCCATCACCGTCTTTCCAACTGTCGTAGTTTCCGCTATCTCTGCGGCCGTCGTAGCCCCCGCCCTTGTTCCGACCGCGCGGTTCCTGATGATAACGCCTACTTCCTCTGTAATCGTAGCTTGATTCTTTGGAATACTGTACGTTTTTTGCAGACTCTTTTTGTCTTTGGCCGTCAAATTTATAGTCGCTCTTTGTCTCTCTCTTTCCGTCTCTGTGTCCGTCTGATTCTCTGTGCTTGTTGTAGCTATGATATCCTCCAGAACGTGCTCCACCATCCCTTTCCCAGACCAGATCTTTTTCTGCAAGGTCACAGTCTTTGGTTCTCTCCTTGACCCGTTCTCTTTCGCCCTGTTGATGGCCGTGATCCCCGTACGTGTCCGTTCTTTTTCGAGTGCCGTAATTTGAATCCTTCGTTGAACTTTCTCCTTCCTTCCTTCGTTCTGCGAATGTCTGCAAGGAACAAGAATTACACCGGCATTAGATTACTCGGTCGTTTCATAAACACAGTGAATGAATGATGTTTTCTAGACATTAATTAGTCATTCATAATAATTATTTAAGCAATTATTCTTGCATTCCTTACAACACGAGGTTGTATCAGTTGAATTCAACAAAAACGACCATCAACACATTCTCATTGCCATATAATCACCAAGTCAAATTTTATCAACATAAAACCACCTCTAGAATACTTTACAGTATAATACTAGTGGTTTTGGTTAAACATCATTTGGTGACCACTGCCTGCCAAGACCAATTTTGTGTCTTAAACTGTTTTCCAATTTTCTGTTAGCCTGGATATAATAAATGGAGTAGCAGTGAATGCTTTGAGAAGTTAATGATATAAATAAGACTACATGGATAGATATATTGATTGATATGAAATGTTCCAGTTAAAATAACTTTTAAATTCAACATGCACCCTTTCTTGCTTTTTGGCTTTATCCTTCCCATCTCTTCGGTCATCTACCTGTCTATCAGTCGCTTCCAAGTTTTTTCTATCCAGTTCTTTGAATCTGTCGAAATTTCATCAAAAGTTGTAAAATCTTTAAGACAATAGCTAACCTTATTGGTGAGTGGATGTTCTAAACAATTCAGTTACCTTAGCATTACACTGCCTGCCAAATTACATGCAAAAAAATGAGTTCTCTGCCCTAAGCAGTGGCGGCTCCAGGATTTGGAAGGGGGCATTGGATGCGGGGGCAACTTCTAAGCATGGGGTCAACTATTTTTCATAAACCTGGACTAGTCTAGTTGCTTAGGTTGGGGCACTAAAGTATGAGGGCCAATGGGGGGGGGGGGCACAGGCCCCCTGCAGTCACCTAAGGCAGGTTTTAAGCTGACTCGGCATGAGATGAGCAAGTTGGTTTCCCATTGCCAATTTGGGGTGAACAACTCATCCAAGGTTGCTAAGCAGTGGCTAGGGTCAATTTCAAGCCTCCAACCCTATGACTGCATGGTAAGAGCCCCACAACTGCTTCACCGCACCGGTGCAATAACTTTGCAGCAATGTATCTAAATTTAACAATGGGCTAAGTTGTGTTGCCGTTTCGTGCTGACTTTGCTCGTTCGCTGTCTGCTTCGATTCGACTGGTCGGCGTCTCCTTGGATTCTGTTTCCATGGTAGCCGGCTGGAAATCCTTCCTATCTTTCTCTTTCTCTCGTTCAGGATTGCGCAATAGCTGCACCTGAAACCAAGTGACACTGAACCATTCAAATGACCAAGCACACTTGCAAGCACACACACACACACACAGAATGTCCGAGTATACATGTAAATCAGAGGTGGGCAAACTTTTTCATTAAAGGGCAGCATGAAAACTAAATACTACAATAGGTGGGTCATAATACAAAAAGCCAAAATGCTTATACTTAATATGCTGACATACATCATCATCATAGGTAACTTTTATTATCATTTATATAGTATATAGCATAGTAGTATTATGATACTAAATATTTGTTGCCCAAATATCAAACATTTAATAACCATTTCTAAGGTTTTAACCCATTACCAACCGTGATGCACAAGTGCGTCCATTTGACATTACATTAGAAACAAATGGCCAGTAAAGGGGCTAAAATAAAGGCACTATGTTTCCATAAAATAATTTCAAAATGTCCATAAATTATCTTTCTGCCACTCAGGTACATATTTCTAAACAATCTTGTGAGCCGCAAGGAATCTGGTGGCGGGCCGCATGCGGTTCGCAGGTTGTAGCTTTCCCACCCTTGATGTAAATGGGTGAATGCACAGGTATTGCATAAATATCAATGTTCATATTTACTAAATTTATAGGCATAAGCTGCATAATGCCAATTTGCTTGGTACCACAACTAAAATTAACCCTTTCACTACTAGACCCTTTGGCTTGAAGGGTTCCTAAACCTTGCCTCTGTTGGTGACCCTGAAGGGCCATGTATACATCAGTAATGCAAGGCATTATTGATGTATGTGCACTTGCAGATTAGGCAGCTATGCCAGTGGTTTGATTCAAAGTGCCAGGCTGCCCACCGTGAAAGTCGCCGGCTTGAGTGTTGTTTGTGTGCGACGCGTGTGTTACCGACGATCACATACAGACGCTGATAAAGAGCTCTACATCGCAGCATGCAAGACTAAGCACAGCATCAATGAAACAGAGATCTTCCTACTGTATCAACCGTGTCATGATTGACATTTCATTGCCGAAAAATCTCTGGCGATCTTAGTCTACCATCTTGGAAAAAGATAAAAGGATGTCAGAAGGCACCACACCAGCTGGGAAAAAGGTGGACGATTTTCTCCGCTTCTTCAAAGACGAAGTTACAAACATTCGCGCCAGCACCGAGGACTCGCAGAAAACCAACCCATCGATGTCACCACCAGCAGAAGCGGCACCCACAAACACACTTTCTACACTGTGGCCATGTTCCGAGGTGGAAGTGTGCCGTATTATAGCACAGTCACCTACGAAGTCATGAGCTCTTGACCCTATTCCGACCTTTCTTCTGAAGGAGGTCATTGATGGGCTGCAGTCCTATGTCACGGCAATGACAGATGTGTCCCTCAGCGAAGGACAGTTACCATGGTCGCAAAAACGTGCTATTGTGGCTCCACGTTTTGAACAGTCTGCCAGCAATATTGCATTTCCCTGACTCTAGCATGACACTACTCTCCTTCAGAAAGCAGCTGAAGACATTGTTGTTCAATCTGGTTCACAACTGACATTAGCGCATTTGCTGCTTTGCATATATTTGCGCTCTAGAAATGTCCTTAATAATAATAATAATAATAATAATAATAATAATAATAATACTACTACTACTACTACTACTACTACTACTACTACTACTACTACTACTACTAATAATAATAATAATAGGGCAGTCCAGAATGTGTCAAAGGGTTGCCACAGTAACAAAAGGGTAAATGCATTTGAAAGAAACCTTCTAGATGACTCACTTTAAATGAAGCTGCTGTGCTTTCATCTTTCTTCTTCTCTTCCTTTTCTTTCTGTTTCTGTCGCATCAGCTCTCTTCGTTCCTTCTCCAGCTTCTTCCTTCGTTCCTCTTCCAGCTGTTTTCTTTTCTCGATCTCCTTCCGTCTCTTTTCCTCGCGTGCATGCTGCTAGCAAAAAAATGTTGAGACCTTGACAACACCGATTAAGCTCAAAAACACAATATACTGTACACATTTCCAATGGGCAATGTGTCAACAAGTTTTCACAGATAAACCTTGGTATGGTTTTGAAGAAAATTCAACTAATTCAACTAATCTATTTATAGAATCTCTATAACATGGACACAACCAATCCGTCTCAAATAAATAAAAATAGGCTCTTACTGCAAAGGCATTCCTTTTATCTTCCTTTCTTTTTGTCAGATATTCTATAAGAGGTGTCGTCATTTTGGGACATCCATGGTTAGCTGCAAATAAGCGTGACCATCAAAATTCAGGGTCAACATAATCACAAATTAAAAGTTAGCGTAAAAAATGTACAACAATAGAGCATTTAATTTTTTTTAGACTATGAAACTTCACCAATGCTTGGCTGCAAACATAGAATCCAGTGGCTTCCAATTTCTGACCACACTTGAGTCCAGATAAATAATTCTTACTTCTATAGCACTTTGGAAGCACTTTTAACATCACCAAACTGTGAATTCACCGCCTTTTCCCGCTACACATCTCATTCTCCATTCCATTGACCTTAGGTTACCCTCCCTCTATGCTTGCCATGAAAATTGAGCCTCACTTTTTTTATTAAGTGACGCTAAAGCTGGGAGCACTTTTCAGTAGAAATTGCTTGCTTTACAAGAGCTACAACTAATTACACTTCTGGCAATTTATACCTTTGAGTAACTTTTCTTTCGCCTCGATTTCTTCAAGCAGAGACTCGGGCGGAGGAATGGCCTCGTTGTCCACATTCTTTAGCTTGTCGAGAAATTTCAGGTAATCCGGATCTGTGATTAAATGACAAGATATTAATTCTCTGTAAACAGCACATTACCAAAGACACAGAACTACAGATGGCCATAAGCAAACATAAACTTGGATTTGATTAAAAAATTGACATGACATTAAATACATTTTTTGTATATTTTGTCAAACTCGCCTTGTTCAATAGTTCCTTTGCGTGGGTCTGATCTCTTGTTCTTCTTTTTAGATATTCTAGGATATGGAGCAAATTCAACAACTGCAGGGTATTCAGTCCCTGTTAAACACAAATTGATTATTTCAAAAATTTTACTGTGGTTTTTAAGACTATCATATTCTTTATAAATCAAGCATATGGTAATCCAGTGATGTTCATATGCCATTTGCTATCAATCATACCAATGAACTAAAAATACAGCAATCAAATTTTATATCTGAACAAACAGACCTTACCTTTGTCATCTAAAAAGATGTAACCATCAAATTTCTCCTGAAATATCCAGATATCCTTTGGGTTGACAAAGTTGATGTAGGCTCTTGTAAAGGCATTGGGTCCAAGACTGAAAAATCAAAGCACAAAATTGTCAAGCCTCCATATTTACAATATTAAGCAAAGGACAATGTGTGCACAGTCAAGTCAAATATTTAACAGAATATCAACTAGGCCCTACAACACAGTCAGTTCATATTATATTATGAACTGACCAATTTGAATTAAACATATCTTTGCAGCGAATGACATTCTAATGTTAGAAAACAGGCTTTATAAATGAGAAAATAAGTAAAATCATCAAAATTGGCTTGCCCCAATTCTGCTTCTGCAAAGTAAAAGTAATCGTAATCCGGAACTGGAGAAATGTGCTGCAGAAATGTTTCAGCAGTCAGCGACGGAGGAAGACGTCGGATTACAACCTAGAAAGTCACAGATTTTCAAAAAATCAGCAAAGGCATGTCAAAGTAATTAGAAATGAGTACTTTCAAGATCACCATCAATACCAACCATGATGACCCTTTGGATAAAATGAGTATCTGACTGATTGCCTCATTTGACTGATTGCTATAGCAATTTCAAATTTAGACCAAGCGTCTAAGAATAAGCAGCTACTGTGGTACTACTTTCGACAGCGCTAAATAAACTTATGAGATTTTATTTACACTACACTTTTTCAGCATCAGCTCTAATATATAAGGCTGTGTCTATTAGGCGAGCAGCCCGCAAAATAGACACTTTCAATATATAAATGTCTCAATGGAGCTGAGTCAATCAGGAATTGTTTTTCAGTTAAAAGCCTACTGAAAATGCCGATGTCCCCTCTATTCCGAAACCCTGGCTACGCCAGTGTTATATAATAATAATAATAATAATAATAATAATAATAATAATAACAATATTAATATTAATAATAATAGATTAATTGACTTCATACTTTTGAAGGAATATCCGCAAACGTTTGGCTGTTGGTATTTTCTTTGGACGAATGTTGAACGTTCTGTTCGTTCTTTTTGTGCACATCCGACCGTTTAGTTTCGTTCGCTCGCTTATCCTGAGTCATTTTAGCCGCCGTTCAGTCGCAAGATTAGCCATTAAATGAAGAAAACTTAATCAATTTCAATAATATTCTCACAGCATAACATATATTCATGTGGTTATAATATTCAAGTCAAACTTTATAGCGCCTTTTATTTATAATATAGATATAAACTCCACGTCAAGAAGACAGCTTTATCTCCTCTGCTCTCTTCTTTGCAAAGGGCAGATTGCGATATACAGTGGTACTGAAATATGAAAGAACATTTTACACGTTTGATTCTCTAGGGGCGGAAAGTTAGAAGAGTGGTAACAAACCTGGACGGTGGAGCAGAAGGTCGCGGGTTCAATTCCCGCAGGAGCCCTAGGGTCGAATAGGCCTTACTTATAATAATAATAATGTGATTTTAAGTGGTTTAGGAGGCTAAGTAAGCCTGTGTGAAAACCACTGATGTAACCATCTGCATTCAATAACCTAGTTTATCTAGATAGCCTTTGAATCCGTTCACTGTTTCAACTGTCACTCCCACCTCGTCCAAACTGTTCCATTTGTCCACAACCCTTGCACTAAAAAAGTTTTTACTTGCTAGAGGGCGGTGGTAAACAGAGGAGCAGTGTTAAACTGCGAGGTAAAACGTAAGTCTGGGGAAAGTAATGGCAACCTACCCCAGATTAATGGATTATACCACATACGTCGCTGATTGCCGAGGCCGGAGATAAGCGCCGGAACACAACGCTCGGACTCGAGTCTCGAGTACGGGACCTACCTTTTGATTATCTATCAGGAACTGATATGCTTCTTCTGGACAACAAATGACAATGCCATTTTATTGAGCTGTGAATGATGGCTTTGGCCCAACCTCAGCAGTCTCAGTAAAGCGATTTTCAAGCCACCTAAAATGCTAATAGCATAGAGTTTTGTGGTAGTAGCATTCAATTCATAACACTTGTTTGATAAATTCTATGCATTTAACTGACTGAACTTTGTTGTTGACATGGCTGCAATGAATGGAGACGGTCAAAGACCTTCCGTTCAAGATGCGCTGCGCGTTTCTCAAGTGAGGCTTGGCTGAAATAACACTTTCATTTTTCCAAACGAGGACTCTCTGTTCTTATATTGTTGTTTAGTTAGCAGCGACCGCTCTTATTGCAAACGCACGCGGCTTCGCGGTATTTATTATTATTATTATTATTAATCTTGACAATTTCTTAAGCGCAGTAACATAGCTAAGTGACTAAAGTCAAAGGCGCTGTACAGAGAACGAAACATTAAACAAATGCGTCTTGAGATGTAGGAACCGATCCGGAGAGGTCTCGGTTGTCACAGCCATCACTCGCAGGTTCCACGACGCCGGGTTTCCACGACGAAAGGACCGGTCCCCTGCCCCGCTGTCTTGAGCGGAGGGGGACGACGAGATGATTGCTGGCGCCGGAACGGAGAAGGGAGCGACGTGGTACTGTCGTCGATCGGCGGATTAGTTCCGACAGATACGCAGGACAGTGGGGGTCATTCAGCGCTTAGGAACGTGAGCCAGTGGCGCTTAACTCCACACGCTCAGGGACCCGCAACCAGTGCAACCGATCTCTAAGGAATGGCGTTACATGGCCGCTCCATCTAGCACCGAACACCAGGCGGGCGAGACATTCAGGACCGACTGCAATCGATTAAGTTGACCGACCGGTAGTCCAAACAGCACACTGTTACAATAATCCACCCGAGAGCGACTAGTGCGCGAACCAAGTCTATCGCTGCTCGAGTCTCAAGTAGCGGGACCTCTTATCCGGCGCATTGATGGTAACAGGACCGGATGGTGTTGTCAAATGTCCGCCGAACGTGGTGTCTCAACCCCAATAGACGCATGTCTGCTGATTTTATTGAACGGTGGATGAGGTGCTGCCTGGCGTTGTGGTCAGCCACAGGAACTCGGTCTTGGCGGATTCAGTGATAGTCGGTTCCGATCAGTCCAGGCCCGAAAATGCAATGCAGGCCTAGGCCGATTTTGAAGATTACCGGCGTCGGACGGTTGGCAGGATGAATACTTGTTTGATAAATTCGTATGCATTGAAAAATCCGAATGATTCAATGATCCTGCTAATATCAATAGTGTACAGGACAAAGAGTAGCGGTCCGAGGACTGAACCTTGCGAACACCGTTGACATGGCTGCCCCATCCAACTGACAGTCTGAGATCTGTCAGCCAGGAAGTTACGTTCACGATGCGCTGCGCCCCTTCTCCATAGGAACACTCCAGTCGTGAAAGGATCCCTTTCGATTTTTCCAAACGAGGCAGATGAGAGCCATCCGTTCTTATACTGATTGATTTCATTGACTATCCGCAGAACGACCGCTTCTGTTGTCCACGAAGGCGGACTGGTTCTTAGGCATTAGTCCGTTCTGGTTCATGTAGGTGATTAATCCAATTGACGACTTCTATAGCGTCACTTGATGATGTATGGCAGCATCACTGGACGGAGTCACCAATCAATGCTATGCACCTTCACACACATCTCCTCTTCTTTCTCAGTTTGCGATTTTTATTAACATTACCATTACAACTACCACTCACACACGCGAGCGCGCGCACACACGCACCAATGATCATCATGACAACTTTCAAGTTATATAAAGCAGACCTCTTGACATTAGAACAAGCCCGTCGGAACTGGGGATGCAATGCACCCCCCTCGAAGGCAAAGCTGTGACTGCAGTTAACCCCCTTGCGTCAGGTTCATAAGGAGGAACAGCTACAGTAATAACATATCCGTTTACCAAATGGCCAACGAAATGCACCCCCTGCTAAAAATTCATTCCAATAGGCCTGCACTAGAAGATTTGAGAAGTTAACAGATTGACCAGTATCATTTCAAAATGATCCAGGTCAGATTCTGGCCAATAACCAAGAAAACCAGCTGCTTTTTGTAGTAATGCAGAATGCTATAAAAATTATGCATGGGGCATTGTGTTTATATGGAAAAAGCAATTTAGTGAATGAATTTGCATTTTTGTTTTAGCTTGATGCTTCAGAACTTGATACAGAACTTTTTGAGTTATTCAGAAATGAAATTAAAAATGTCTTTAAATATTTCAGGGTAAGTATTTGCTGCAAGGCTAACAAACATTCAGCAGTTTTCAAATTGAATTAAGCTTAAACTTAGCCAGAAAGGTCGATCCAATCAGGGTTGAGTTGAGTGCAATCATTTATTCCAATGCTTGACTTTGAGTAATGAGTGACTGATCTGATTTTAATTATACCGGTAATCTGTGTAATAAATAAAATGAAATTTTATTTGCGTATATTTTAGCCAAATATGATACTTCAATTTTATCCAGAAATCAGTGCTGCCCTGCGATATCTACTATGGCATGTGAGTCAGTGTTTCTAGTACATAAACAGTGTCTTTGATAGGTTTCATAACATTTGCTCAGCATGGTACAGCAGAAGCCCATTAACACAGACTGTGGGACCACTGAAGGTGTCCATGTTAACTGATAGCCTTGATATTCCAGTCCATGTTAACAGGATCTTGTTGTATTTTAGAAATTCATGTTTACTGTCTTACTGATGAGTTTATAATTAATTAATTTTAATCATGATAATTGATATGTAAAGTTTGGAAATTGGTTGATTTTCTATATTGAATATAAGCATATTTTTGAAATAGTTCTATCAGTCTTGATTTAATTTCCAATGCTTAAGTTATTCCTGTCTGTTGTCTTTTTGTATGCGTCACCTGAATAGTATTCGATTCAAACAGCAAACTCAACTTTTGGTCAGAAGTTGCTTGGCCTTCAATATGCAAATGACGAGGCAGCCAATTGGCAAGAGTTTTGGATGACTCGTAAACAGAAATTGTTTTATGCCTTGCTTACTATTGGTGGACCTTGGCTTGAGGAACGAATAGATGACATTGATGATGTCACAACTCGAAAAATTCCCCACCTAAAGAAAGTATGAATTTCTTATCAGTTTTTGTATTTGTTAAGAATATTTGCATTTTAGCTGTCCTGGGCTTTTTTAATAGAATTTCACTAGAATCACGTTTTCATAATTGCTTATTCTACAGATCCCCCTTTGATTGAATTTTGTCAGATGATAAAGCACTAATTAATATTGAGGATATTTTAAGATTGCTTAAATAATACTCAAGTGAACACTGTATCTTTTAGATGTGGTCGTTGTTTCGAATATTTGCAAAATTCTACAAAATTGCTTCCCTTGTCAGCTTTCTTGTGTTCTTATGTTTTGGCAAAAGGCAGTTTCTCACAGAACGTCTGCTTGGAATAACTGCTGTCTTTCCACATGTTCAAAGTGTCAGACAGGTGAAGCAGTTGCTACACAGTATTGTGTACTCTGCACTGTATTTCATCAATCGAATCATTTAGTACAGTCTCAGTTTTTTCTAGAAAGGTTCTGTGGAAAGAAAAAGAATTCAAATTTGAACCTCAAATAATGTTGAACGATGTGAAAATTGTGAGCAGGTGACTTGTGCAATGTGCATTGAATTTTGTTTGGTAAATCTGTGGGACTGTGATAAGATTCTTGTCATCCATTGGAGAGTGATGATTTGAAAATGACCCTAGCCACTGCATAGTAAGTAAGTAAGTAAGTAAAATCTCGTTAATTTCTATAGCGCTCTCATAAAGCAGCACCGAAGTAGCCCCTTATATTTCTTTTCCACTTGCATACTTTGTGCTAGTTTTATGAAGATTTAATGAATGTTGAGCTTGATTTTTGTATGCTGTTTGCCTTTAGGTTGGGTTTGAGATGATGAACCGTGAGCTACTCTGGCATGGATTTGCGGTAAGCAGTCCTATAAATTCATCATTCTATATGCATCTGATTGGACTGTCTTTCACTTATAACTGATTCTGTTGTGGCCAAATTTAAAGTACAGTATGTCGTTGAGATCACACAAATTAAATAAAATTTGGTTGCTTAAACTTCTCCAAAAGTGGACAGGACTGCAGATGTCAGCAGCAGTCAAGAAGACAGAGGATCGACGTGGTTGGAGAAAAGAAATTCATGCTGTCACCTTAACTTCAGATCATGAAGGAACAAGGAGAAGATGAAGATGACATGATGTCGTTGAGGCTCTTACTAACTTATTGGATTTGATAACTGGTGATTATGATTCGAATCTGACGTGACCATCAACTGATGCCAAGTGCATTACTAAAATGGTGCTATAGAAGTTCATTGGCAATATTAATAATAAGTCTGGTTATTGTTTTGTGTCATTCTTAGGAATTTTTGTTTTTTGCCCTTTCCTCGATCAACTTCAGACGCACGAAGAACTTTCTAATGAAGCATCTGGTGCCAGGAACAACCACTTCAGTGGCAGAAGAGAGGTCGGTTGCAGACTACAGGGAGTGTGCCACATGTGGCGAATTTCCATTCAATCCTCATCAGATTGGCTGTCGACACATCTTCTGTTATTATTGTGTTTGGGTATGTCAAACTGTTACATCGTTGTTCTAATCCGTTTGAGATTTTGAAATGCCTAAATCACTTTGAACTTGCATTGCTGTCTTTTAAGAGGAATTGAGAAAAATTGTAAAGTTTTGGTTTTTGTTTGAAAGAATTATTGACGTCAAAGATGAAACCATGTTTGTGTTAAAGTTTAATTCAAATCCATCATTCCAAATCCATGGTAGTGGTGATTTATTGTAGATAAGCAGTGACCTTCTAAGATTCTTACATTTTTAAGTTGTATTTGTGTGTGAGTGTGCGTGTGGTTGTCTAACTTACCGTAGTTTAGCTGATTCTAAATCTATGTTACTCCGTTTTCTTAGTTTTTTACTTTGAAAAATTGGTTTCATTAAATGAATTTATTCATTGTTTGATTTGATTGTAGAGTAACTACAAGGCAGATCCTTCCTACGTGTGTCCAATGTGTCAGAAGAAGATAATCACAGCCGATGATATTGTACCAGTTCCTATCAAATCGACTACAATAAGCTCTCCATCATCTTAGTTATCTTAGTTCTTTGTATAGTACTGTACTGTGTATGTCAAAACTTCTGTCCATAATTCACAGTTCTGTTTTAATAAACATGATAATGGTCTGCGAAGAACGGACTGTAGTAACATGGGTTTTTTTTATAAGTAGAAATTAAATTTATCAGTTTGTGTTTAGCACAGCAGTAACTGGTAGAGTTGCTGGTGATAGATGTGTCTCATCCTACGAATTTGAAATCTCATTAGTTGACCTGTTCCAGTGTATCGGTGTTTCAGCTCTTTGCGCTCTGCACTGAGATGCTGCGTTACTCAAGTATGGTAGTACTGTATGCTACTTGTATGCTTATTGATTGTATGTTCTTTCTCAGTTGATATCATTTCTGTTTTGTGCCATGTCCTTTGGTAGGCTTTGTAGCATAGTTTCCCGTTAATGGCGCCGTTTTTATTACTGACATTTGCCTTAATCGACCAATGCTATATGATCTGCTATTGCCAACACTCCAACAGTTGATTGTATGTATAGGAACTAGCTGCTGCAGGCAGGGCCGTTTCCGGGGGGAATTTGCTCCGTTCCTCCGGACATTTCAAATTGCCCCCGGAAATTTTGGCATACTACATCAACTAACAGCAGCCCCTAGCAGAATACCCCCGGCTTTGTCAGTTTCCCCCGCTTTGTCAGTTTCCTCCAGGTGTCTAAATTAAACACTGGCTGCAGGGTTGCCAGACGTCCGGCAAAAGGAGGACATGTCCTTTTGGCCTTCGTGTCCTCCGTCCGGCAGGCATTGGTTTATAATGGGAAAACGTCCGGCTTTTTGCTCTCATCATCTACTGACTTGAATTTCGGTCTACTATGTCACGTAATTGACAATTGCACACTATCATGGAAGATCAATGCTCAATGGACAAAGAATAGAAACCGATGACGATGACTTTTTGCTTGCAAATATTTTTTTACCCGATTGATGATGTAAGCCGAGTGGTCCAGGGCGCGATGCCTTTCGTCCCGGGCGCTGGGGCAACCATCGCTGCGCAATTGAATGTGTGGACCCACTTCCTTTGTCCGGCTTTGTCCTCATTTGTGATCTCTAGACTCTGGTGTCCTCCTTTGCAGTGTTAGGAAAGATCACTTGTAAAATGATCTTGATCAAAGATCAAGATCACTAAAGAGAAATTGATCTAAGATCAAGATCAAAGATCACTTGTACTTAAATGATCTAAGATCAAGATCACTTTAAAAGTGATCTAAGATCAAAGATCATACAAATATAATTATACCATGTATGACGTGTACTCGGATGATAACGATACAAATGTCCACTGTACGATGCATGTAAACTTTTGTAATCTCTAAGCTACTAACACAACTGAAAACAGTTCATGACAATTTTAGCAACTAATGTAACTGCACATGTTGAACATGGCCAGTTCATTTTTACTGAGCAGACGCTCAAACGTTGCGTCAGACAACCTGTTTTTTTGGAACAGTGTAGCTATCAAACCTCCAATACTAAAAGGCCTTATAATGCGACCAGGCGCAGAAGATGGCAGGGTTGCTTCTGGCGCATATATTTCAAAATGCTGCTTTGACATGTGGGTATGCCAACAAGCTAGAAAGTTCATATTTGGGTTATTCAGACCGATGAAGACTATCATCTGCATTTTTACCAGTTGCAACTGAGCATATTTAGATGAGTCCCAGTGACAATTTTACTAATGTCAGGCCGGACCCAAATCCTCATCATCTGACAAAATGCTGCACAAAATGTCATGAAATCATTGAAAATCCGAATGCTTGACAAAATTGTCCGCCATTTTAAATGTACAATGTCAAAAAATCGTTGATTGATTGACTTAGTTGGGAGAATACTTATAATTTGATCTTTGATCTTCTGTTGATAATAAAGATCAAAATCACCGAAAAAGTGATTTAAAATCAGAGTCAAAGATCACTAGTAAAAAGTGATCTAGATCAAAGATCAAAGATCATGAATTCTGATCTTAGATCGTGATCTTTGATCTTTTGATCTAAGATCACTCCTAACACTGCTCCTTTGGACATGGAGGTATCTGGCAAGTTGGCAACCCTACCTCCAGGTAAAAATCTATGATGATGATGGCGATGACGATGAGTTTTTGTATGGTCGATTTTAAGAATTATAAAATATTGTCGGCAACAGCGCATGAGAACGAATGATTTTCACGATCTGTTTCGTATTTTCGCCTTTCATTTTGCCGATCTAGACCTTTGATCGTTTCATAATGCGAATTTAAAAACCGATTTTCTGATAATTAACGACTTTCTGTTGTTGTTTTTTAAATTGGCGAAATGGCCGACGAAACGGTCGATAGCTGGGAGACTTGGAAGACAACGGCGTAAGTTAAGCCGTTTCTTTATATGGCGCCGTGTTTGTAGGTTTCGCATTCATTATTTGTTTGAGTGACGCAGTTAAAAAGTTTTGAGACATTGACTTAGTTGGCGTTAGGACTCTGGTCTGGTGGGGATGGTGGAAACCCCAAGGTTTAAATTGGTCTCTCTCTCTCTCTCTCTCTCTCTCTCTCTCTCTATATATATATATATATATATATATATATATATATATATATATATATATACATATATATATATATATGACGTTTTTTATTCAAGCAAATAAGCAACTAAATTATTATAAAAATTACTCAAAAATTAATTGCTTAAAGAAAGTTTAATCAAATAAAAAAATTTAATGATTAATTAAATGTTTATATCCTCAGCCCTAATATTTTTAAAATTTTAAAGGTTTTTTATCTGATCTGATTCTGATGTTTTGTCTTAGGAATTAGATAAACAGCTTCAAAACTTGGTACCTTCTCAAAGCAGCACCAGCAACAACAGCAGCAGCAGCAGCAACAAGGAGTCATCAAAGCAAAGGTAGCATCTTCTTTTAATTTGCTTGCATTATTTTGGCCTTCTTACAAGCCTGTCATAATTTTGTATTCAAACATTACAATGATTACATCTTCCAGGAGAAGTTTGGCTCAGGGGGTTTACAGCTCTATTGGATGCTCTGCTGTGCTGGAGTTAGGGTTAGGTTTAAAGGCATTCTCTGGGCAGGGCAGTGTATTCCAACTCTGGTGCCTTGGGTAAAATTGTCATAGCTTAGTAAACACTGTAGCCAAAAAATGCAAACCTTTTCAAAATGTGTATAAATTAACTTTGTGCCAAAAATCTCTAGAAAATATCTAATCAGGTCTGAGAAAATTTTTGAAAAAACTGAAGGGTTGGCCACTACCTTCTCTAGCAGTGAGAGGGTTTTTATTTGAACATCTAATTCACCAAGCTTTGCCAGATATTTTATCTCGTGATGAATTAAAAGGTGATTTTATTCATGCTGTAAAATTTCATGTTTTGTTGCTTGTAGTGACGGTGTTGTTAGCCCCGTTGCAACGTTACAAGAAGACAGTGATGGGAGAACAGCTTATAAGCCATCTGTCCGTATATTAAAGAGAGAGCCGAATGCTTCTGGTCATAATAACCCAAGTCCTTCAGTACGGTAAGCAGCTTCTAATATGCAGGTTTTTTGACAAATTAGAACTAGCCAATGATTGTTGCTTTATTTGTAAGGGTTCATCCATATAGTATGTATGCAAAAAAGTAATGTTTTCGCCCTCTCCCCTGTTGCACATGGCATACATAGGAAAAGTCTTCAAAATCCAACTTTCCCCCTCAGTGCGAACGTACTTTATGGATGGACCCTAATGTATCTGACCTTTCCGACTTGACCTGGATCTAATGCAGATTGAATTTAGTGTGCCATCATCTGATGCCCTAGGCATTATGATAGTGGCACCATAGAAGTTTATAGATTGATTATTTGTTTGATTATGAGGTACTTTATAGTTTATAGCTGGTAAAGTAATTAATGGTACTTAATAGAGATGAGCTGTGGTAATTTTACAGTCCACAACAGAATAAGCCCATTCGAACACTAGAAGAACGAGAGGCTGCCTATGCAGAAGCTCGGTTGCGGATTCTTGGGTCGGCCGAAAGTTCGCAGGACTCCGAATTGAACAACGGAGAAACTAATCCGAGTTCTTCTTCTGGGTATTGATGTGGCTTGATTACTGTACTACTTTCGGCTGTTAAGTTGTTTCTTTGTGATTTTGTATGGCTGTTCCGTTGTAAATGGAACTCAGTAATAATTGTTGGTTCCTGGATTTCTGTAGTCAAAGCATTGCGATAGATTGCTTATGGTACATCTTTACTGTCATTGCATGTTTTAGTTTAGCTGTGTTTTAGTTTGGTTAGATGCAAGGATGTTGGATTTTGATTTCAGAACTTTGGCAGCGGCAGCAGCAGCCAGCACGGCATCGTCGGAACCCTCTTCCATGGCTCAGAGTGGAAATTCCGCCAAAGACTCGTGCCAGAACAATAGGTAGTGGGCGTTTGCGATACCGTTCGATTCTGCGTCCGCCGGTCTCGTCTCTTTTGTTCTCTTCCTCCTCCTCCTCCGGCCATCCTTCTGGACGCCTTGCGGCTATCTTATTGCGCGGTGTTTTTCTGATGAATTAAAACATTGAACGCAGTTCTTGGAAACTGATGCAGAATACAAGATTATGAGCTCAGCATTTACTGTGGACAAGTTGACAGCATGAAGTCGTGTGCAGCAAGAGTTTCTGCATTGATAGTTTGTCAAGCGATGCAGTTTTGTAAGTCTTCATGTACAGTAAAACCTCTTTAGCTCGCCCCTCTTTAGGTCGCCAAACTCCCCTCTCGCCATTGATGGGTCAAGAACGGATTTCCACTCATGTAAAATAACTCATTTAGTCGCCAAACTGCCTTCGCTGTCGCCACAACTTTCAAAATTCCATGCCTATGTATTATGACCTCTTTTGCTCGCCATAGCAACTTTAATCGGTTTGACCGTTTATAGGCCAAGCTCCCGACCGACTGTTTACACAATTAATGACCCTTCCTCCCCTGATGAATACATCGGTGTTGATAATCAGCTATTAACCTGTCAGCTAATGACTGGGGAAGGGATTGTGGTAGAGGTCTGCATGGGGCAGAATCTGACCCGACAGTTTACCTCCCTCCCGCCACTCTCGCCCCACCCTGCGATGGCCAATCCGCTCCCGTGGCATTTGTCTCCAACCCAGCAGTCCCGTGGCAGCAGACAATGGATCGGATTTACAAAACTTTTCACCTGTAGGGCGTAGGCCTGTATGCTGCTGTATTACATCAGCAGCAGGTACTCTAGTCTGCATTATCAACAATACGAAACACCGACGCAGCCTACTAGCTTAGAGCCTTTTCCTTTACAAGTTTACAGTTTCTCGTAGCCGACCTGCTGTCTATACGTGAATATATAGCAACCTGTCATTTGTTCATGAGCTGACCCGTCCCTACTGGTATCCGCGGGGCACCCAAAATTCTCATCCCCGCCCCCGTGGGGGGCAAGCCTACTGTAGTTTCAGTAGTGAGCATTGTATTCGTTAAGCCGCCAAACTCGCCCCTCGCCAAACTTTCACCCTTGACCAATAGTGGCGGGCTAGAGGTTTTACTGTAGTTATTCCTTTCTCGTCAATCCCTCGTCATCGAAGGCATGACTGCCTGAAGATTTCACTTGTAGTTAATGAAATTGTGGCAGTTGTTAACGCCTTCGTTTGGTATTTTCTTGAGTATTGTATTACACTAGAAAAAAACATTAACGGGGGCTCAGATTAATCATAATATGAACCCTAGTTAGAATGACCATTTTCTGTGGACTGGCCAAGTTTTTTAGAGCTTGGGTAATGGATATAATTTTTCAGGTGCCCTGAAGTCTGCATTATTCTGGTTTAGTGGTTGACGAGTAGAATAGACCTGAGACTAAATAAGCTCCCCACTCACCCCCTCACCCCTGCCCGTCCCAAGGTCAAGCTCAAATGGGGGTCAAGCTGAAGATTTAATTTTGTATTGTTGATATATGCATACAAGTTTAGCAAATTATTAATAAGTAAATAGGAAATAGGTAAGGTAGTAGATGACTGGTAGTGTAGCAAGCTGGTCAGCCAGTGACAGTTCAGGGTTCAAACCTTGGCCAAAGTAGTGTAGTGAGTGTCAAAATAACAAAGTAATTTTTGCAAGTTTGTATGTTTATATCTGGAAAGGAGACATGTTTAATGTTTTTGGACCTTATTAACTGATCTTAACAATGCTAACATTCTGGCTTGGTTTTGAGCTTTTGTTTTAGCCAATGGAAAAAAGCTTAATAATTTGTGTCAATTAGAGGCAGACATAGTAACGATAATAACTTGGCTCTCTTCCAGCTGTTTTAGAAATGCTTTTTGATAAATATCTTTTAGTTTCAGGAAGCAATTGCACTTCAATATGAAATCAACTGAACTGTTCACAGCATGTCATAAATGCTCTTGTATTGTTTGTGAGGCTTTCTTGTAAATGGTGTTACTGCTTTCTTGCTTATCTCCTACTGTTAAATGCTGTATATTTGTACATGCAAGTGAAATATGTTTGCATCTATCTAATTTTAAAATACTGAAGAAATGTTGTGTTTTTTCCCTATAATAATTAATTTAACCTTTTACTTTATACAGTAATTGAATGCTTGACTAAACTTCTCTTAAAAATAAATAGCAGTGGCATGAACAGGTAGAGAATTTTCAGTTGGAAGCATTATCTGAATTAAATGTTCAACATCCAAATCTTTTTTGTCCCAAAAATCATTATCAGAATATAATAATATCAAAAATCCAGTTATCCAAACATTATTTTTGCAAGACCATTATAATGAGACATACATGTAAAACATTAAGCCTAAGCCTAATGTGATAGCGATGGCAATATATGAAGTAAAAAGTAAAGTCCTTCCCAAGCTCTCAAGGCTCACAGGGCAGTGCTGATCTCCATTTCCAAGGCTCTCAGCCATGTGACTGATGCAAGTTACGTGATATGGGGCCAGTGTTCTCATGCAATGCGTACCCGTTTACTCCACGGATTAATAATTAATACGCTACTCATTTGCCATCGCCATCTGATGAAAGAAGGCTGAGTCAACCTTAGGACTCCTGCAGGTCTCAAACCTCGACCTACTACATCATCCAATGTTACCACTCTGCTAACTTCCTGCTCTTAATGGATGAACTACTTGGGATGAATAGTTCCCTCTTGGGGCAAGAGTTACCATAATATATGAGCATTTTAGACTTCTTGTGCAAGTAACAGTAAAACATCCTTGCTTTATATTCTGGTCATTGTTATACAACTCGATTTTAATTTTATCAATCACATTTACTTTTTTGTCCATTCATATAGTGTTTAATGAATACAAGGAGAGTAACAGAATTGCACAGAAAGTAATATTAAAATGTAAAAACTAGATGTAAATATTGAAATCAACTCACAGACCTTTACGTTTCATAGTCTACAGACAATTATAACCAATAACTGAAATTTGTGATTAGTGTTCACGAACTTAAAAGCCAATAAAATACTGTATCCAGTTATCCAAACAGCAAGACTAATCATTTATTTATGAATAAATATGCTGAATTTCTATAAATTAAGATTCAATGAAAACCAAACACAAGCACAACCGAATATTATCGGAGAAGCTGTTTATGTAACAAACAATATTGCAAAATTTTGCTGAAAATTTTGAACCTGTGAGCCTGGCTTAAATCAAAAATAACTGCAAAAATCCATGAGAATTTTTTTAAAGAAAACATTTAGATGCCATCGCAGAATCTATTGTCTGAATCGCTGAATCTTCGGGCGTGACCAGTTCGTGACTTCTGGCGTCCGTGCTTTTGGGTCTGGTGGCGAAGAAGGTTTTGTTTAGTGCTAAAGGACAGATTGCAGTTGGGAAAGTTGCACAAAAATCGCGACATAACCTGGAAATGTTCACCTTCCATCTGAAACCATAACCACAAAAGTATTCTTGTTATTCACAGACATGAGGCATATATTTTCAAAGTACTTCTCATAACAGGATCAGATTTGGTTTTGAATATAGACACTAGAATACACATGTAACACCACTGCCATAAATTACGGTACACAGCAAAGGTTTCACTTGTTTGTAACATTTGAAATACCATGGCCTAATGCCATTTGCATTACTAAATGACAGAAAATTTTGCAGTTTACAGGAACATCGTGGTTTTTCAAAGTTTTTTAAAAATACAGTAAACATCACTTGCAAACTGGCCTTCCGTTGCAAGCTGTATCCTGTCCCAAGACTTCTGTTTCTAAAGCCACTGTTCTGAATACGTGGATACCAAGAATGCTTTCTTGTAGTTGTAAACTGTCTTTCTATATGTGATGGTTGGTCATAAGGATTGTTGTCAATGTCTGGGCCACAGATTTCAGCAGAGTTAGGATCATCCTCTTCTTGTTTAAACTGCAAAGTTGATTCAGTAGCAAAGTTCGAATCTATATCAGCAAGTTCATCAGTTGGGAGACACTGATACTGAGAAATTGCAAATGATTTTTCGTTAAGCTTTTGTTCAGGCAGTCGTACACATCTGGTCGTTCTCGATCTCTGAAATTGTGGCTTAAGAGCAACCAAGGACTCTGAAACGGGAATGTCGGAGTAAGATAATGGAGTCGCTAGTGGAATAGATGATTCTTCGTAAGAATCGACAATATCCGATCCCTCTGATTTCACAAAAATTACTTCGTTTCCATTTGTTTCTAGTTTCTGCAATCTGTCCTTGTATTCCGTTGAGTCAAAACCGACCTGTAGATTGTAAGGGCCATTTTCGTTGGAGTCTAAACTGGAGAATCCGGTCCCATCGGTGGGTATTTCGTGGCTTACATCATCTGAACTTTCGTCTGTCTGATGATTTGTTGACAGACTTCTTTTTTTACCCTTTCTCCCAAGTGAACTATGCTTCTCTAACTCTGCTTTGACTGGTGCATCAGTGTCTTGAAACGTCGCACACCTTTCTCTTCCGTCATTCTGAAGAAGTTTATTAATGTGAACGATGAAAACGTCTTTCTCATCGACAGTGATTCCGATTACCCCCTCGACTTTCAACCCTTTCTGGAAGTTGAGTCCATTTTTACACAGGAGGGTGAGAGTATCTACCAACAATGCATGTACTCTCTCCTGATCAGGTTTCATTGTAAAGGACATCATAAACTTTTAACAGAAAACAAACATTTAAAATTTTAAATACGTTAACTAATTCATTTACAACCTATTCACTATATAAAATTCATCATGTTAAGTCGATTGAAAGCCACAGAAATGTGGTTGTGAGAAAGACATAACATCAAGAATAGGAATGGCCAAGGCAGCATTCTGGGAACTCAAAGCGATACTTACAAAAAGGCACATCACTTATGAGACACAATTAAGAGTGCTCAAAAGCTGTGTTTGGTCAGTCCTTTTGAATAGAGTAGAGACATGGACTATATTCAAGATCATGCAGAAGAAATTGAAAGCCACAGAAATGTGGTTTCTGCGAAGGATGCTGAAGATTGCATGGACGGAAAAAAACAATGAAGAGATCTTGAATGAAATTGGAATAGAAAGAAGTCTGATGGTAACCATCAAAAAGGCAGCTGTCCTTATTCAGACACAATGAGGAAGGAAGGCCTGGAGCAGTTGGCAATGACCGGAAAAGTGGAGGGAAAAAGAGCAAGGGGAAGGCAGAGAAACACTCATCTAGACTGCGTACGAGAAGGAATCAAAGAACTAAAGCTGCAGAGAAAGCACCCATCTAGCCAGAGTCGACGTTCTTGCCGCCTACGAAAGCTTTAGTTCTTTGAAGGAATTGCGGGAGTAAAGAATAACATCGAATTAATAAGATGATGTCAAGATCGAACAAAGTGAAAATCCATGGTCGCTAACGTGGAAATACACAGAACCAAAAGAAGAATATCAAAATTACAGTATATTATGTGCAAAAAAACTAAAATAACATACTACCCTGCAAACAATTTTACTAACTCACACATAGGACCACTACTACAAGTTTCAAGTTTCTAATCTTTGGGCTAAGGTTATTTAGGTTAATACTAGGAACTATAATACTATTAGGTGTTATTATTGTACATTTAATGAGCCTTGAAAAGAAATGTCTTTTGCGAATGGATTTGAAGTACCACAGATCTAAACCTTTGAGCATTAAAAACTGCGCTATATTATTATTATTGTCATTATTATTATTAAACAAATTAACGGCAATTGCTCACCGGGTTCAGAGGATTATAGAGAGAGAACAATTATCATTTAAACGGTTAATATTTCTCTAAATGATCCGCCAATTCGAGTCCAACTCACCAGAAAATAATTAATAGCACCAGAATTTCGGAATTTAAGATTATTTAATAAATTTCTTCCAGAAACTCAGAGCTCAGTGAAATCGGTTAATAAGTAAGTGGTAATCTGTCTAAATTTATAGCGTAAGACTAATGCCTCAATCAAATAATCATGGACTTCTCTAGCGCCATATTTTTATGCCTTTATCATCAGTCGACGATCGCTTAAGATTCAAAATCAATCAGAGAGTGAGTCCGTCGTTGAAAATCCATAAACCTGGTAGTCAATCTCTTAGGGCTAGGTGTTAAATTATTTAAATCGATATTTGATGTGCGTTAGAGAGATTATGACTTTAATTGTCTATCAGATCTCCAACGAACTGAATACTTTCCGATCCCAAATCAAAACACTGTTTCCAGTGTCTTCCAGCTGGATTTCTCCCATCCTCAAAAAGCCTAGTCTGTCTTGCCGTCTCCCTCTGCCTTCTTTCTGGAATTGACTCGCCCTCTTGCGAATGAATCTGGAAGGAATCCAGCTCTACGTTATGCTCGTTGAGGTCTTTGAGGTTGAAAAGTCCTCTTGCGAATGAATTTGGAATAGGCCTTTCGTTATTAGGACTTAGAACCAGGGTTTAATCTAGGCCGTTTCCGGGAGAGGAAATTGCCCTTTTCCCCCGAAAATTTCAAATTCCCCCCGGAAATTTTGGCATACTATATTAACTAACAGCAGTCCCCTAGCTGACTTCCCCCCGGCCTTGTCAGTTTTCCCCCGGAGTCCAGAGTCTAGAACTCTAGATTAAACACTGCATAGAACCGGTTCCATTAGACTAGAGTGATTAATAATTTTGCTCCCTAATTATAAAGCAGGTTTGGTTTGTTTAAAACAGATATTCTGCATAGCTTTCAGTGGTTTTCACACTTCTCTTAAACCAGCGGTCACATTATTTAGGCCTACTGTTTCAGCGGTCACTGTTTAGTGTTTACCGATGCCATCGATTTCATGCCGTGCAGCTGCTGCGATGCAGTCAGTAGTCAGCAGAAACTACGGTGTATAGGCTATGGTTACCTTTTGGAACCCATATATTCACTTAGGACTACATACAGTAGTAGAAGTGAGTCAACAGCATAATCATGAAGGTTGATGCAAGCGAACAGCTACTGCCACGTCAGACTGTCTACAGAACGGACAGCTGTTCGCGGTATTCCCTCCACGTGGATTACGAACAATGAACAAGGTATAGGCCTAATAGAATTTCCTTCCGAGAGATTGAATCCAGATGCACGTGTGACTTTGGCGCTTGAAATACGGTCTCTTTTTAAAGTCTCGAATTTAGAAAAATACTCAACTCGAAACTGCTTCTATTTACCGGCGTGACAATTTCAAACTAAAAACCGCATCTCAACTTCTGAAAGAAAACCGAAGCTTTAGAGGTCGGTTGCCTTGGCTCAGCATTTCGATTTCACTTGTCAAATCGGTTGGTAGAATCGGGGTTTTGCTGTTTTATTTGTGGGGAGGGGTAGAAACTGAGCGAGGCGTCTGGCATCTGGTCATGATAAAATAATAAATAAATAGGCATAAAGAAAATACACTGTAGCTCATCAATCAGTTCATACATAAATTGACCCATTGACCTATAAAAAGGCAGTGTTATTTCTAGGATTTTGAATTTGGGGGCCGGGAAAATCTGGGGGTGTCGGAATTTTTAAGTCTCTGCCCGAAAAAAGCTGACAAGCAAAAAACCTTATCAAGTCCCAAAAACAACCACAAAAACCTTAAAAAGTCTAACCTTAAAAAGTCTCAAAAACCTCTGACAAGCAAAAAAGGTCAACCGAGAATAAAAGTTGGGGGTGTCCTTCTCCATTGGGGGGGGGAGGGCGTTCTGCCCTAATTAGTATGCATTTTGTATGCATACCATTGTCGCATTACCAAATTTTTTGGGAGTGGTGTCGACCTCAAATGGGGTGTTGGGGGTGGGGTGTTTAGGGGGTGTAAAAATAATCCCTGTAAAAGGGCATCTCTGACAGTGATTCAAGTGGGTCTAAACCGCAAACGACATCGAAAAGTTAACAATTTGACCGGACTTTCAGACTCGAGCTGCTACAGAAGGTTCACGGTCTTCTATTGGACATCGTTGTTCCAGATGGTTTCCTCTCCGTTGTCCCTCTTGCTACGCGTCTCCATCGGATGCTGGACGCTCTGGACGCTGGCCGCCGCCGCCGCCGCCAACAATCGGACCTATAGGGTTACGGACGAGGTCTGGTTCCAGATGGAAATATGGGACTTTGTCGGAAAGGGGTCGGACTTTCGGGGGAATTTTACCGTCGCCCTCTTCGGCGAAGTCGTTCCGCTGACGGTCAGGAACTTTGTCGAGATCGCACGCGGGTTCAAAAAGTCCTGGTAGGTTAAACACTTATATATATATATATATATATATATATATATATATATATATATATATATGGGTATGCCCTATCAGAAGGGACCCAGAAACTGAGTCAATTAGGAATTAGCTTGCTTTAAGTTCTCGGTTGACAAATTAACAATTTTTTTCATCATATTGGTAGGCCTGTTGGTATTTTCCAACCTATAATTTTAAAAATCAAGCAAGTCTCGTTGTTGTTTCAATGTTTTTTCGCATGTCTACATTTCTAGGTCTGATCGGTGAGAGCAGTTTAAACATCAAGTGGGGGCAAGTCAACTCATGGGGGCCAACCATTTGTTATTTCAATGTATTTTAGCATTAAGTATATGGTCCCAACTGGGGGCACTGGGGGGCCAGGCTTTCAATAGGGGCACGGGCCCCTGGCCCCCTGTGGAGCCGCCACTGGGTGAGAGATTTGATAAGCAATCTGGTATAGGTCTACATACGGGCATTTTTATTCGTCATCTTCTCGCTTAGTCAGCGGAAGGGGCCGCTACGTCGCTTCAGAACCTCGTTTATTACACGTGTACAGTAAGAATAAGCCCCAAGCAGCGCTAATCTCCACTAAAGCGCTACATCAATTCACGAGATTTTGCTTGCTTGCTTGCTTACTTACAGGGAATTCTCAGCTTCCGGGGGAGCCCGGTTCACCGGATCGCCAAAGAACTGTTCATACAGACAGGAGACATCACCACTGGAGATGGAACAGGAGGTATAACATAGAGCAATAAATTAAAAGTAGTACTAGAATCATGGAATGAGCATGAGCGGGTTCACGAGGGATCTACAGGACCATGAAAGCCACGGAGGGCCCAGGAAACCGCGACCTGAGCCTACAACTATAGACTGGTCGTGAGAATCGTGCAGTCGGAATTTTTATAGGCCTATTTTAATATCGCAAAAAATCAACAGATTCGAGCTCAACTGGGTCTTTTTCACTGAAATTGCGTCATTGGGAGGTCTTTTGCTAGTCTATCGTCAAATCCGAGCGAAATATAGAATTTTTTTGTTAAAATCTTGAGATTTTTCACGTCCAAGTGTTTTTCTGAGCGCAAAAATCTTTTTCGGGGGTGGGTGGTGGGGTAGGTAGTATGGCCGAAGAGAATACGTGTATGTTCAAAGAATTCCATAACGATGGGCCAGAGGGATATTTTTACACCACCGCCCCTCCTTCCAACGCTCCCCCCCAATCTTAGACAGACATTCCTCCTATCTGAGCCTGGTTTGGCCTTTTTTGCTTGTCAGACTTTTTCGGCAGGGACCCCCAAAATATATCGACATCTTCGAAATTGATAATCCTAAAATAATCCTGGCGGGCCCCAATGGCAGTGTGTTGTAGTTTTGAATGTACGGACGATGAGACGTTGTCGTTTTAGGCAGAAGTATATACGGCGACAGTTTCGTTGACGAAAACTTCGAATTGGAGCACCGTTCGCCCGGTTGGGTGTCAATGGCGAGCAGGGGACCAGATCAGAACAATTCGCAGTTCTTCGTTATGCTGACGAAAGCGAAATGGCTCGACGGACTGTACGTTGTATTCGGAAAGGTCATTCGCGGCTTTGTAAGTGACAACAATCGCCGCCATTTTGAACCTATGTCATCGTCATTCATCATCGTCATCATCATCATCATCATCACCATCATCATCAACCATCATCATCATCATCGTCATTGTCTTCATCATCGCCGTCGTCGATAATTTCATTTTATGCGAAATCGTTTAGTTGACGTCATGGAGTTGGTGTCTATTTTTGATTCTTGGTCTTTGTCACGTGGTAGAGTACGATCTTGACGATTGCTGAGCAGGAGACGGACAGACGAACGCAGAAGCCGGTCAAGACAATCCGAATACTCAACTGTGGAATCAACAAACTGAGTTCCAGTTACGTCATCCCGGCGAATAAGCTCGACTCTACGGGTGACTTCACTGTCTACACAGCTGGCGATCAATAAATAACCAATTAATAGATTGATTGATTAATTAAGACGGGCGAATAGAACAATATCGTTAAGATTTCGCATAATTATAGGCTATCCTGTTTGTCTTTACGCTGTTTGATTAATTGAAGTAATTTCTGCTTCGATTTGAGTGAATTTATCTTCAGGTTTTCCCTATAAGAAGCTATTTCTTAGTAGCTTGAACAATGCACCTGCTTGGAGGAGAATTATGATGAGATTTTGACAGAAAACAGTAACAAAAAACCGTTTACAAAACCGTTCACTGTTTTTACTTTATTAAAAGGTTGCCACGGTATTCGTAGCCTCATATGCCTATTAATAGTCTCCCTGTAATATGACGTTAAATAGTCTGCGACTTAGCAAAGCTATTTAGTCTTTGGAAAGGCCCGCAATTAGGCCTGCCCAAGTGGCCTAATTAAGTTAAAGTCATAATTTAAATGACCAAGATATCGATACCTCAGATCCAAAATTATACTATCAATAGACCTGCGAGGATAGACAGGATTCGTTAATAACTATTAATTAGACAGACGATAAACATAGAACCAATACGTAGATCATTAAAATCACTAAATAATCCGAATCGATAATTAATAATAATAATTAATCAATAGATAATAGGATCAGATAAGACCTGGTAAAGGAACGTGGAAAGGACTTGGAAAGCCTGGAAAACCCCATCAGGCCTACCAGACTGCGATACAAAAATAGCGTCGCTACTAATTAAACCATGAATAATAGTAATAATAAAGTAAAATAAAATAATAGCAATAGTGGAATTTGTATAGCGCCGTGATAGATTAAAGTATTTGAAGATAGAACGAACCATTGGCGGTTCCAAGAACTCTTGGTGGGTGGTGCAATAAATTTCTAGGAAGACCCCGCCAATTGTCAAAGGAATTTTATATGTGAAACGGATTAGAAGGAATCTGAAAATTTGATATATAAACTGTAATGGTCAGAATAAATTGAAATGTGTAAAAGCCATTTTAGTCTGGTTGTACAAAGTCATAGACCTAGTGCACAATCGAGTTTTCTATTGTTGGAAGCGAATTTGTCGATGATATTGTCTATGGGTATGTCCATATCTTTGTGGATATACTCCACAGATTTATCTACAAGGCTAATCCGTTTAGACGATCATCTCCCATTTTCATATTCCATTGCATTTTGGTGGGTCGGTGGGGGGTGCATCCCCAGTCATCCCCAACGTGGAACCGTCCCTGGCACTAACAACAAGCTAACTATAAAGTACTAACTGTATCGAATGGAAGCGTCTTAGCTTCTATAGCGCCTACCTATATTGATCAGTGAAAGGATACGTCATGAAGAGATATTGAGGCTGTAAATAAGTGATTAAGTAGAAAGTCATCACAGCTCCTATAGCGCCAGTCTATACTGCCGGCTTGCAGTATGCCAACTCAACTCAATCACAAAATGTCTGTCCTCATTCAAGTTCAGAGGAGCAATAGCTTCAGCAGGTGACTGGTAATGCTCGATTTTCCTAACGATTTTGGTGGAACTAGTCCGGATCAAAGGCAATTGGATGAATTACAGTCAAGATTACATGTAGGTAAATACTGTAGAGACTAGACGATGATTTGAAGGACGATCATAAAACGTAGCGTTGACCCACGGAGACCAAATTCTAAAAAGGGTTTCTTTTTTATGATTCACCAATTAAATTCTCCGACCAAGAGCAAGAACAAATCGTCAGCTCTTTCGTCGAAGCAGAAATCATCATAATTTAGCGCTACGCTTTTATGCTTTTTGTAGAGGAAGACATTTTTTCGACCCCGCAAATTTTGTCTCCTCAGATAATGTTTTAGTAAGTAAGCAAAGTAAGTAAGTAAGTAAGGAAGGAAGGAAGGAAGAGCCATCCATAAATGACGTAACGCACCTAGGGGGATCAAACATTTGTTACGATGTGTGACGAGGAGGGGGTTCGAGGGAATGTGACGTAACGCAATGAAATTTTTTAGGTGGGACCGTTTTTTGCTTGTCGGCTGATTTTGAAGGAAAAGAGGGAAAATGACAAGGAAAAAGCTGAGAATGACTCCTTTTGCTTGTCAAGGTTGTTCGAAAGGTGAGAAGAGGGGGGGTTCGACGGGGTCGACGCACATTTTACGTCTGACTTTTTTACAACGCGTTACGTAGAAGAGGGGGGTCAAAACAGCCAAAATAGCGTTACGTCATTTATGGATGGCCCCAAGACGAAATTTCTATAGCGCTGCCCGAAAGCTTGGCGCAGTGCACCAGTTAATTCGTCGTCGTCGTCGTCGTGTCTCTTTCTCTTCTCTCTCTGTCTATCTGTCTTTCTCTGTCTCTCTCCCTCCTCCCCCCCTCCACGAGACTTTTGTAATTCAGCTCAGGCAGCGATGGGAAGTGAACGATATATTGTATCGACGAGAATTCAATTAATCATCTAATGTATGATAAAAAAATTAAGACAGAAAATTTGTTCAAATTCGCCTATTAATTAAGCTAAAATTAGACAGGCATCGATCACTCTGCGCACACTGTATTGGTCGCTTCCAACGATTGGCCAGCTATTATTACCCGCGAAAGCAAATAGGGCCCAGTCAATCAAGAAGCCTCGACAGTTGCCAACTCATGACTGATTCCGAATTGATTTTTTTTAAATAAAAGGAACAATGGGTTCCATCTACCACGTGACACGTCGAGTGCCAACTGGACTGCGTGCACATGGAAGCCACGTGGACCCACCTCGTAACGCTCGGGGAAAGTATGACCCATGGCGCGTTCCCTGATAGTGGCACGCAACGCCACGTTGGCCCAGGGGCCGACCTAGGGCCATACGTGGCGCCGTTATAGTACGGCGAAAAACCTTATTTAAGTCGAACGTTGAAACCAAAGTGATATCAGTGCGAAAGGTATCTCACCTGCGATCGGAATTCTACGGGTTTTACGAATTTTATCAGGTAGGATTTAAAATAAACTCTTTTAGGCCTACTGAATATTTTTTATGAGATTTGTGCTACGCTACTTATGATTCCAGGTGTGCTGTGACATCGGCTTTTAAAACAGTAATTGCTAGAGTCATTATTATCAAAATTTTACAAATATATCGGACCCATTTTCAGCAAAACCATTTCCAACTTGCTGAAGTGCTGAAGAGTGCTATTAGTGAAAACAAATAATAATAATAATAATAATAATAATAATAATAATAATAATAATAATAATAATAATAATAATAATAATAATAATAATAATAATAGCAACGTGATTTCGAGTGGTTTCGAAGCTTTAAATGCAATTAATGCGAAAACCAGTGTAATTACTCTAAAAGTCTAAATACATCTACTAGCTGTAATAATCCAGTTCTACTAGATTATTTTTGGATCCGTTTATTATTTTAATTGTTGCTGACTTTTCGTCCAGACTGTCCCATAAATCCATTAGGCCTACCCTGGCACTAAAACATGTTTCCTCGGCCTTACTCTTTTCTCGCAACTAATGATAATAACTAGATTCTAAGTGGTTTAGTGGGATTTCTTCTGTGTTGAAAAGCACACTCACTCATGCATCCCTCTATCTCAAACTCCAGTTAGTCCGCTACAGCTGTTATCTTTGATTCTGCAAAGAAAACAACCCAATTCATTGCCAAAACAAAACACTCCACAATTTCATTTCCTCGCAAGTTTTTATAAATATTAATTGAGCAAATCTATAAATGCCAACTGATTGATTGATTGATTGATTGATTGCAACAGAGCGAATCGAGATGATTCGAGTATTGTTGGGTGTTGTCCTTGGGCTCGTCGTCGTTGCCACCGGTGTCTGCGGTGGACCACTGACGGTGACCGAGGAGGCGTGGTTCGAGGTGACGATCAAGGACGCCGGCGGACGAGACAACGACTTCAAGGGACGGTTCACCATCGCCCTGTTCGGGGACGCCGCCCCTCTAACCGTCCTCAACTTTGCATCCATCACCAAAGGCTACAGGAGACAGAAGACAGACGTATGCCTAACTATATATCTACCGGCACTTTTAGGCGTTACATCCAGTGGCGGCTCCACCGGGGGAGGCCAGGGGGCCCCGTGCCCCCTATTGAGAGCCTGGCCCCCCAGTGGCCTCCCCAGTTGGGACCCTATACTTAATGCTACATACATTAAACAACAAATGGTTGCCTCTTCCCATGATTAGAATTTGCCACCCCAGCGGCCCCCCACTTGCCAAATCCTAGAGCCGCCACTGGTTACAGCAGAGATGTCCATGGGCCCATTTTTATTAGAACCCAACCCAGCCCATCAAATCTCCGACCCAACCCATGCCGTTAATAGGGTTATAATACTTGACCCAACCTATTAAAACAGATTAATTTATACCCCAGGCTGTATTAGGGGCCCGGCGTCTAACTGGAGTTTACGAGTTTACGGTAATGAGATCACAGTCAACAAAATGGCGGAAAACTGATTTCACTTTCTGACACCTGAGAGTCGTTCTGGTGATAATTCAATTCTATCAATTTCTATGTGCCAGTCTGTCAAACCGGCATTGCCATGCATCTTGAAATACAGAATCAAAATGATATTATTTTACAACGACAGGATCATGCTTTGTCAGAAAGCAGTTATAGACTCGACTTATGAAGCGCTTTAACGCGTTCGTCTTTAATAAAAACTTTATAAATATTCGAATGTCCATTTAATATTTAACCTTCAGATTCCGGGCATGAACATTTATGAAACCTTGACCTACAAGGCGAATGCCGTCCATAGGGTCGTTCCGGACTTCCTGATCCAGTTGGGTGACATCGTCAAAGGCGACGGAACCTCAGGTCAGTTGAGTAAAGCAATTCAATATACACGAACACGTGACATAGCTGAAGCTTATACAGTAGAACTTCGTTATAACGGACTCGGCTATGAAGTATCTTCTGTTATAACGTACCGCAATGTACGGTCCCGTGTGATGCGCTACCGTTTTGGATATGACGTACATCGGACGTACATCGGACATAACGTACTCAATTTTACAGACCCGCCAAATACTTTATAACGAAGTTTTACTGTACTAAGTCTGAATGGCTAGTATAATAAGTACTTACTGTAGTACTAAAGATACTTTGACTCGACTATCTAAAGCGCTACGTAAACTGTCGCGATATCTACATTAACGTTATTGATAGAAGTTCGATAAAAGTCTGTATTTTAAAAATACCTCCGAATGTTTTAATTCAGGGACAAGTATTTACGGTCCGAAGTTCAACGACGAGGAGTTCATCATTAGCCATCGGGCTCCTGGCGTCGTCTCGATGGCTAACTACGGACCGGACACGAACGCGTCTCAGTTCTTTATCCTGCTCTCCAAAGCCAGATGGCTCGACAATAAGCACGTGGCCTTCGGAAAAGTCATCCAAGGATTCGTAAGCGGAGATGACTCTCTTCACTCATTCATTCGCTCATTCGAATATCCGATAACTTACCGATATCGATAATCCGATAACTTACCGATATCGATAATCCGATAACTTACCGATATCTATAATCCGATAACTTACTGATATCGATCAAGTCATAGACAACCGAACTTCGTTAAAACGGTCTCGGTTATAACTTATTATTGATTATAAAGTACCGCAATGTACGGCCAGGTGTGATGCGCTACCGTATTGGATGGCAGTGGCGGCTCCACCGGGGTCAGGGGCCCGTGCCCCTATTGAGTGCCTCCCCCCAGTACCCCCTGTTGGGACCCTATATTTAATGCTACATACATTAAACAACGAATGGTTGGCCCCATGATTAGAAGTTGCCACCCCAACGACCCCCCCCCCCAATTGCCAAATCCTGGAGCCGCCACTGTTGGATGGTATTGGATATAACGTACCTCGGATATAACGTACTCAATTTACAGACTTGCCAAGTACGTTACAACGAAGTTCTACTGTATCTATGGTTAATTCGTTTACAACGTCAATGTCAGATATCTATGCCAATGTTCCAATAAGAGTGATACTGTGAAAAACAACGGATACAAATTTAATTTGAATATTCTGTTTGTCAAACAAGTAATTCTTAACCAATATGGAGCTTAAACCCCACTGAACCAAGTGGGGTCGACAATTTGGTTTTTACGGTGAGACCCCCAATTTGAGAACGAAACTTTTTGGGGTGGGGGCAGTCTCACCTATGGCAGGTCTAATCGATCGATAGTGATATTTTAATGTAGTCTGATTAATGCTGCTCTGATGTCTGTCAGGATGTCATTGAGAAGATTGGAGAGGTCAAGGTCAACCCGAACACGGCTGTACCTTTGACCAGGGTCTTAATAACAGACTGCGGTTTGAACAACATCGAACGGAAATACGAGATGACGGAAGAGCAGTTCATGAGCACGGAAGACGCATAAGAACCGGAAACTGGTAACTTCCGCCAAAGACTCCGAATATTGTCAAGACTTCCCGAGTCTTTTTTGTGCAGAGACATTTTCCAAACAAGAGGAGAACTTACTCATTAGTCGTAATTTTCTAACATTATACATGTATATTAACGCACACGCGAGTAGATTAGCGTTAATAGAGGCAATCGAATGAAAGAAACAGAAGAAGAAAAAATGAGCGAATAGAGATAGATTTCAACGACGAAATCTTTGGTACGAATATTTTGTGTGTCTTTTTTTTAGATTACAGTAAAGTGACTTAGAAAAACTAAACGTTTTTGAAAACTTACGGTTTTTGTTTTCTTTGTATTTCTGTGCTGGGATTTTAAATTCATGAGTATAAATTTCTAGTAGGCCTCTAGGCTCGACAGTGGCGTAGCCAGGATTTTCCGAAAGGTGGGGGCTATGCTTCCCATGATTCCCAACTTGGGAAAATTTTCTAACAAACAAAAAGGTTATGATCATGATTTCCGTGATTCACAACACGCAAAAGAATTCTGACAACCAAAGAAGGCCGTCGACTATTATTTTGCTTGATTAAGTGAATATATTGATATGCAATAAAAAAAGTTTTGGCCGAACAGCCAAGGGGGGTTGGTTAACCCCAACATTCCCAATCCCCCTGGCTGCGCCACTGAGGCTTGAGCCCCCTCCACTTTTGAGAGGCCGTCATACGGAAGGGGAAGGCATAGATGCTGGGTCCCCACTTTTTCATCTAAGTTTACGCTAATGATTTTTGAACAATCAATGATTGCAGATGATTTCAGAAAAATGCTTGGTCGTTTTACTCATTTTAACGGTATTATTCATTCTTCTCGAAAAGGCGCTTTAAAAATGTCTTTTCTGCTTTGAGTCAAATGTATTTAATTCACAAAATATCAAGCAAACAGCTATTCTCAGAAATTTCATCTATGGAATGTGGCTTTCCTCGTTGTAAGAAGTCCGTTGAGTCGGGACCTATAACCTGAGAATTATTGAAATATAGTTTTTAAAAACTGCCCACGTACACTGTCAGCAAAGTTTCTTGTACAGACACAATTTTCAAAATGCGAATTTATCAACTCAATAAAATACATTTTTCACTTGAAATTTTATATCAGTCGCTGTTGATAACTTCGTAAATCAAAAAACGTAGTAAACTCAAGAGACGGTACTCGATACTCGTCGATATCGATACCAGGTATCGACATCGATGATACTCATCGATACCAGGTATCGTCCGGCAGTATCGTCTTCGCAAATCGCAGCAGAATTTCCGCGTACCAGTGAACGCCGACAGGCGGCGGCGTCGAGCTCCGATCACGTGATCCCATCACGTGATATGCCGCTCGAAAGGGCGCCATGGCGACGTGCGCCAGGGCGTGGCTGCTGAGCGACGCGTAGCATGACGTCACGGCGTCGTCGACGACGATCGTTCCCTCTGACGTCAGCGGAGCGTAGACGCCGTCGAACACGTCACGTGACAGACGGGCGACTCTTGCGGTGATGATTCGTTCTCGGCGTTTATTTCCGTTCTCGGACGGTTCCGGTCTGAAGACGAACTGTCCCACCCGGACGCTATCGGCGTAGACGGGACTGTCGTCCTCCCTCCGGGGGACAACGGCGGACCCGTTGTCGGGGACGGAGTAGATAAGATGGTCCCCGGTCAGGGTCGTTCTCCGACCATCGTCTGTCCACAGAACCTGAAACGTCATCGGTTTCGTGACGTCTCTATGCATGAATCCGATGACCTCCGAGTAGACTAGCGCCCCCTGGTGGTCGACGGCCAGGACGCGGTCGCCAACGGAGAGATTGGACATGGAAAGGACCCTTCCGTCTTCCAGGCGGACGGTGGAAGAGCCGGGAAAACAGCCTCCGGTCCTCACGGCAATCGAAGAATCTGTAGAATAATGAAACATGCCAATTAGTAGAACTTCGTTATAACGCATTTAGCGGGTCTGTAAAATTGAGTACATTATATCCGAGGTACGTTATGTCCAGCACGGAAGCGCATCGCACGGGACCGTACATTGCGGTACGTTATGACCGAGAATACGTTATAACAAAGTCCTACTGTACGTGAATGTCAATTGACAACTTAACAAGTCTTAATCATTTGCCTACGTGACACAAGGCAAGTAAAGCGTTTCTGTAATAGCAACGTTTGCATGATTTTGGTAAAAATTAAATTAAACAGTTGAATATATTATAGTAAACATAGGCGTAAACTTCTATTAGGGTTTTAGGCTCGAGCCCCTACTTTCTGAGAACCTATCATAGGGAAAAGGAAGGTATTGGAGTTGCCCCCTGCCTTTTCATACAAGTTTACGCCAGTGAATACAAAGTGATGTCTGAGCTATGACGACTTAGTCGTAATTAATTGCAAAGGTTAGTTCCATATTGCTATTACTATACTTCTACTGCTGCTACTTTAATTTATACTCTCATCGTCAGATCATCATCGTCGTCGTCATCATCGTCGTCGTCACCATCATTTTCAACGACAACAACCAAAAGATTACATTAATTATTGGATTGATATAGAACTTATTTAGGCCTATAGCAGAACTTCGTTATAATGTACTTAGCGGGTCTGTAAAACTTTGCACGTTATATAGTCTGAGGTACATTATATCCAATACCATTCAAAGCGGTAGCGCATCACAGGGTACCGCATCATTGTGGTACATTGTAACAAAGTATAGGCCTATAGGCCCACGTTATAACCGAGTCCGTTATGAGGGAAGTTCTACTGTATTTGCTGGTGATAATAATCCATTTCCGGACTACTTCCTCTCACCGGATTTGACGGAGCAGTGGATGTGTCCTCTCGATTCGAAGTAGACCCAGTCGAATCCGGCTTCGACGGCCAGTCGCGCCAGCATCCCGTACTTTGCTCGGTCTCGGTCGCTGGTGGTAACGTCGACGGCCCTTCCCTCGTAGTGCAGGGAGTCGATGGGGTGGTGACCGTCCGACATGTCCCAGCCCTCCGTTACCCGCAGCTTCACCCCCGGCCATCGGTTCATGACGAGCACCGCCAGGGCGTTCAGCTTGTCTTTACATCGCTATATATATATATACACGTATATTTACAAATATACGTATATTTACAATTATATATATATACACGAATATATATATATATATAGCATTTTTCATTTTTCCACCCCAAGCGTTTACCCTCTCACTATCATCTAGTAAAAACCCCTGGCAGTGGCGTGCCTAGGGTATGACAGGTATGACAGGTGTCATGGGCGCCACTTGAAGGGGGCACCGAAAAAACCTCTGTGATCTTGCTCTCTGCTCAGCGTAGAAAGAGAAGAAGAAACTGAGAAAACTGACTCTGCGCGTATCACAGACCAGTTCGTATCGGTAAAGTCAAGAGAAAGAAGTGCATTTTAAGTTTAATCTTGTGTCTATAAAATGTCACGATTTGATAAATGCCTGCTAATTTAATTTTCTTACCGCCCCACCAACCCACCCACCCACCCACCCACCCTCGACGCGTCACAACGAACTAACGCGCTGTAAATCACGTCCAGTGTATACGCTGGATCCTTGACTGATTCAACGACGGCAATTTTGCGCGTTGCAATTATTAGGCCTATTCGTTCCCGAAAAACGATTACAACCTTTTAATTTTGTCGCTGATAACCGCCATAGAATGGACCCGAAATCACGTGATTTGGCGCGAGTATCATACGGACATGGTACTGCAGTACAATTCGATTTATTCGTTATCTCTTGTATGTTGAACAACTGAATGAAATCGGGGCTTAGATTAATCTTAATCGGCGAAAAAACTGGGTCAACAAGTATTAATATATTGGACAAAATCGAGCAATAAATAAACGATCCCTTGTTTTTCCTTTATCTGTTGTTAAATGCTGTAATAGATAAACTGACACGCGTTTGAATATCGACATAGCAATCGCTAACTAGCTATGATAGCAGAACTCGCAACAGGACTCGACTCATTTTGCTTTGCTGCGCGTTGAACAGTTTCTCTATGCTAACATATTAAACTGTAGAGTCGAGAAGGCTCAGCTATATGATAGGGTTCAGGTTAAATACAGTGGCGCTAGAAAAAGGTTTCGCTTTTTCGTGTTCCATCGCATTGCGTCAGAGGAGAGAGAGAGAGAGATGATGGGAGCGAGATACGATGAGACAGGAACGTGACAAAAGTCAGAGAACAGAAATTTTGAGAAATTTTGCTTTTTGGACATCACGATCATTTTGTCGTATGTGCATTTCTGTTAGCAGCGCGTATCAGATGACTTGGCCGATGTTTGGGCAAAGTTCAAAGGTCGTTTTAATCGAAATGTATGTCATCGTCACATGATGGTTGAGCGAAAGGTTTATGTTCTCTATATACGTGCCCTGCTTTACACCTGCCGCATAGAGGGTCGTGACCCTACGCTGACCCCGAGAAGCGAATGCGTCGTCTGGACGAAGAACGGATCCGGGCCACGTGACCACTGCCAGGACCACCGGTACCCCACCTCAGTTAAAGTCCTGCTGGTCAGTAATCACGTGGTGTTATATATATATATATATATATATATATATATATATATATATTCTAAAATCGTATGGTAAAATTCTTTGCTGTTACGCAGTAATGTATCTATCTAATTCGATCTAATATAATCTTAGACTTCTATAGCGCCACTTCACCGCAATGCATAGAAGCATCGGCCGATGGCACACCAAATCACAATCACACAAGATCCAGACAAAATCTAGGATGGATATCGGACCGGATATCCAGATGACTGTCTACGGTGGATATACGCCAGACGAAAACGATGCACGTTATGCAGCAAGGCACTTTGCCTTGCATTCACGGAATTTACACAGTAATATTTACGACGATTACAACGTACAAAGAGTCTGAGTATCAAGTTAATGCACAAAAATCTGGTTGTCACGGCAACCTGCTGGAGCCCGGAGACTATCTTAATCGTGGAAATAATTTATTTGAAATTTAATTTCTCTAAACAAAAATAATGTCACTGTAGGATATCGAGAAGGCAGGTTAAAAAATTAAAATGCAGATTTAAAAAAATTAAATTAATGATCATGTACATTTGTCAGGACAAGTGCTTAGTACACGTTTCTGCTCAAGCAGTTCTGCAGAGCGTCGAAACTTTGCAAAAAACGTTAATAAATTACTGTATATAGTTGAATCGATTAGTAACCTTTATATACTGTTCTTATCGTCCTTATAGTTCAAGATCCTCTTCGTTTAATGATCGTTGTCTTGTGATCAGTCTCAATTGAGTCGGGTGACTAAGTTATTTATGTGAAAGCATTTCTGCAAGAAGTCAGTGAGATTTTATACGCGTTGTAGGTCAACGAGGCCTAATTTATAAGCCAGACGTTTTAATATAGCGCGCGGTTTCTCAAGTGCTGAGGTCCGGACATCAACGTGATGGCAAAATCCAAATGGATTATAATTATATATAGGGCCTATAAGTGAATAACATGAGAACGTTTTAAAATATTTTCTGTCATTTACTCTCTGTCTCTTTGTCTCTTTGGCTCTTTCCCTGTCTCTCTCTCCCCTCCCACGTTATCTATAGGCTGTGAGTAGTTTGAAAGTGTCATTTTCATAGAATTCCTTGCTATAACAATCGTTTAGCAAAAATACAGTACGAAAGAGGCTCTTTTAGTTTAAACACTTGGCGTACATTGTAAACACATAATACTTAATAACATATTTATGATAGCAAATATAATAATATAATCTAGTAGATTGACACGACAGAGTTTGCGGGCAATTTTCTTTTAAGATATTTTTCAAGTTTGTTAGAGTTTCAATCACAAAAATAGAATATGATTATTATACTTCGTAGCCAGATGACGTAAGTCACGTAACGCCCTTAGAAAATAGTTCGACTGGTGGCAGTACAATTGTATTGTGCCCTACACGATAAAATTGGAAAGGCATACGCCTGATGATGATGATGCACCTGCCTCACCTGACTCATGTACCTGTCCGCTCCGGTACCTTCGTCGTCCTTGAAGATGATGTCCGGATTGTAGTTGACAACCAGGTTCTTGAATTTTGCATCGTTGCTGGTGATTCGGCCCTCGGCCAACCCGCTGGCCCCCAGGGTATTTTCCGACACGTTGGGTACGTGCTGTTTGAAGACGAGAGGGGTCATTTTCTTTGATCGACGTCCCGAGGGCGATCCCCTCCCCGGGCCGCACTGGGTGGCGCACCCGACTAAAATCGCGCAGACGATAAGCCTTAGTAGAAGCATATCCCGCGTTGAGTTTTGACGCCGGTTACTGTTGCAAAAATCTGTTCCGCGCTGAGATATGACGATATTCCGATAACGTTTCGAAAGTTATCTACTGGATTAGTTCTTCGTCGTCTCCAGCCTTACGATTGCGGATGGTATATACCTGCGCAGGTAACATCGTTCGACGAGATAAGACGTCGCAATGGTCATCTTATTTTTTGGCGTAATAAATCGTTGCCAGTCGGCGTCAAGAAACGGACTATTCGTCGCGAGTTCTAGTCGCAAAGGATGATTTTGAACATGTCACGCCTCCTGACAGTGGTGCTATCGGACGTCGCAAATATAATAGAGTCCAGTCGTCGAAATCGGTCTGCTCTTATCGAAAATTCCAAAGAGACGAGAAGATAAGTCGAAGAAGAAGAAGAAGAAGAAGAAGAAGAAGAAGTCCTCTTTTCTCGAGACTTCGTCACACAAATTTTGCCGACTGAATTCCTGGGCGTGTCCCGCGTCTCCGCTTTTCCGAGTCTTTCTGTCACGTTTTGCGATCAGGGCACGGGCCATTGCTCATCGCAACGCAGATCATATAAGTATATCTACACACGCACACACACACGCACACACATGCATATATACACACGGCCAGTACAACTAGCAACTGCCAGACTGTTAGCGTAACGAGCCAATGAAGCACTCTGGCCAGTGTTTATAATCTGTGTGGGCAACACCGTCAAACGCCTCTTCGACGTCTAAGAGAAGACACTCGACGTTCTTGATGCTAGTTCTCTTATAGCTGTACCCAAAAACCGTTCCTCTTATCAGAAGAGTGGGTGTCGTCACTGTACCTGTGATACAGGTGAGAGAGAGAGAAGAGAGAGAGAGAGAGAGAGAGAGAGAGAGAGAGAGAGAGAGAGAGACAGAGAGTTTCAACCTGTCGGATTCCCCCGTATCGTCTGATGATTTCGCTATGGCGGCTTCGGATTATACTACGGGGATATCAGCGTTCGTCAGGACAATCCAGCAGGTCTCGACCAGAGGGCAAATGCCGAAGGCTGGAGGGCACAGGATGTGCCCGGTTGAACCGAAGGGGTGTCTGCTGACCGTACCTCCCCTGACCTGCCCTTCCCCGACCACTGCCCGTCTAAATTCTCTGCGCTGACGCTGTAACCAATCGCCGAGCGTCGAATTTTAACAAGTGAATGCTACACACACACACACACACACACACACACACACACAAACACACACACACACAACAGCTCTGTCCACGAATATTAAAGTCCAAGTTATTAATGCAACCTATGTACTTATGCATTACTCTCTCTCTCTCTCTCTCTCTCTCTCTCTCTCTCTCTCTCTCTCTCTCTCTCTCTCTCTCTCTCTCTGCCTCTCTCTTCTGTCTCGGTCTGTCACTTTCTGTCTGTCTATCTCCAAATTATTTAAAAAGCACACACACAAGTACTTCTAATTGAAAATGTCCTCTCGCTCTTAAATTAATGACTATCATTTATTCATGGATGATGTCGTCTACAAAACATACAAAAAACAACGTCGATTCATACCACGTCCAATAATTAATTGTCAACATAATAGCAGAATATTAACACCGTAACATGGATGGATGTTTGAACTGTCCTAAGTAAAGTAATGTAATGTCCTTCCCGAGCTCTCAAGGCTCCTGGGGCGGCGCTGATCTCGCTTCAAGACCCTCAGCCAGGCGACTGGTGCAGATTACATGATACGGGGCCAGTGTTCTCGAGCAATGCGCCTGTTTACTCCGCAGATTAATCCGCTACTCAATTGCCACCGGCATCTGGTGAACGAAGGCTGAATCGACCTTTGGGCTCCTGCGGGTCTCGAACCCGCGACCTCTATCGTCTAACCTCTATCGTCCAACCACTCTGCCAAATTCCCAGCCCCAAAACTGCCTAATAAGCCACCAAACAGGCAGGATAAGAACGAGAACAAGAACGAGAAGGTCAAAAGTCAAAGACCCAAATCGGTGATTTGGATTTAATCCTAAATGCTGTCAAATAGGCTTAAATGCGAGGCGTAGGCCTATAATAATAATAATAATAATAATAATAATAATAATAATAATAATAATAATAATAATAATAATTATTATTAATAATTATTATTATTATTATTAACGTTATTTATTAGTATATCCACTACATATCCACTAATTGTCGGCAATAACAAGATCAGTCCCATTTCTTCGAGAAATTGTCAATAAATCACGAGTGAGAAGACGCTTAGAAGTTAGAGCTTTATTTATTTCGTCAATAAATCCTCTAAATAGGCCTAAATACATTGATTTCAATCTGGAATCTTAGCAAATGGGTCAGCAGAGGTAGTTTACCCCCCCCCCGCATCTTAATTAAACCAGCGCCCGACGAAGTAGCATCTTCATGCTGAATAATATATGGATGTTTTTTCTCGACAAGTGCATGAATTTGTTTCGGGAAAAGCCAAGCGTGCTTCAAACCGCGCGCGACTCATCAAAACGCAAAACCTTAACCCCTTAATCGTGTATTTAACTGTAACTCAATGTAAAATGGACGGATATATACGGGATCCCCAGTTAAGGGGGTAAACCGCTGCCTGATTAGCGTCAACTTGCTTATTGCCGAATAAGGAGGTCCTGCTCTTGACAATCATAAATTTTGTTCGAGACGAGCGAGTGACGATGATATATATATATATATATAAATATATGAATATTTGATATATAGATCACTGAATTTTGTAGATCTTGTAAAACTTTACATATAGGAGTTTTATGTAGCCTACGAGGTCTCGTGAGACCACAATGAAGATCAAGAGCGATTTGGACAGTCAAAGTGCTTGAGACTTGCACCATCAGACAAATATAATGCAAATACGTTGTTTATTATAAACGAGACAACTCTCGAAACGAGGGGAGAAGGAAGAGGTGCGGGTGAGCCTAAATCTGTACAGACGAACCACTTGCATTAATTTATGGAGCCCGTTCGAATACGAAGGACGGAACGTATATGTCAATGCGCAAATTCGGATTCAGAAAATTCTGGTTCGATTGCATATATTTATATAAGCTATTTACACAGCCGTGTCTATTGGAGGAGGGTGACGTGCCTCAAAAACCATCCCAAAAATTTGTTTGCTGACTTCTCATCATGGTGAAAAGTCGAAACGCTGTGAAGGCGCCAAATGATCAGCGATTGTTGTATGTCTTTTCTTGTATTTCAATAATTTTGACATATGGACGTGGCAAGGCAATTCAAGACAGAACCATAAGAACACGGAGTCCCACCCACCGCCCACCCGACCCCCATCCAACTGAATTCCTGGATATGTCCTGAGTTGCGTCGTTGTAAATGACCAATTGGGATGTCTTAATTGTATCATGTTTTGATCTAATTTCTATGACTGGCTAATATATATATATATATATATATATATATATATATATATATATAATTCCCTATAATTCCTTAAAGTTGCATTCATCGAACCTCATTCTACTTTTCCTACCAGGTAAATGGGGGAAAGGCACTGGCAAGGTTCGTGTTCTGTGACCCCAGGTTCCAAATTTGTCTATGCCCCTCGATTGTCTTGTATAACCATAGACTTAACCATAGACTTATGCTATATCATAGCGTTGTGGCGCTAGAAGACACATACATGACTGTACATGTGATACTCTGGGACCACAGTTTGTCATTGATTGTCTGTGGTTCATGTCAGGTCCTTTTGACGTAAAAGTTTTACTGCCATTAATGGAGATTGTGTTACGTGGGTGCAGGTTCTGCGACCCCCCCCCACCCATCCACCCCAGCAGCGTCGCAGTTGTTTTCGGGTCGTTGGTTACTCAAGTGTTTGCTCGGCAAGAGAGAGAGAGAGACAAACAGACAGAGAAGGAGAGACAGAGAGAGAGCGAGAGACGGAATATTTGCTCATTTTTCTTCTTCTTCTCCTCGTGTACAAACAGGACTTGACTTCTTCGAGGGTTTTGACAGCGACGTGAAAAGTGCAAATCCCGCTTTGCCCCCGCCAGAATGGCAGAGTAATCTTGTCTCGAATTGGTGTGCGTGTGTGTCTGTGCGTGTGTGCGTGTGTGTGTGTGGGGGGGGTACAACGCTGACTGCTTAGGTCACCAATTTTGTCGATACCGAGATGCGTCCGTTTGCGCTGGTCCTCTTGCAAGTAGCCAAGCCAGCCAGCCGAGCGAAATGACGCTGGTTCGGAGCGTGGTTCGACCTGCCTTTTTCTTTCGGTTAAACGTATTTGCCCAACAGAGCGTCGCTTAATCGGGCCGAGCGTTCTGTCCCGTCTAAACACACGCCTTTGAAATCGAATCGTTCGGGGCTCGGGTCCTCACGGCGTGCCTAATTGACCGGTGTCGAATGGACCGGCGCCATTCGTCACAGAACCAGCCCGTCGACCTGGTTCTTCGTCAGCTCCCTTCTTCTTCTCCACTTCGTGATGATGAGCGTCGTCGGGGTAGAAAACGCATACAAGATTCCGTGACGGCATCCCACGAAACACGATGTTTGCAGACAGTATATATACCTCGTGTCCCCCCCCCTTCCCCCGGTCTCCAAACACCCAACTAATTCCTCGTCGAGAGATCGTCTAATTTCTGCACAAAGGAAAACTAATTTGGCAAACATCCGAACGGCTTTGCTTACTTACCGGGCGTCGTCGCCGTCGTCGTCGTACCCCGAACCCGCTATAGGTTAAGCTGTGCGCGAGAGGACATTACGAACTCCCCACCCCCCGTCACGAAAACTGTGTGCACGGCATTCGCTGATTTGTATGGAAATTTATTTGGCGCCTCTACGCAAAGCCGACTGTCAACAGGCTGCGGACTTCTGCTTAAATTGCCCTAAATTCGCCGAGAATTGCCGGGCAAATCTCCGGATTAGCGAAACAATATGGTCCGCAATTATTATTTTCGAATCCTCCGAGAATCAGTGAAGCCGACAATGTAAACAACGTAAGAGTTTTGAACGTGCAGTGTTTTCGCCAACTAAGCCTCTGCTTTCGTTTGTCTCTGCCTATAGGCACGTCCGCCTCCAACAAAGCGACCAGAGTGTAGGAAATAATAATTAAGAAAAAGGGTTCACAACCACTGGCGTAGCCACGATTTCGGAATGGGGGGGGCACTTAGACATTTTACAGGTGCTCAGATGAAAAAAGTCGTAGTCTAATCTAATCTAATCTTAAACTTCTATAGCGCCACTTTCATAATGCACAGTCATAATGCCCCTGTTGGGACCCTATACGTAATACTACTGTACATGCCTAACAGCAAATGGTTGGCCCTCTTCATGATTAGAAGTTGTCACCCCAACGCCCCCCTCACTTGCCAAATCCTGGAGCCACCACTGCCCAGATTCCACGACCGGTCCCAGTCCGAATAGGGGGGCCGGGCCCTCCTGTGCTCCCCCAGTGGCTACGCCAATGGTTTTGACTGAATATTTTAACCTGAAAACCCTGATCTGCTTGATTTGGTTCGTCAGGAGTAGAATTTCACTCGAGCGCATGCACCTGTAGAACGGAAAATAATTATCCGAAAGTTAAATTCCGAACAATCTACTTGCTATCTTGTTTTTACCAGACTGACCGCGTCAAACTGGTTGAACATATGTTCGATTTTGGACTTAACACAGGTTCGAAGTCAAGCACATAATCTGTTGTTCTAATTGAATAGAACACAATCATCGTTAACAAATAAAAGTTTATTTGGCAAAAATAAGTAAATTCCCACAGTTTGGCAGCTTAGAGTCAGACCAGTGAGTGATATTTAAGGCCAAATAGGTTAGTTAAATAGATTAACGACAGCAAGAAACTCCCCCTTTGCTACGCATAGAGTGACTCCAGTGGGGAGGGGGGTGTCATGTGGAGGGTCAATGTGGAGGATTTTCTTACTTCCCTCCACACTGAGTCAGTATTAATTTTACTGAGATTTTTACCTGGAGAGAGCGGGAAGTTAGCAGAGTGGTAACAACACTGGACAATAGAGCAGGAGGTCGCGGGTTCGAGACCCGTAGGGGCCATAAGGTCTACACAGCCTTACTCGCTAGAGGGCGGTGGTAAACTGAGGAGCAGTGGTAAGAGGCTGCGATAAGTCAAACGGGTAGACATCATATGTGGTATTGCACGCCTGGCTGAAGGCTAACAACGGAGATCAGCGCCGCCCTATGAGACCGTGAGGCTCGGAAGGACTTTTTTATCTTTACCTGGAGAACAGAACATTACATCACACTTACGTCATCTAACTCCATGGCAACAAGAATGACGTCATTTAGCAAACAATGCTTTCAGATTAGCTACAAGCGCCTATGAGTAATGTGCTACTGAGGTGCTATTTTTTTGAAAACGCTATAGGAATTCAAGAGATATTACTTACTTACTTACTTACAAGAACTATTGAACCATTGTGGAAATCCTTAATGCAGGCGAACATACATAATGTCGTCGACATGCAACATGCTAAGCATGTCACCTGTGCGTATTTTTGCTATACGTCAATTACCGGGACACCTGTAGTGATGCCACACGTCGCGTGTGACGTCACTTTGTGGCACGTGTGACGTAATACACGATCGCATAGACATGCATGACGAGGACGAACGTAATTCTATGGCGCGCTCCAGACAAGTCCGAACCCAGTTTGAGATCTTCTCGCAGATACTGTGGCCTCCCTCGGCCCCAAGATATCTGATAGCGTTCTATTCTTCTGTCGCCATTGCTTTCCGAGTGCCACGACACCACGCGACATGACTTTCGCCAGCGGTGAGCGTGACAAAGAGGAGGAAGAGGAGGAGACGAACAGGTCGTCGAGAAAAAAACGGACCACCCACAGCAGCGGTGGCATTCTCGAAGTTCGGCAGAACATCACAGCACACCACAGGTCGAGAATTAATTAAATTTACGAGACGGGGCGGGGGGAGGGAGAGGAGGGAACTGGTAGGGTAGGAGGATAAGATCGATTGTCGGCAGAAAAATTTGATTTCTTACGATGGGTTTTGAAGTGGGCGTCCACCCCCACCCCAACATCAGATCCCTATCCCGAAAACAAGGTACCACCCCTCCCCCACCTGCGTCGCAGGAGAGCGCTGCTAACCAGACGTCGGACGGCACAAAGACCGTTCAGTATTCGACAGAGGGACCGCGTTCCGGCGGTGGCCGCCTTTGATGTCCGATTACCTGTCGCAGGTAAGCGGCGGTCGGCAATAGAAAAGACACGATAAATCAGTCTCGGAGACCCAAGACGTCACCTCGCTTGCCCCCGTCGTCATTACCGTCATTAGACGGGGGTAACTATCTCAAAAGACAGGTAATCTACGATCGGGTAACTAACGAGGATCAGCGGCAGGTCTATTCTCTATTGTGCATCGGGTGTATACAATACACGATACATAAACGGTGCTTGTTACGCGATGTGGTTAGCGGGTCCAGGTTTCCTATAGTCAGTCACTCAACGGAAATATCGCATCTTTAGCGGCTGGTTAATTTATCACCAGCGATCTAATAGGACGGCGAAGGCATTTCTGTCTCTATGACTGGCTTTCAAAAGAGAAGAAATCCTACTAAGCTACCTAAGATCCAGTTATTATTATTATTATTATTATTATTATTATTATTATTATTATTATTATTATTATTATTATTATATTAAGTCATAATTGTGGACGATATGTTTTCAAATTTGAAAGTTTCCAAGTGTACAACTGTACATGTATACAGTAGGCTATATGGAACATACGGTTTGATATGTACTGCACAGATATCCTTTTTGCGCATTCATTCTTATGTACATGGTGGACCAATACAAACCACAGTCTATTTCGGAGCTCTATAACTTATAATTTTATAATGTAGAAAGAAAATAACAACATTGCATTGAAGCTTACTTACTAAAGAACGTCAGGACGTTAAATGCATTCATATTGCTAAATCACAACACGAGAAAACGCAAATAAACAGGTTTATACGAAAATTACGTCGAATGTTGGCCAACTGTTTCATCTTTCGACAACATGCACCACACCCTCCCCTCACTGGATCATCCGAAAGAAGTGCCAAGGATTTGCTGAACAGGACACGAACGACAAAGCGATTAACCAATGGCTGCCATTGGCTGGCCAGAAAAATTTCGCTGGCGATTCGAGCGAAAAGGACACATTTGGACTGAAACAGCTTTTCAGGCGATGACGTAATGCGTTTTTATGCTGATGTCAAATGACTATTTTTTCATGTACCTGTTTATGTGCGTTTTCTCGTGATGCAATTTAACGACGTGAATGAATTCTACGTTTTTAGATTATTTGGCAAGCAGGTTGCAGTGTGATGTGGCTATTCACTTTATACGTTATAAATCAATAAAGTTATACCCTGAATTCTTTGTCACTTGATTTTCGTTTAAACAGAAAATAAAATCTGTTCTCGCAGTTTCAGTTTTATTATTCGCATAGATAGGTCGGAGTTTGAGTGGGCTAGCAGCAAGGCATATATGCCATTAGATATAGAATGATCCGTTGCTATAGCCATTTCACCTGTGAATCATAGGGCGCCTAAGGATGGACAGCTACTACTGTACCTTTCTGTCCCTAATAGCACCGCCATATAAATGAATGAGATTTTGCTAATTGAAGCATCTCTGTTCATTTGCTTTAGAGACGCGAAATGTGGTTTTCAACCTGTGGCTGATTTTTCTCATCCATCGTTTCTATTGCTCAATCAAAAGCGTCAATCTCAATATTTGGTCAATCATCATTTCCTTTATCACTGTGCAAACTCCAGTTGCAGCATTTAATAGTTGCTATGGTGTTAGAAACTCAATGGACCCAAGTTCGAGGACCCGACCACCAGGGACGTCATTTCACTGATTTCCAGGATGAGGCAAGACACTTGCGACCTGACAATTTTGCGAAAAAGTTGATTACTTTTTTTACTTGTCAGTCTTTTTGTGGAATTAATTACATTAATTACCTAACATCAGGCCTCTTTAGGGTACGTAACACAAGACAAATTAGTCAATTTGCAATTAAAAACTTTAAAAACACAAACATTCGCGAAAAATTGTTCCCCTAAAAATCAGGAGACAACGTCCCCTGCTCCCTCAAATGGCGTCCCTGCCGAACATGGCTGACGTCAGTCCTAAGACGTCTATGATTATATATATATATATATGTGTGTGTGTGTGTGTGTGTGTTTGTGTGTGTGTGTGTGAAATTGCGCAAAAGCTTTAAAAAATATGCTCAAATGTTGCGCCAAAAATTTAGATATTGCACAAAAATTTCTGAATGCAGGACAATTAATTGGCATTGGACAACTCTGACAGAGCGTATGAATTTTGGAAGGATATCAAGGATATATAGGAGAGACCAGACTTCGAAATCAATTATCAAGAGCTCCTCTGTTAACATTTTTACCTGTTTACTTGGTATGCTATCATATAGTTTTATTCTACTGTAAGCGATTGTCAATTGAATCTTTCTAGCTATTTGTAGGCCAATGCCGAATTTTTTGTTATTCGTCATTTCGGTATTCTTCGCCAAGGTCGTCGATCATTACTCACGAAGTTCCTAAACGACAAAACGTTTGATCGCAGAAAAATATTTATACCCAGAAAATCTGTGCCGGACCGCTAAGGACGTCCATAGTGGGAACACGACCCTTATCATTATATCGATTGTGGCCAGATTAATGAATTGCATTTTTCTGATCATATATATATATATATATATATATATATATATATATATATATATATATATATATATATATATATATATATGCCCTCGGTACTTAGTTCCCGAGGGACTTATTACAAAAAAGTGTCCGGAGACAGATAAATATATACTCTTCAGCTCTCGTCTTGACCTGGATCAGAAGCAGAGAATATATATATATATATATATATATATATATATATATATATTCAAATAACACGATAACGCTACCCTCTAATCAGCTTGAAACAACTATCATATGAACTGTTCAATAGAAGAAAAGAGCAGTACCTTGCTTTCCGTTTCGAAAATAATCATGAAATATAGTTGCTAAGGATCGTTTGAAACACAACTTTCCAACATCAAACATTCAATGAAAGGGTCTAATAAAGAAAAAATAAACTTTAAAAGGAACGGGTCAAGGTCTTCCTTAGCAACAGCAGGAATCAGAAGGAACAATTGTAGAATAGACATTCCATTCCGAAGGATACGGTGAAATCTAGCGCCTTCACGGTGGTTGCATTTAGGAAGCAACAGGTTCCCGACGATACGCGGTATGTTGGAATCCGGCGCAGACGGACAGCGTCTGTTGCCCGCGCATTTGGCGGCGCACCTGCTCCCTCCGTGCGCGTCGGCTGCATCTGCCGTCGTCTGCTCCGACCACTTGCCGATCGCGCTCGATCAAATCGAAGTATCTTCTGAAGACGTCTGCACATTTCATTAGAAAATGATAACCGTTGCGCGAGCTTTTCACGGCTATTCTATACGTCTATAGGAAGGAACAGAGGAGAAAGAGGAGGGAGAAAGAGGAGTGGAAGAAGGAGGGGTGGAAGAGGAATGGGGGCTGGGAGGAGGAGAGGACTCAGAGTAAAGAAATTGGTCTCCTAAAAGTGATGGCTTTTTAGCGAGATTCTAGAAAGAACGAGGTAGCCAAACGACGAGCTAATGTAAAGATTGCAGGTCTATAATGAACCAGATTTCTTAATACGCGGCTCTTCCTCGATCGCCCTACTAGGAATTCCGTTAGATATTCGCCAGGTCCTTCATTTAGTTGATGTCCCTCGTTATCGTACAGTCAATGGCGTTAGTGTGTAGTATGAAATGGCTGGGTGTGGTCTATTTTCTAACCCTGTTGATCGAAATTGAGAATGATATTATTGATTATTCTTGCAAAAATTAAAGCAATGAAGAAGGAACAAGAGGAAAATGTGGATTGTGTCGGAGAATTTCTTCAAATCGATTAGATTTTTACACATATAGGGCCTATATACCTTCTATTCAACATGCCTTCAATAGGCTTCTCTCACAGAGCGAATTAATTATAAAAATTGTTTTTGATGTCTATAAAACCTGTTGCAGGCCTATAATGAACCAGATATCTTAATACGCGGCTCTTCCCTCGATCGCCCTACTAGGCATTCCGTTAGATATTCGCCAGATCTTTCATTTAGTTGATGCCCCTCGTTATCGTACAGTCAATGGCGTTAGTGTGTAATATGAAATGGCTGGGTGTGCTCTATTTCGAACCCTGTAGATCGAAATTGATGACATTATTATTATGCAAAAAAGGCAGTCAAGCAATTCTTCGCAGATTCACGTGCTACCTACCTCCCCCAAATTTCTCAACAGTTTTGCGCAGATCCCACGACCGGTCCCAGTCAGAATATGGGGGCGCTCTCCTGTGCCCTCCGTTCTCCCGTGGCTACGCCAATGAGCAGGGCATTTGATCTGATCCAGTGTCCGGACGTTACGGAAACAACATCTGTCAGGTAAAGATGATTTCCTGGTCAGCAAAACGGATCCGTTAAAAGCACGGCGGAATAGATCTTCCGGCAGGAATAATAATCGCTGGTGTTGTACTTCTGCTGTGTCACAATCCATGATTTATACAGGACCGATGGGGGGATTTCCCCTCCGCAAACCACAAAAATCCCCCACAAGATCATCCTAGCACTGACACATTTTGTACTGATCTGTGTCTCTTCCCCTCCAGCCAAGTCAATTACCAACCCCCCCACACCCCCCAAGACCTGGGGTCTGGATGAAACACTGGTCACAATGGTAGAATTTACCAGGCAACAGGTGTCCGATGTGCTGTTGTTGTACTGGAATCCCGCGCACAGTGACATCGTCTGCTGAGCCTATATTTGGCAGCGCACCTGCTCCGCCGACCGACACCGGCTGCATCTGTCGCCAGGGGGGGGGAGGAGCGAAGACTTCGTTGGACGAAATGAACTCCGAAATTATTTCTGCGGAGAATGTCTCTCGCAATATAAGACGACGAAAAACACAGCGACGTGAAATTCGAAGACTTTGCACCGACGACAGACTTAATTCAACGACAAAGACTAAAAGCACGTCTATTCCTGATTGCATATATGTATGCGTTGCAAACGTATAAAAGAAATAAAAAAAACGCAAAAAAACTCGATTGTTTCTGAAAATATAAAATTTTTTTAAAACGTTGAGAAAAACGTTCGTTTACTTTTTAGGCAACACAAAAATTAACATGTTAATTTTTTACGGTGTTGACGTAATTAGTTTATGAACGAAGAAAGGAAAGAAAGACAGCGAGAAACATTCATTAGTAATGCAGAAAACGCTAAATTTAGACCTATGTGCGGTAAAGGTAGACCTTGGCCTACAAGGCTTAAATATATAAAAAGTCAAAGGTTTACTGTAATAATACATTAAGGCAAGAACTCCTGATAAAACCTGGAATTTGTTAAAAGATTTCCTTGGAGTTCTTCATGTTCTTCGTGCAGTCAAAAGTTGACCAATTTCTCTCGCATACTGAGTCAGACGTCACTCGTAGTACTCTTGTTGCAGCTCCGGAACATAAACTCCGAATGACATCCACCAGGGTTTAATCTAGGTCGTTTCCGTGGGGTGGAGAATTGCCCTTTCCCCTCACCCGAAAATTTCAAATTCCCCCCGGAAATTTTGGCAAACTGCATCAACAAACAGCAGCCTCCTAGCTGATTTTTCCCCGGCTTTGTCAGTTTTCCCCGGAGTCCAGAGTCTAGATTAAACACTGACATCACCATTTCTTTAACAGTAAGAGGTTGGTGCTTAAAATCGATCGTTCATAAAAATTAATAATTTGCAAAAATGGGCCTGTAATTCCAATGAGCCTATGCAATAATGCTGTGGCAATAATTATGGGGTGCTGTCGCAGTTGAAGCGTTATAGAAGAAGCGTGCGGTGGGCTATGTTTGCGATAGCGATTGGGATTGATGCAAGACTGGATGATAGCGGTAATAGGTCCAAGTTGGTGCTTAAAAACGATTGTTTATAAAAAATTTAATGAGTTGTAAAAGTGGGTCTGAAATTCCAATCAGCCTATGCAATAGCGTTGTGGCAATATGAAGCTTGAAATGGCTGACAAGTGTCGCATTCCGAGCGCTAAATATAGCGTAAAATGGAGACGGACAGAATTGACAAACCTTCCACGATTTTACACAATGATGATGGCGAATTTAGACAATCTGATTGCATTTCGAGTGTTTCATCATTCCTCTAAAAGTTTTGCATATCTACGCAGCTACTGTAACAATAGTCCTTCCATTTTCCTGGTTCTCAAAAAGTGAAATGAACATTAGACAGTTTCATATTTTACTTGATCATTTTAAAGTCTATTCGTCGTATAGGAAACCGTAAAAGTCCATGCTCTTCATTGATTCAGACGTTGAAAATGGAAAATGGGTCCAAAGACTGCCAGTCCAAGGAAACCTGTTTCCTTACTCACAGGTGGAAAAATGTACAACAATTTATGGCTTCAGTCATACAGCAGTGTTTATTCTAGACCTTCTCTGGGAGGGAATCCCCCCAAGTTTGAAATTTCCCCCAAAAAACTTTGACATTTTGGCAAGTAGTATGACTTCCCCAATGTCTGCTCCTTCAAAAAATGTTAACTCCCAATGTCGTGGCTAGAATAAACACTGGTCATACAGAGACTCGATTTTATAATTTTTTGTCGTCTATAAAACTTGTAATACAAGGAACCAGTTAAGACACTGTTAATCTCGCGATCGACTTCGTAGCCATTTCATTCGATGCTCGGCAGAATTCTCCTTTGTTGGTGTATTGCATAGGCTCATTGGAAATTCAGGCCCCCTTCTACAACTTATTAAATTTTTGTAATAAACAATCGATTTTAAGCACCAACTTTAACCTGTCACCCATCCAAGTACGAGCCGCGCTCGACGATTCTTCACTTCGGTGTCCTGACAAGAATCGGTCAAACATCGCCAAGTAGGCGATCGTAGATTAGGCCTAATCTATACTTTAAAATAAGAACAAAGCAATAAGTACTTTTTCATCTCTTTTTAGACATAATCCGCTGTTTATGACTGGCTACCAATGCACTCAATGTGGAAAGGAAAAGTTCAATCAGTAACTTCTATAGCGCCATTACGATAAATTCACTGGACATACAGTAGATCGACAGTCGATTGGAATAACTTCAAAGTCTTCAACCAGTATTCAGAGAATATTTTAATGCTTCGTTGAAAACGTTCGAATTGCTGTATGCATGCAATGAATTCCTTAAAATAAAAATGGCGCTATAAAATTGCAGCCAGGATAGTGTTTTAATGCTACTGTTGTTCTACAAATGAATCAGAAGTATGTGCGAATAACTACAGTTTGACTCAACGGTTCTCAGGCCCCTTTGCTGCATAGCTCTCATTTGATTGCTTTTTAACATTTGCGGATGACCTGTCAAATTAAGCAGTGGCGTAACTAGGTTTCCGGAATTAGTAAAAATTAAATTGAAGAATTATAGTATACAAGCAAACAAAAAGGTAGGGAAACAGGCAAACAAGAAGGTAGAAAACTTTTTGGCGACCTTTTTTGCTTTATTTTATTTACTAGTTTCTCTATTTTTCTGCTTTGGTACTTCAGCGTTGCCTGCCCACAAGGTTCCTTCTCGCAGCCCAAATCGTTCTCTTGATTGTACTTCAAAATGTAACTGAATGCAGTCCGCCCAAATGTCAAGGTCAAGGTACACCGAAAGTTTCACTTTAATACACATCATACATACAGAATTCTGTTGAGACCACCGTGCCAAAAGTGTCAGTGGCAATTATATTTATTTAACTCTCTCTCTCCTCTGTTGTACGCTGACGTCAGGATAATACAATCCAGTTGCGGATTTACCACGGTACAAATGGTACATCTGTACCGGGGTCCACCAGCAAAGTAAAAAAAATTGAGGGGCCAACCTTTTCTGTTAACAATTTTTGTAATTTTTAAAAATGATTTATTTGTTCGAACAACTTTATTTTCCGAAATTCGACCATTTGTCACGCAAAAGGTAAAGAGGCAATTGTCACTATTTCTCGTGCATCTGATCTGCAACTCTTCCGCACTCCCGAAAGTTTCCCGAGAAAAGCTTAAAAGGCTTGCAAAGCAAAAAAGGTCATCTCGCCATTTAGAAGAAAGTGTAGGCCTAACGGAGCCTAAAAATGTAAATCCGCCATTGGTGCAATCTATAAATATAATATACGAAAATTGAAAACAAAGTGCAATTACAGTAGAGCTTCGTTATAACCGACTCGGTTATAGCGATTACTCGGCTATAAAGTCTCGCAATGTACGGTTTCCGCGTGATACGCTACCGTGTTAAATGACATAGGACATAACGTATCTCTAATATAACGTATCAAATTTTACAGATCCGCCATCAGGGTTTAATCTAGGCCGTTTCCTGGGGAGAAATTGCCCTTTTTTCCCTCCGGAAATTTCAAATTCCTCCCGGAAATTTTGGCATACTACATCAACTAACAGCAGCCCCTTGCAGAATTTTCCCCGCTTTGTCAGTTTGCCCCCCCCGGCTTTTTCAGTTTCCCCTCCGGAGTCCAGAGTCTATAGATTAAACAATGCCCGCCATCATCGCTATGTGCGTTATAACGAAGTTCTACTGTATGCAAAACGTGCATGTTTTCATGTTTTCATCTTTTGGCCCCGACTGTATGCAGAGAGTTATCGATGGCGTTTCAGCAGCAAGGATATTTGTAGTTCACTGCTGAGTAGATATTCCAATTATCGGCCCAGGCAAGGTTTGACGCGTAGTTCGTCGTCGCAAAGGTTCCGTTTATGAAACAGCAGACGCCCGACACTGTGTTGTGTTGAAACGCGGCACAGTCGGACATAGGCATCTGTCCGCACCTGACAGCGCACCTGAGTCGAGAGCCTTCAGTACACCTGTCGTCGACGCCTTTCACCATCCGCCCAGATTTGATCCGATCGAAGTCCCTCCTCAGCATATCTAAAAAAATACGCCAAAAACTTAAAGCGATAATATTCTCGGTTATGTGATGCAGGCCGACGCTATGCTGAGCGAAATGAAACGATTTTAAAAAGAAACATTTGCATTGTGTCATTTTCAATCACACTACACATTCAAATATAGATGCATGACTTCATGCAGTCGCCCTATCTCAATGAGTTCAACCCCGCCAGTGGCGTAGCCAGGATTTCCGGAAGGGGGTTTGAAAAAAAATTTCGTCGATAACCGCCAAGGAAGGTTTTCACCCCAAAATCGCCAAAAATCGCCTCAAAAAATAAAAAATTGCATGGGAATACATCAAAAAAACTCTTTTCGCCGTCCAAGAAGGTTTTAACCCCAAAACTCCCCGTGGCTACGCCACTGAACCCCGCTACGTAAAAGCATAGCGCTAACTGTATTGGTTAATTATCAAATTCTCAGCTGAAGCGTAAATGGAACCTACTTTTTTGAATCGTGTATCGAAAATAGATGTTGTTATCAGCGCTCGTATTTCTCGCGTCCCATCCAGGAGACCAAACGAAGGCTGCATGTCTGCTGATCAGGCTAATGTAGAACCAACCGGGCGTCAATTGGTCATTCAACGCTATCGTTGTCACCGTTTTCCAGTGACTGTCGTCGAAATTCTCGTTCATCCATCCAGGCACACCTGTTGTACTGTACTTCCAAAATCTGTCGGTAAGTACCTTTCCAGCAGAATCTGAAGCCAGCAGTGCTCCGTTGCCCCCTGTATTCTGACAGAGAACTGCGATCACTTTAGTGTCTTCTGGGAGTGGAACTCTATCAGCAGTTTGCCAAGCATTGGCGTTTGGTAGATTTGTGATCTGAATTCCATCGAAATACATTGAAATAATTTTATCGTCGGCGTTGATGCTGATATTGTTGGACGATGACACTCCAACATGCGCTGAAACAGGGGGAGAGGAAAGGTACGCGGACTATTGACCACAGGACGATTGACCATAGGACGATTGACCATAGGACGATTGACCACTGGACGATTGACCACAGCGGACTTTTGACCACTGGACGATTGACCACAGCGGACTTTTGACCACTGTACGATTGACCACATCCGTGAGTATCAGGCTTAGCACGCTGTCTGCTGCATGCATGCTTGCACGCATACAAAAAAAAACCAAATGCTATTGTCTATATATATATATACAATAGCATTTGTATATATATGTATATATATGTATATATATATGTATATATATGTATATATATGTATATATATGTATATATATGTATATATATATGTATATATATGCATGTATATATATGTATATATATGTATATATATGTATATATAATTATATATATGAATATATATATGCATATATATGTATATATAATTATATATATATATGTATGTATATATATGCATATATATGTACGTATATATGTATATATATATGTATATATATGTATAATTTGTATATATATATATATATATATACATTTTTATATATAATATATATATAATATATATATCGACTCACTATTGTCCTTTTCATCATTCCCAGCATTTGGTTTCCTTTTTTTGCATGCGTGCATGCATGCATGCAGCAGACAGCGTGCTAAGCCTGATACTCACCGGCTGTGGTCAATCGTCCAGTGGTCAAAAGTCCGCTGTGGTCAATCGTCCAGTGGTCAAAAGTCCGCTGTGGTCAATCGTCCAGTGGTCAATCGTCCTATGGTCAATCGTCCTATGGTCAATCGTCCTGTGGTCAATAGTCCTAGAACCGAGAGGAAAAACTTCAGAGCAAATATTTTAAAAAGGTAAACGCGGTGAACCAGGAAATTATAGGTCTGCGAGTTTGACCTGTATTCTAAGTAAATTTCTGAAAATAAATAGTAAAATCAAAGCTATTGGATCATCTTATGATACACGAGATTTTAAAGCATAGCCAGCGTGGGTTTCTTTGGAGAAGATCTTGGTAAAGAAACATACTAGACTTTTAGAGAAGATTTATGGCAAGCTAGATTAGGGACAAGCAGTTGACTTAATATACCTGGACTTATGCAAAGGCATTTGACAAAGTACCTCTTTCAAACTGGTAGCAAAACTTCAGCCCAGCTGTGGAATTGGCAGTAGAGTTCTTAGAGCAGAAGACAGAAGGTAGGCATAAGAGAAGTTAGTAATGGCTACTAGTGTAAATTATTTCAAAATAAACAGTACTATAGCATACTAGATAGGATGGTAGAAACGTAGTGGTTCTCACACAGGACAGGTCCTACTGAACAACACTAAACCTTGTTATTGTTATTTATTATTATTTATTTTAACTTTGTTTAAGCGTAAAGCGTTAAATAACGTCGTTAGTCACTAATGCTAAATTTAACAAATAATCGCGTATTCAGCGTAAACATTCAAATCAAGACGTCGTAAGTGCAGAGATGTTTGTAGAATAACAGAATTGGCATGCTTGGTACAACGACAGTCTACTACTATTACTGCCGTTAGTAGTAGTACTAGTAGGCCTACTTTTATAATATAGGTCTGATCCTATGGAACCTCTTATAACCATTTATTAATTATTATTATTATTATTATTATTATTATTATTATTATTATTATTATTATTATTATTATTATTATTATTATTATTATTATTATCCATGTTTGTCAGCGACTAGCAAATATTTAATTCGCCAACAACTGAGAATGATAAGTTCTATGATGTAATTGGAATCTTTTGAGAATAATCTTACCGATCAAACCAACAAGAGCTTGGAAAGCGAAAATGCGAAAAATGTAGAAGTCCATTCAAAGGCCTTACAACAAATCTACAAATAAACGATCGCAAACGGTTTAAATTAACATCAATTAAAGTGTTAAATCTAAGAATTCCGGATGAAACAATACAGCCTAGGCATTGTCGGCGAGGCATTTGTTACATTTCGAATGCGAGTATCAAACAGCTACGAGAAATTCAAACTAGTTCTAAAGCCCGTTCGGTAGAGGAACTATTGGAGAAAGTTGTAGCTGAATGTGAGGACAGGTTCATCAATAGCCCATTTGGTAGAGTCAGCCCTGCCTTAAATGAGCCTATCAACCTGGGTTTGATTCTTAGGCATTCATTTGTGGACATTGCTGCTGTCTGCGAGGATCTTCAAACTCATGACTTGGGCATCAAAATCAAAGCCCTATAAAAATTAAACATTTGCTTTTGCGCTCATATTTACAAATTTGAAATTTCTTCTGCAGCAAACTTGTTGGTTTCAAAATGATTCCTTTGAACTAATCTAACACGTCTCTGTACGACCATCAAATAGATTTTTCCAATAAACTTTATACTGCGAATACGATATGAATGTCTATTCGCCCCCAGTAATTCTGAAATAAGCCAGTGAATCGTCGTTTTGCTGCGAAAATCCATTTCTTTGATAGTAGTTCTAAGTAACATTAATAAATACTAGATAGCAGTTCTACCTCTGTGTCACTGGTTAACCGAGATAAAACGTGCACCGACGTTGGGCTTCTGTCTTCTTATTGCGAATTTCGGTCTGAGAAGAGCGTCTTATACCTGCAACCGTCCGGCGTTTCTACTTATAGCAGCCGAGTCAATAGATTTCACTTCCTTCCTGTCCTAGAAGGAGTCTATTTGGACATTCTAGATCGTATAGGTAGATGACCCAGATCTAAGCCATGAATCAACCTTCCAAAACACGGGTCAGCATGACAGCGCCCAAGAATCAACAATTTATCTTTACGTAATGTAGTCTATGATTTGAAACCAAGACTTTCAGGAGACAGTGTATGGTAGAAGCAACATTTAACAGGATCGATGTAAGACAATTTTGCGACATCAGACGGACAGGAGACAAAGTAAATCACAGCAAGCCCACAGCCTTTTGGAAATCTGTGAAAATGCATTTCAACGACAATATCACTCGGTTATCGATCTCAGACAATCGATAACTATTTTGCCTTCTGTTCCAGAGAGAAAAGCTTTTAGGAGCTGCACTTTGAAACTCACAGGTCTGATGTCCATCACTGTGGTGGCGGACCTATCTATTATTGCTTGTTGCGGGTGGTATCTATCTATTATCTTTTGCGTTTCTCTGAGAACATTGAATTGCCAATCCATTGACTTTTGCCCTGAAATAATAAATCGGACTCAATGAACTGCATCTGAAGAGTCTTAGGAATTATTTAAGTGAGGCATCAATGCTAAAATTCAAAAAAAATTTCGAAACACATTCTAGAAGCAAAACATTCTGATTCTAATCCGACTTTATAGCTGATCAAATCAGGCCGTTGCAAATATATAAATACATACAATATACAGGTATACATAAATGTATAGCATACTTCCTGGCGATATTTTCGAATCGATGTAGGAAGAGACGTGTAGTAGTCGACATGTCGTATACTTTGAATACTCCCTTTTCGCTCGCCCTCCTGTGAGTAGCCGCCTGCCAAGGAGAAACCAAAGACGGCACTAAATGACCTAGCAACCAATTTGCTCCCCGTAGACACGCCAACAAAGAATCTGTTGACTACGAAGACGTCAACTTCCAGCAGTCGGTTCGGTCTTCGAAGTTTTCAGCTGAATGTCCGACATGTCAGCCACTGTGGCGAAACGAATGTGCCGATCGTGCAAGCAAAGAAATCCCGTATCCACCATGGGGATGATCTAGTCAATACATCTTACCACTTGTTGTGCATATAATGTTGCTGTAACCTACTGTTGTGCGCGTGTTTGCCTGGTTCATACTTTTACTATTTTTACTTGGTCAAGAATCGACTACTCACCTACTCGGTACTCACCGACGGCTTGAATAAGCTAGCAAATGCAATAAGTCGATTTTTAGCAGACAGTCATAATACTTTCACGTCGACAATTGGCGACACGTGACGAATAAAAGCCTTCTTTGAAAAAAGCAGCGGGTTTATGCATTACAGACGCATTTCAGATAAAAAGCATGTCGTGGCAGTCGACACAGGCGTAAGTTGGGTGGGGAAAACAGCTACCATGAAGGTAACGAAATAAGAAAGTCATTAATTGAACAAGACGTAGAACGAGACGCGCAAGATGTAAAGTGTAGACAGTGTTTATTCTAGGTCTTCTATGGAGGATAATCCCCCCAAGTTTTAAAATTCCCCCAAAAATTTCTATATGTTGCATTGGGGGATGAAAATTCCCCTCTAAAGTGTGACGAGTGGGGGGGGGTTGAGAGGGAGAAAATATAAGGGTGATCATCATCGTTAGAGCATTGGAGAAGGATATGAAACATGAACAGGATGACTTTTTTTGGCTTGTCAAGGTTTTGGGGAGACAAACCTTCTCCTTCCACAAACATTTCAAACTCCCCCAATGTCAAGGTGGCTAGAATAAACACTGCAGTGTAGAGGTGATGATGATGATGATGATGATGACGAAGATGATGATGGATGATGATGATGATGATGCTGATGATAATGATGATGGTGATGATTTAAAGCTTAAAGGCTTGGTAGTTCGTCCATCTTGACATAATACAATTCCATCGCCAGATGGCCACTTAAATGAAATCCAGTAGCCTAACACCATTAGTAAATACACAGGACATCTTGTAATGTTCTTACATAAATAATTGTCACTTGCTAAATGTGTGTCTTCGAGTGTACATTCGCAGCTAAACCAGTTTAGGGTAGAAGGGAAAAGTTAGGGCCTGTTCCGACCGTTTCTGCTTCTTAATAATTATCAGGCGTTGTCCTTAACCACTGGAGCCTAAGCCGTGCTGGTTACAGGCTCGGAACTGGCACTTAGTTTTACAGTCTGGAGAGCTTCCGAGACCAGTATTCAGGTAAAATATTCAATGGCTCTTGAAAAAAAGGCGAATCCATACATTCGTATAATGAATTCTTTGAATTTATAATGTCGCTAAGAACCTTACATATATCATATTGTACTAACGTTATTGTCCTTAAAATGAATAGAACGTGCGTTCGAGTAATAATGCTATCTCAGCGCCTACAGATAGCCTTCTACTGGAGGTTTTGTTCCTTTTCGTACTAGAGAACTATTACGGTAACTATGCAGAGAGTTGTCGATGGCGTTTCAGCAGCAAAGATTTTTGTAGTTCACTGCTGAGTAGATCTTCCAATTGGCGACGAAGGCAAGGTTTGACAGGAAGTTCGTCGTCGCAAAGGTTCCGTTTATGAGACAGCAGACGCCCGACACTGTGTTGTGTTGAAACGCGGCACAGTCGGACATAGGCATTTGTCCGCACCTGACAGCGCACCTGAGTCGAGATTCTTCAGTACACCTGTCGCCGATGCCTTTCACCATCCGCCCAGGGTTTATCAAATCGAAGTTCCTTCTCAGAACATCTAAAAGCGATAAAATTTGGACAAAAGAAAGAGATACTTTTCCGATAATTAACCTCTTCAGTAAGATGGTTGGCAGTGAAATTAAGCTGATTGATGGAAAGAAACATTGGGAAATAATTTTCAAATAATTTTACATATACGTGATAGATTTAAATACAGGTGATTGATTACCAGTCCCCATACAAACGCTCATCGTCTTTGATACGGACTCGTCTTTAGAGAAGCACATCATCAAATGTAGTGGCAGGGTGCTTCAAAGCCACGAGACTGATCAAGAGTGTTCGTCGATCAGTGTCCGCCAATGTTCTTAAAACACTGGTCTCAACACTGGTGTTGACAAACTTAGACTTTGGCAATGCAACTCTTTTGCCGGGCTACAGAAATCCCTGCTCAGTCCGTTCTGTGTATACGCCGCAGCGCCGGTGATCTGCCGTGCCTCATCAGGAGAACACATTACTCCGCTGCTCCGCGACCTGCATTGACAGCTGTCCGTACCGGAGCGGATCCACTTCGAGCTGGCAACGTTGACCTTCCGCTGTCTGAACGGTGCCGGTCCTGAGTATCTTGCGTCCGAGTTTTCACGAGCGGCGGATCAAGTGGACCGGCAACGCCTGAGATCAGCTGGATCTGCCTTACTGGTCGTCCCGAGGACCAGACTGCGCACTGTTGGTGATCGAGCGTTTCCCGTGGCAGCGGCACGGGCATGGAACTGTCTACCTCCATCCATACAGCTCTCTCCGACTTTGGATACTTTTAAGAAGAGACTTAAAACATGGCTGTTCCGCACGAGTTATCTGTAACATTGTAATGTGTTCGCGCAGTTCCTATAGCTATTTCAAGAAAGATTAGCTAGCGCATAAGAATAAGCAGCTACTGCTGTACTGCTTTCCGGGGCGCTGTATAAGTTTACGAGATTTTACTTTACTTACTTTACTTTACTTTCCGTTGATCGAGTTACCACATTAATCAGTACGTTAATAATAATAATAATAATAATAATAATAATAATATTATTATTATTATTATTATTATTATTATTATTATTATTATTATTATTATTATTATTATTATTAACACACATCAGTCCCAATTTTCAATGAGTTCAACATTGCTGAGTATTTCACTCATTTTATGATTTATAATTTGTTGGATGTCAATTAAAATTAAATCCTACTTTTTTTAATCGTGTATCGAAAATAGACGTTGTTATCAGCGCTCGTATTTCTCGCGTCCCATCCAGGAGACCAAACGTAGGCTGCATGTCTGCTGATCAGGCTAATGTAGTACCAACCGGGCGTCAATTTGTCATTCAACGCTATCGTTGTCACCGTTTTCCAGTGGCTATCGTCAAAACTCTCGTTCATCCATCCAGGCACACCTGCTGTACTGTACTTCCAAAATCTGTCGGTAAGTACCTTTCCAGCAGAATCCGAAGCCAGCAGTGCTCCGTAGTTGCCTGTATTCTGACCGAGAACTGCGATCACTTTAGTGTCTTCTGGGAGTGGAACTCTATCAGCAGTCTGCCAAGCATTGGCGTTTGGTAGATTTGTGATCTGAATTCCATCGAAATACACTGAAATAATTTTATCGTCGGCGTTGATGCTGATATTGTTGGACGCTGACACGCCAACATGAGCTGAAACAGAAGAAAGATGAACAAAGTTTGTTTAATCGTAAACCAATTTAAATAACGTCGCCAGTCACTAATGCTAAATTCGAAAAAATTATCGCGTAATTAGCGTAAACGCTGAATCAAGACGTCGTAACTGCAGACATGCTTTTTGAAAAACAGAATGGCCGCCCTTAGACCATCGACAGTCTACAATCCTGCTACTATTACTGTCGTTAGTAGTACTTCTAACACAGGTCTGGTCCTATCCAGTGTTTATTCTAGGCCTGTTTTGGGGAATTCCCCCCAAAGTTTTAAAATTCCCCCCAAAATGTGTATATGTTGGCTTGGGGGATGGAAATTTCCCCACAAAAGCGTGGAGAGACAAATCTTGTCACCCCAAACATTTCAAACTCCCCCCCCCCAATGTCAAGGTGGCTAGAATAAACACTGGGTCCTATCAAACCATGTATAACCAACATATTATTATTATTTGTTGTTGTTATTAATATTATTTTTTAAAATTTTATTATTATGACTATGCACAGTAGATAAATAAATGCCTAGCAACATTTTTAAAGCGCCAACTACAGTGACATGTATGCAGAGCATGCTTCGTTCTATGATTCTAGTTGATCTTACCGATCAAACCAACAAGAGCTTTGAAAACGAGAACTCTGGCGATGCAAGCGTCCATTTCGAACCAAAAATCTAGAACACAATGTGACTGAAATTAGCATTTGGTAATATGTGAAACTTAAAATTTCCAGACCGAACTACTGATATTATCTACATAGCTTATTATGCTGATGATTAGAGCAAAGTGCTATACAAATTGGACATTTACTTTTGCATTAACATTTGCAAAACCAGAGAAAATCTTCATCTAGTAGTTTGGAGCAAATATTTCGGTTCATAAAGTATCAAAATGACTTCTTTGAAGTAGTCCAACACATTTTTAAAAGCTGAAAGTTATTTAAAGATCAACTATTAACTATCCGTTATAAGTCATAAACAAATATGTGAATCGAATACGCGAATTCGTTAAGTAATGTTATACTAATCTCTTTATTAGTATTCACAATTCCCCGTTCCTTAATAAGTAATATAAGGTCCCACCTTTGTGGCTTATGCAAGCTATGATGAAAACGTTCACAAACCTTAGTGTTAAGTTTATCAAAAATCTCGTATTGAAGGAACGTCTTAGTTCAGCAATGCGAGTCCTGACTTTAAAATGCTAAAATGCTGAATAGATTTCGTTTCCTTCCTCTCCCACCTCGAGTCCTATCGGCCATACTGTATGGGCCCAGCCCTAAGCCTTGAACTACCCACCCTATACCCTTTCAAAATCTCCTAAGCTAAGCATGGCTGTAACCTGGAAACCAGCACTCTATCTCTGTACTTAAGGTTTATATGGTTGAAAACGAAAGCTTTTAGAAAACAGTGTACCAGACGATCATGAAGAGTATTCAGAGTAGTTCTTGGGATGTCATATCACAAAGCCCCAGTCTGTGAAAATCTGTGAAAAAAACACCCGACAGACAATAAAATCGTCCAGTTATCGATCTCAGACTGTCGATAACTATTTTTGCTTTCTGTTCGAAAGAGAAAAGCTTTTAGGAGATGCACTTTGACACTCACGCGCTTAACTCTGAGAGTCACTGCATGGCGTCCATCACAGTCGTATCTATTATCTCTTGTTACGAGTGGAATCTAGCACACCACCACCACCAGGAATTTAATAGAGGGGTGTAAATCTTAACTAGTCACTGCTATTTCAAAAACAAAACATATGTTAATATATTCCACATGTGAACAAAACTGGTGCTAACAAAAGCTAAAACGACACTGGTACGATATCAAATTTGTCCTGGGTCAAGGGGAAGAGAAACAGCCACATAAGACACTTTAAGGTAGACTGATTGGTGGGGGTGGTGGTATATACCGATATACCCCCGTAGTTACACCGCTGATTAACACGCAGTTAAAATTCTTTCACGCGTGACAGTTGGTGATACATGGCGAATGAAAACTCTTGTTAAAATAGTAGAAGACCTAGGCGTAGGCCTCTATAAGAAGCATTTAAGATAAGAAATCATAAAACTATAGCAGCAGAAGTCGATAAGATAATGTTTCTGCTAGATTGGGCGATGGAAAACAGCTATACTACCAAGATAAAGAGATAAGAAATTCAACTGTGAAACACGACGGAGAAGGACCAGAGCGAGACGCAGTGATGATGATGATGATGATGATGATGATGATGATGATGATGATGATGATTTGAACTTTATAGGGTCAGTCATGGGTCAGTGGATCGGTTATTTTAATGTAATTCCATTCCATTCGCCAGATGACTAGGTACTTAAATGAAATTCAGTAACCACGTTAGCGTCATTATCAAAGAATGCACACCGTATATTAATGGCTCTTACATCAATCATGACCACGTGATCAATGTGTTTTTCATGCACGCACTCGCAGCGAAACCAGTTTAGGGTAGAGGGGGACGTCAGGGCCTGTTCCTGATTTTACCCGGCGTTTTCCTCACCACATGAGCCTAAACCGTGCTCGTTACAGGCTCTGCTCCTAGTCTTACTGTACCATCTGGCGACCTTCCAGCCAGCCTCTGACTTCTCACAGCGAGTGATCTATAGAGGGTGATCTCTTCTGGGACCACACATGGACCTCCTCCAATCCGAAAGTCATTCGGCCAGGTTTGGTGAGAGACTGTGAAGCCCGCTCTTCTGCACAGGTAACCTGTATCCACGTCTGTGTTTAGTAGAAACTTTCACGGGGCTATCTGTGTGTGTATCACCTGTTCCGCCGTTGTCTACGAGTGCACGAGAAAGGGAAATCAATTATACGACACTTGAACGTTGAACTTAGGAACTGATTGAAACTGTCTCAGACAAGCGCTGTTCTAAATAATTATCAAGGCATACTTTAATATTACCGTATACGCCTACGCAGTCATCGCCCGTTCACATCAGCACTTAAAAAAATTAATTCGGGTTTTCATTTTTATCGACGATGGCGGAAAACCGGGAGTTTCTGTATTATAAAATCTATGATATTTTCAATATTTTGGAAATCACAGGTTCCTCCTATGGGTACAGGCTACAAATATTTAGAGATAGGCCTACAAGGCCAAATTTAAACGAAAGTGAGCCGACATTTCTGCTGTCTCACAATTTTAGCTATGACCGTGCATCGCCTCACTAATTTTTCGATCGAATTTAATTTTCTGTCTGAACCTTATACAAAATTATAAAGACGAGAACTCTATATTTCATTTAGGTCTACGCATATATTGTATTGTCTTCTTCTGAAGACGCCTATGTTTTTCCAAAACGAGAAACGGCAGCAGCGCATGTCGAGGGTCTCCGTTTATTACAGAAGCTTGAGGTCGAGTAGAATGTAGAGATAAAATAATGGAATGATATGTATATATACTATACAGTATTTGCAAACTATTCGAAAAGGATCTATGTATTGAGGTCACACTGGCGCCAACAATCCTAAGGCCTTGTAATCGGGAGAGTTAATAGTTATGAAGGTATTCCGAGTGCTAGAAAGACAGAGGCTAAGGAGGCGTGAGTGGAGTTTCTTTTTAAACTAGTGACTTTGGATCATAGAAGATATTTGATAGTTTTAATTATTTATTTTTGAAAATTTCTGGACAGGTCATTAAACGCTCATTGTTTCCGAAACTGTATTATAAGCAAAACTCGAAATAAACTTGCAAATACGATTTTGAAAAATTCTGCTCAAAACTTGCTATTTTGCGTCTTAAAATTAATATTAGGATGTCGAGGACTGTTTCACGTGTTATCCATGATGAAACGAGGCAACGAGAACTATTCCTTCAATAAAGTATTTTTGGCTTTTTCTAACGCGAATTTGTCCTATTATTTTCTACTTTCAGAACCTTGATTTTGACCTAGGCATAGACCTAGGCGCTTTCTCGTTCATAGACCAGTTGTCTAATAATGCAGTTGTAGTTTATGGTGAACTTGCAAAGAGGTCTTATCACTTCTTGACCAACTTGCTCTCGTCTGAAGTGGCTCTCCCCTCGTTCTGAGACGCCATTTTTTCTGTGTCACGCATTTGCATTTCTTTGCCTACTTGCAAAAGCCACACAGTCAATCCACAGAGACATGATCTCGGTTCTAAAAACGTTTGCACTGTTCTGGTTCGTTTTGCAGCGTCTTTACGTGGACCGGTTTAACCGAATCCCCGAAAATAGATGAACTCCTATAGAGTGGTCAGAATGTCTCACTCCCTAACCGCAGTGAATCCGATGAAAACTCAACGAATCCTGCCCGAACTACGTAACGAAAACGCCGTTACGGACAGACAGGACGAAATGCGGAATATACGCTCAACCACGGCCGCCAACACGGCCTCCGCTACGCAGGTTCCTAGTCCCGGAGTCCAGCCGGACTTACCCGAGAGACCTTCAGCCTTACAGGGGACCTCGAGTGGGATACCAGGGCCCCGTCTAGGTACAATGAAAGACGTAAAGAGCATCTTAGAAGGCGTCTACAGCCACAGGAAAGCTCTGCAGAGAAATTCAACGCTGCGCTGGAAACCAAAGCGAGTTCAAAAACAGACAATTAGGCAAATCGACAACAGCGTTTTAACCGAAAGCGCAACGCAATCTTCCAACAACAACAATAACAACAACAACAACAACAAAGAACAAACTTGAAGCTGCGAAATACGCTGATAGCGACGACGACGGAGATAATTATAACGACGACGATTGTAGTCAACGAAGCGACAGTCCGCACACTTTGTTCGAAAGAATTCTGGAAAGCGTCGACGGAACGGAAGCGCAAAGCAGTTTCGACGAGGAATCCGGGCAGAGCGAATGATACGCGCATCCGAAAACAAGAATGCGTCGGTTCTGGATGGATTGGGATATCCGGAAAGAAATTCCGATGCACCGACGAGGTCCGTAAAAATCCGTAATTTCAGAAAAGTTCCAAACCAGAACGGATCGGATCATTGTTCTCCCAGGACGTCTGAACGTCAGGGACACAACCGAACGATTTTTCTATTAAGCAGCTAAACATCGAACAAATTAGACAAAACGGATCGTCGAAAGAATCTTTGCTCTCGTATCCGCTGACCAACGCCACTGAATCTTCGTCTCTGTCCTCTGTCGCATGCCCTCATCCCCTGCCATCTTGGCCTTCGCCGACGCTCGCGTCCTCGGAAATGTCTATCTTGTCCTCGGAATCCCCTTTGCGAGGCCAACGTGACGAGAAGGAACACAGTCCAGAGGAACTGTTCGAAGAGATCGTGGAATCGATCCGTGGTACGGGAATCGAGGAGTACGACGAACCGGATCTGATGAAATGGCGGACGCGGAGTTCGTTGGAAAACTACTGGAAGAAACCTTTGCGGGAAAATGATCGTCTGATTGCAGATTTCAGTAGCATCGAAGCTGATGTAGAGACTTTAACTAAACCACTCTCAAATAAAACAATAATTCAAGGCCTTGTCTTCTGGTATATCGGCCAAAAAGATGGACTGTCCAGCGGAAGAAGATACATCTGGCAACGAAGTAGTGATATTGTCACGAAGATGTCTCGACAGGATTGACAATGAACGCCCGGAAGGCGATGCCAAAAAAGAATCAGATGAAGAAGCAACAATCGTCTGCAACCAGGAACAAGGCACTCAACCGGATTTTAGCTTGAATCCTCAAGAGACCGATCCCTCATCTGACGCCGTGCAAAGAAGTAGAGAATCTGTCGTGATCCAGCAGCAGCAGCCCATCACTCCAGGTCCTTTCGGATGAGGTCACGTCGCAGACAGTTGTCCTCAAGATCGCGTGGCCTTGCGGAACGACGAGGACAAAGCACAGCCGAGACCGGACCAACCACCACCGAACCCCGTTCCGCGAACTGCAGCTGCACCGTACCATCCGTATGGCGGAACCGGACACCAGACCGTCGTCCGACATCGCGCCCTCTCCGGACAACACCGGAGTCGCTTCTACGGCGCCGAGACCGGACGTAATCGTCGAATACGAAAACCGAGAAATGTCCTCCCGCAAAGAGGAAACGACAACCGACGACGACGACGACCTTGACGTCACTTCCGCTACTGCTGACGTCATCGTTCAGACCGACGACTCCGTCCGAGTCCTTCTGGTTCCGGTCGAGACGTCTTACCAGGTCCCAGAACTGGAGGAGATAGTCGCGGCCGTTGGAAGGACGATCCAGGGTGAAACCGGCGTCGGCGTCCGGTTATCCGCCTCGTCCAACATCCGTGTGACCTGCGAAGCGACCCAGAGCAAATCCGGATCGGCCGTTAAGGACCAGGACGTGACCGTTATCAACGATACTATAGTACTCAACGCAATGAATGTGAACAGGTGAACAGGTGAACAGGTGAACAGGTGAACGCGTACGGACGATTGTGCGTCAACTTTGACCTTTCAATCCGACATCTCTGATTGGATGCAATCGTTAAGTTCAAGGTCGCGATTGTCAGTTCTATTACACTGGTCAACATCAAATTTATTGTCTAAGTTTTCTTAACAGATTTAGGACAATTTAAATATCCTAAATCCAAAAATAACATTGGTTTTACCCAATCAGGTCAACTTTTTGATATATCGCTACATGATGATTTTTCATGTATACTTGTATTTTCTATTTTACGTCGTGCAGATTTCATTATAAGGATTTAATGGTCAACACACAATTTGTTGCCTGCAAAGTAAGACTGTTCTTGAGTAATTTTGGTGTCCTGATTCCAAAAATGTTATCCGTTTTGCCCCATATGAAAGAAAACAAGAAATTAAAACTGGCATCCCCAAACTCGTGTAATACTCTCTCTCCCTCTTCCTCTGACTCTTTCTCCCTCTCTTCCTCTCTCCCCTTCTCTCCTCTCTCCTCTCCCCTGTCTGTCTCCCCCTGTCTCTGTCTCTGTCTCTGTCTGTCTCTGTCTCTGTCTGTATGTCTCTGTCTCTGTCTCCTCTCTCTCCTCTCTCTCTCTCTCTCTCTCTCTCTCTCTCTCTCTCTCCCCCTCTTTCGCAGTTTCGTATAGGATTGCAAATTGTTCTGCAGCAAAGTTGCACTTTGTAGATTCCATGGAGCTGAGAAAATTTAATGCGTATATCGGTCCAATTGCTCCGTGGACCGTGAAATCCAAGACGAAATCGACAACAAATGGCTCTCTTGAAGCTTAACGTTGTCTCTACGTTGGTCTCTAAATCAGAATATGGAGCACAATAGATATATATAATATATAGCTATACTATAAATTGATAGCAGTAGATCATATATATATATAAATATATAATATATAAAATATAATATATAGAGTATAGCTCTCCTCAATCAGTGATGGCAATGTGTCGCGGGGTCGCATGGGTCAAGAGTCAAAGATTCAATGGGTCACATGGGTCAGTTTGAGTGACCCATTGTCATCTCTGTCTTTTACACAAGATTAAATTAATACATAATATAAGGGTAAATTAAGAATTAAGAACAAAATTATGTATTAATATAGACGAAGCGGCCGAATCGTTCGAATGAATCGTGAGCCATTTGATAAACGAGTAGGCTGTCTACTCTGGAAGATGACTGATCGCCTCAGAACCTACGTTTTGAATGTATTTTGTGAATTATGAACTAAAACTATTTACGATGTTATGAATAAGAAACATGGAGTCGATTAAATCAGTGGCCGTGTCGAACTTCGCATGTCTAGAATATTTGAGAGCACAGATATGCAGATATATATATTATATATATATATATATACCAAATATAGGCCTAATATACCAACAATAATAATTCTTCGAGGTCTGAAACTAGATTTATGTGACACACTAGTACATAAACATACATGTATTATATTCGCGGCCTCTTCATTCGCTTCTTGAGTAGAAAAGCATAGGCATGATCAAAGCACACCAAATCAATACTTCAAAATGGACGACCGACAGAAAATTATATATCTATATATAATTTTCTAATAGTTTTCTATATATATATATATATGCGGTGTGTGTACAGTTGAACTTCGTTAAAACATACTTGGCGGCTCTGTAAAATTGTGTACATTACATCATACATCGGAGGAACGTTATATCAATACCATCAATACCGTGTATATATATATATATATATATATATATATATATATATATATAAGACTTCGTTATAACTGACTCAGTTATAACGTGCTACCGGATTGATGTATGTTCAGTATGTATGTATGCATGCATATATAATTATATCTACATATACATATTTATACATATACAGCAGATATTAGTCCGATGAACCCTAAGTTTCCTTTTGAACGTCAGCTCGACAGCAGACCACTAGTATCCCGAAGGGTCAGAGGTTATCAGGGGTCAAAATACGATGGACACGACGGTGCGTTCGAAAGTCCATCAATGCGTGACCCACGATCCAGCCCCTCGCGGCAACAACAGAGTGTCACTGCCACTGTCACGGTCGAGTCGTTTGCCCGTGGGGATGCTAGGGACTGACACATAAGAAGCGTCTCCAATTGGAACAGTGTGCCTTGTCGTTTCTCACGTAGGCGGTTGCTTACCATTGGCTTCTAAAATTGCTTGCATACCGCAAATTCTTCTCCGAACCGCCGGTCACGAATATGACCTTGCTCAAGGTAAGGACCATCATCGCCCTTTAGTATAGGGTCACGGTAGAACAACTGGACTGAGAACATTGCAACTGTTGGAGGCGAAACGAAGTTACCGCTGTTCGATTTTGTACAGAATTTTTTTGTCGGTCGTCCATTTTGTATTATTGATTTGGCGTGCCTATGTTCTTATAAAATTTTCTTAAATTCTGAAACATTGATGCTTTCCCTCCGTTTAAAAACTCAATGGTATTTCCGTTTAGTTTCTTGTCTCAAAGTTCCCGAAATATGACGATTGTAATTTTAAAAAAACACTGATTTGAAGATTTGAAAGAATCGAAAGTTTCCGCTAAAGTATCTTTTTATTGTATTATTTTATGCAGACATGTGTCACTGTTTGGGAAGAATGCTAGGCCCAGTAGGGAATTCTGGATTACCATGACGCATCTTTTCTTCAATTCTATTTCTGCTTTCTTTTTGAATTCTATTATTATTTAATTTAACTCTGTCCGTTCTATGAAACCATCGTCATCATCATCATCATCATCATCATCATCATCATCATCATCATCATCATCATCATCATCATGCTCTCTGCCAACTCTTTAGCGGGAATAGCCAGACACAAAATGTTTCCAAGAGGTTCTATCTTCTGTTAATCGTCTTCCTTCTACGATTGAAATTCCTTTCATGGAATGAAAGGAATGTTGATGATGTCCATCCGTTTTTTCCTGGGTCTTCCTCTTCCGTCGGCAATAATTTAAGTAAATTCAGTGAAACGTGTGCATGATCTTAAGCATCAAAATGATCTCATTCTTCGGCAGCGTGGAACTGCTATTACCGATATTATAGCTCATGCTTATAGCGATACGCAGAGCAAGTGCTCTTTATAATATACGTCTTCGCGATCAATAAAATATCACTGTCATTGTTTGTGTTGAGATCTGCGTTTGAAATTCGAACAGAACGAAACACGCGAGCGGACATAAAAAGACAAATGGAATATCCTTCCAAGATCAATAAACATCTCGGTGTTTGCTAAAACAGCTACAAGTCCAATCCCAATATTATAGTAACGCATTCGTTTGAATGCGATGATGCCTTTTGGCCACGACTGTACTGTACACTGTAGACCAGAAGCGTGCAATTGTGCAAAGACCGTGACCTGTTTCGACGCTAGACCTACAGCCTGTACGTAGGGACACATACCTCGACACCAAACATCCTGTGCCTCTCGTTCGTCGTGTCGGTGGCGCCGTTCTAAAAGGCAAAGCAAGCAGCAACTATAGTCTTCTTGTGTTCTCTCGACTCGGGGCACACTGAGGCGACATTCCGTTGCCAAGTGGAGTGAAACGCAACAAATGTAGACATCAGGCAGCATACGTCAGTGTCGATAGAAGCCATTAGAGGCTCTCTGTACGTACGGGTTGCACGCACGCAGGGCTCGAATAAATAAGAAGGATTTTCCTGATGAAGAAGATAAATTCCAAAATTCTGGACGAGGTAAACGCTAATTTTTAAGAATGCGCCTTGCAATTGGTCGCCATTTGCTTACCCCGAACATTACTGATTTCTCGTGAACCAGTTTCTCGATATCTCAGCCATACGTTTTAAATATTGGAATCACGATGTTCCGCAGATGACTTAGCAAGAAGTGACCCAACTTCCGGCGTTTCTCTGTTGTCTTCGCCTTGGGATTCATTGGAATCACACACAGGTGAACAGATATATCAATAATCCGCAAAACTTATGTAATAGGATAGACTGTCTGCTAGATAAATGCATAGTTATGTCATATGTATCTTTTTGTATAACATAATATACGCACAGAGTGCTTAGCGCGTCCGATCAGGATGGGATTCGGACTCGATGTGTAATAAGGACATCTGTTGAATTGTACGAATTTCCTGCCTAAAGTTCAGCACTCAGCAGTGTTACTAATGCAGATTGTTTCAAGACTGTGAATTATATCACAGGTTCTAGATCACCCTTTCATATTGCGTTCATTCATTTCGTTTAAAACATTATTGTCAAAATCTGTATACGATTTTCGCAACAATCAAACGATAACTTGTTCTTGTTCTTATAACTGATTCTGTCGCCCATTGCGAAACTCATTCAGGATCAGCACATCATTGCACCTTGGGCGTTTGCATCAATCGTATGGGATAATGGAGGGGGTCAGAAAATTTAATTAGCGGGTTCATTAACAAATCGCGACAGTTTGTTAACACAAGATGAAATCCACAGATGTAATTTTCTTGCTCTTACTGATGCGAACTGGTCTATAATCTGGTGCTCAAAATCGGTTTTCTCAGTTTCTTCACTTTCCACGCTGAGTAGTAGAGAGCAAGATCACATAATATTTTTGGCGCCCCCCCCCCCATAGTAGTGCCCCGGGTATTTGCCCTACCTGCCATATCCTAGGTACGCTACCGGATCAACTACCACGAGAACTTTTCGAATCAACCCTAATAGGACTCAATATCAAAGATTGAACCTTAAATATTACCGTGTTCCGCTGTAAGCAAACGGCAACAGAATAAAGCCTTATGCGTGCGTGTCAACATCTGATGAAAGGAAATATCTTACTCGAATAGAAATGCAAGCGCTTTTGTAACGGTCGTGAATGGAAATTGCGCAAGACTATACGCGACTATATACTATATACACTTAAACTACAGTAGCACGCCTCTTGCGCTTTGCATGAGATGGGCCACCAACGCTTAACGACGTTTGGAGGAATAGGTGAACAGCATTGAACAACATTCGCTTCAGGGCCCATACTATTACATAGGCTGATACCCAACGTTCAGCGACTCGTAGATCAACTTTGCCCTCGTTCGGTGTGGTGAAAAACTAACAGAGACCTTCGAAACTGACTCCCCCCCCCAATTCATCAGATTGAAAAGCCACGAACTTTAATTTATGACGCAAGGCACAATAATGTGCCTGCTGGAACTTTAAAAAATATTTACAATATGGGCTCTTGATATCTGAAGTGTCTCTTTGCTTAGAATAAGGAAGAATGAACTTTTTCTTTTCGTCTCTTATTACAAATCATGAGGTGCGCTTTTTCGTAAGGCAATTTAGTTGGCGAAGAGTTGCAGTCGTCAACATGTCTATCTGTCTGTTCAAGTGCAGTTTTTTCTGCATTTTAGAAAGCCTAGTTTCCTATTAAAAATTAAATTGCAGACCAACTTTGACGAATGTTTGTTCAAACTCCACAATGAATAAAATAAGTTTTTTTATCTTTATGGCCTAGTGATCCACAATGACTATTGAACAGAACTCGAAACTACTGAAGCTAAGAGGATATGACGAAAATGATAATAGTTGCTTTGTATCTGATCAAGCATCAATCACTCCAAACATTTAAATGAAGGCGTTGGTTTTTCTGCTGTTCATTATGTTCTTCTTCAGCGCCTGATCACCCTTTCACCCTTTCTCGTACCAGGCAGTATCGCCTGCATTGTCCAATTGTCAGATGCCTTAGCTATTCCACTTACTGTAAGCGTATAGACTTTTTCTTTGAGGCAAATAAAAAAGCGCAAAAAGCGCTTTTCTTTGAGGCAAACAAAATAACCCACTAATAGAATATGGGGTGGAAACCTACCAAAATTGCTATTTCCGTGAAATCGAGGGTAACGTTGCACTTAGATTAAATTCCGATTTGTACTATCTACCACATGCTGCGTAAATTGCAATAACAACAAATATACGACAGTGAACTGGAGCAAAAAACTCGATATTTCAACTCTTTGCACTGAATCGTCCTTCAAGAAGTGCGCTACGAATATGATATATAAGTATATATATATGAATATATATATATATATAATTATTAATAACCATCGTGATCAACTACTTTGCAGGTTACAAGATGAACTACATCCTGAGCAGTGGTCTCTTCATTACATATCTCACTCGAATTACTCTTGGACAGATCGCCGGTAGGTACATTACGACTACGATTACTTTGGTTATTATAAAATAGACGTTAACTACGACGACGAAAATGATGAAAGCCAGGGTGATGAATGCAAAAACGATGTCATACAATAATTATTATTATGACGACGACGACGACGATTGAAAGTTCTCCTGCAGATAGCAACGACGACGATGTTGCTGCTGATGATAATGATGACGACGACCATAGATACGAATGAGGTGATGATGATTGCTATCATGATGATCCAAGCTTGAATTTTTAGGACAGAATTCCAAAATAGGATGTCTTTTACATTGCCCTATTTCGTTATTATCGTCATCCTAAAGGCTATGCGTTATACAGGCGTCTAATTGCGTTCTTGTTCTTTGTAGACGACGATTACGACTGCTGCGGCAGGAACCTAATGGACACTAGAGGGCGGGTTGCCATAGAAACGCGACGTCAGCTGACATCCGGGATGTTCGTGGCGCTAAGGGTCAGGTCGTGCACCACCGACCAGATAGCCGTTCAAATATGGCGGCAGACCGGAAACGGGGTTTTCAGTTTCCGGTGGCAGACCGTCATCTCTCCCGTACTTAGCAATGCCACGCAGACATTCACGACCGTAAGTACGGTAGCTCTGACGAGCCAATCTATTCACCCATTAGGCTACTAATTTCCGTCACTCTATGTTGCACAAATGGCGTATCGTGTCTACCGTAATTTTCTGTCAACAGAGTGAGTTCCCATTCAACTTCCGGCGATGACGTAGGTATTACGTCATTGTGACGATTTACACGTGACCATGATGACGCCTATTAGAAAATGCAAGGCGTGCTTGGAAAAAAGGGTTCGTTAATGTCGTGTACGGTTTAAAATAGCTATTTCAAAAGTTAAAAGGCTTAGACTCAAACTGTTGATTAATTATAGGAACAGATAAAATCAGAATGCCTGCAGATAAATATCGAACGCAAGATGGCTACAGACAGGGAGAAACTCGAAAGGGGTTTACTGTGATCAAAGCAGTGAAGACATTTTTGCGCTAGTTTTCCCACAATTTGATTTCAACTTGACAGAAAATGTAGGCAACTGCTATCACAACGTTTTTTCTTTACAACGGCATGTCTACATCTACCTTCCTAAGGCAGTTAGCGCTGGGCTGGATGGTCTTGTTTCCTGAAGCACTTTCTGAAATTAATAGGCAATTGTGATGGGAGAACGCCAGGGGCCTGAAATGGTAAATAGTTTAATTATTATGAGTTGCTTCATCGTATAAAATGCACGCGTCGTTGAAATTTCAAGAGAACAAAATTCGTTTTGCTGCTGACTTTCTTCTGAAATGCTGGAAACCTGGTTTCGAATTTGATTTGTAGTCCAACAAAACCGATTGCTACGATAATTCTACAACATTAACACAATGCAAATGCACTCAATGCGTTGCATGAAATGGTATCAATTAGCAATTCATTTAACGAAATTAACGAATTTTCTAACAAAATCTTACTGGGCCACTTAAAATTCAGCTATTATTATTTATTATTATTATTATTATTATTATTATTATTATTATTATTATTATTATTATTATATTATTATTATTATTATTATTATTATTATTATTATTATTATCGTTATTATTAGTATTATTAGCATTATACTTTTTAATTATTTGAGTATTTTGCCTTAATCAAATAAGCGAGGTTCGACTACCAAACAACTAACGTTATATTTTAATTATAACGTGTATTAAAATTTATAAAAGTTATAAGACTAAAAGACGCGTCGGAAAAATTAATTATCTTTCTCTTCCGAACCTAATGCAAGAACCAATAGAAATTAGGAAACGCACTACGAACATATTTATGAAAGAATAAGAAATATCGCGATCGAGAGTCTTATATCGAAGTAATTACAAGAATGTTCACAATAATTTTCGAAACTATAATAATTTTTGCCTGTGCAGGTGAATTTTGCCACCGGACTTCTGCTGACCAGCGACGATCGGCTAGGAATCTTTAGTCCGTTCAACCCAAGGGCCAATATGTCGATACTTTCGATACCATTCGGTTTCGACGGAAACAATTACTATCTCTACTACTCGACAGCCGCATTCGGTAACTTTACCACCTTCAGCGATGCTGTCCAGGTGACCGCAGATGACCTTCGGTGGCCAAGGTCATTCGTCGGATCCGTGTTCTTCTGCCAGATATCAGGTAAAACGCCTGAAACCCATCCGTTTCAGTGCAGATCCTACACCATTGGATACATTACAGTAGAACTTCGTTATAACGGACCATGTCATAACGTATCCTCGGTTATAACGTACCGCAATGTACAGTCCCGTGTTATGCGCTACCGTATTGGACGGTATTGGATATAATAGCATACCTCGGATATAACGCACTAAATTTTGCAGACCCGCCAAATACACTATAACGAAGTTCTATACTGTAACTTATTCGGCAAAAAATGATCGAATTGCTAGGTTTCTAGTGGATCGAAGAGAAATGCTGTTAGTAATAAGCGTTATACATTGGAGTCCACATAAATTCAATTAAGATGAATATTATGAAACACAAAAATAGACAGTATTTTATTTCGTTTTAGATTGTTTTGACATCACAAGTCAAACACCACCAACCATGGTTGAGTATCTTTTCTATCTCTATTATAGAAATATTTCACATTTCAGTGTGTGTGTGTGTGTGTGTGTGTGTGTGTTTGGTTCTTCCACATTCAGTGACGTTTAGACGGACTATATGAATATAGGCCAATATTACAACGCATTCCTTGGTATTTCTATATGAGTCAAACCAGTGTTTTATCCAGACTCCAGGTCTGGGGGGAATTGAGGCTTTCTGGGGGAATCGACTTGGTGTGAGGGAAAAGACAAAGTTCAATGCAAAATTTGTGTAAGTGCTGGGATTGGGAGGGGAAATTTAGAGGGTTTTTTTTGGGGAGGAATCTCCCCCCAACAGGCCTGTATAAAACACTGAGTCAAACGACCAATGTGTCATTCTGTTTGAAAGCAGACCACGTATTCGCCGTTTCCGTCGCCTACGCCATTGGCCGATCAATGTTGTCGTGAGTATTTTTCCAAGTTTGATTTCTCGTGTATTTTAGAAAGAGAAAAAACTTGAAACAAGACTTTGATAACAGCTGTTCGTCGATGGAAAATAACTTTATATTGAATTTTCGTGAGCCTAGCCCTATATATTTGGCCATGCAGGTGTCGCAATCAGCGCCCGTCGAGTTAACATTGTATACGCGTGTTTTCTGTGCATGCTATAGCCAATCGAATAGCGTGTGATCCGTCTGGAATGAATGGGACTCTAGTGAATCAGTCTCAAGCGATAAGTGACATCACCAAAGAGATCAACGAAATAACAGCAATCATACGCAATCTCCTTTCAGGTGAGTACCAACACAGGCACACAGACACACACACGCAGACACCCACACACACACACACAACCACACGCAACGCTATAGCCTACTCAGTGGCGGTTCCAGGATTTCTTGGTGCGGGGGAATGAAATGAAGTCATAGGAAGTTGGTGGTGGAGAGAAAAAGAAGGAAAAAATCAAAAAATTTTACTAGTTTTACTACACTTTTACGAAAAATAGGTTGACAGACAAAAAGGTCATAGGCAGTTTTTCCCCGTAGTTTTACTTAAGACTTTTACCCCCGAAATAGGTTTCACAAGTGAAGAAAAACGTCCGGAAGTCCGGTGGAGGATGAATCCCCACTCATCCCCCACGTGGAACCGCCACTGGTTATACTAACTTGGCCGCTATGAATCTTTAGACAATGTTTAAGTTTAAACATAATCTAAAGCTACGTCTCCCTCCACATCTAACATCTATACGTTCTATAACGTACTTGGTCTGTAAAACTGAGTAAGTTATATCCGAGGAACGTTGTATCCAATACCTAATACAATGCGGTAACGCATCACAAGGACCGTACATTGCGGTACTCTATAACAACCGAGGATACGTTATAACCGAATCCGTTATAATATCGAGGTTCTACTGTATTTACCTTGTATGTGGCTGTCTTCAGCTCAAGGTGTGGTGACGGGAATCTGTCCTCAGGGCTTCATGGCCGGTACCTACGGGGTGGGGAAGTGTTACCTGGTGATCAGGAACCTGGCGTCGATGGCCGTGGCTGCCCTTCGCTGCCAGACGGAGTACAACACTCAACTGGTTCAGATCAGAAACGACGTCGAAGAGGCCTACCTGCGCTCAATTTTGTCCTCTCCCGGTCTGTGCTGCTGCTGCTGCGGCGGTTCTTGTTACCACTTCTTTACATCGCCAGATTAATAAACTTTGTATATTTTGCACCCATATGTGTGTGTTTGTGTTTGTTTCTGTCTGTCTGAAATTTGATATGTGCACTGTTTTGGCATTGTAAGCTGCGAAATGAGCTTATCTTTCTGCATAAATCTTAGATAACAGTTGTAGCGGACAACCATAAGTTGGAACAGAGGGATGTATGGGTGACAGTGGTTTCCACCACCACCACCACCACCACCACCACCACCACCATCATCATCATCATCATCATCATCATCATTATTATTATTATTATTATTATTATTATTATTATTATTATTATTATTATTATTATTATTATCATCATCATCTTCGTCGTCGTCATCGTCATCGTCGTCATCGTCGTCGTCGTTGTTATCATCATCATCATTTTTATAGCTCATTTTTCTCTGCAGGTGATACATCGTTCTGGACTGCCGGGATGTACAACCGGGACTCGCACCTGTGGGTCTGGTATGACGAAAGCCGGAACCTCAAATCTCCAGTGACCTACACGAACTGGAAGAACGGCGTTCGCCCCACCCCCTCCACCGACGACGACGTCTGCATGACGCTGGAATTGACGCAGGGTGTGACGAATTCCAGCTACTGGGCGAAGACGGGCTGCAATGACCAGAAGTTTTTCGTCTGTCAGATCTACAAGACATGCCTTTAGGCCGTCGTCAGGACCATAGACATCCATATTTGCTGGAAGTAGTCCAGCTGTGGCAAAGTGTGTAAACCAATTTGCCGCCATCTTTGCTAAGTTTTAGACAATGGTTACCATGGTTACCGTAGAATTTGCCGTAAGACTTCTAATGCGAACCCCGGCTTATGTTGAAACCGACGACTTTACATGATACGCCGGGTGTGTTAGAGACCCGGCATCAGTTGGAAGTTTTACGGTAATGTGATCGCACTTAACAAAATGGTGGAAAACTGACCTCACTTTCGCAGTAGTTTCGCTGTTGACCAGGTGCAATTTGACATCGTGTCAGCGCTGCTTGCTGGTGCGCATGCGCCGTGACCTGATTAACCATTATTCGTTGTGCGTTTGGCGGTCGTTGGCCAAAGACTATTCCAGTAGGCTAAGTGTGGCTGACGAATGGGTTATCGACTAAAAATGGGTGTTTAAATTCCATTGGCTTTGTATTTGCGTATTTATTCATAGCCACTCAGACGAATCCTTTGCTTCTTCTAAATCGACCTCGCTTCGGAAGTGGCAACAGCCAGCGTTTCGAAAGCGCTGCTCGATAGCACATGCGTTCGCAGAAGTGGCGCTATAGAAATAATTTAAGCAAATTTGTCACACGTGCAGCGATAAATTGGCAATAGGTATTACGAAGGTTTTACCGAACTAGTTTAGCGGATAATTGTGTTCTACTAAGGCGCTATAGATGTTTTCAAAACCGAAAATGCGAATTCTTGATCCACCTGGAGGTTCGACCATTTGGATGCGTCATGGTCAAGACATCTGAGGATTATGACATCATCTCGCGGAGGACGATATTAGGCGAATTCCGCTATGAATTATAGCGGAGCGACATCTGTCAGCGGAGTCGGAAGTAAAGCAAGAAAATGCGTCGACGGTGACGTCAGGTCTGACGTAAGTTAGTTTTGAACACTTGAACAGCTACGTCTATACATACATCGTACATTAATGTATATTTTTGACAAAAAGACTGGCTTATAAAATTAATATGAGTCAGATGACACGTTGAGAGTGTAATTTGACGGACTTTAAGAGAAATTAAAAAATTCTATTAAATAATGCGTGGCCTAAATTTAACTCGATATCGCTTTGACAATATTTTGTACTATTTGATGAATATTTAATCATTTTGCCATCCATAATCTCGAGCTGTAATAACAAAATCAGGCGACGCAGTGATTACCGACCGCTATATATAATTCAATGGACAAAGTCAAAGAACATGTAAAAGGCATAACAGTTCAGGGACTTTCATTTAACAACCTTAGGTTTGCTGATGATATTGACATCCTAGAGGGAAATGAAGATGATCTGGAAAACACGGTACAGATACTGAGCAATGAAGCTGAGCGCTATGGACTGCATAGGCGGCGCACTCCTATCGGCCCCGTCGGCCCAGGCCGGGGTACTTTTGAAGGTACCCCGGCCCGCCATAGGTCGGGCCGGGGTACTTTTTAGGAAGTAAGAACTGAAGAATTGCGATTCTTTAAATTGTTTGGTTAAATTCTCGCTTCGAATTTCGAAAAAAGCCGCTGTTGCTGGAGGGCGAATGCTCTGCCGAATAGGGCTTTATAGTTGAAAGATCAGATAAGATCAGATTGGCATGTCATATTCTCATTTAACCAGAAGGCGTCAAACACGGCAGTCATAATCTTATTAGATTACACAGCTGCTGTCGCGGGAGGAGGAATGCACTGCCCAATAAGGCTTCATAGTAGAAAGATCAGATAAGATCAGGAATCTCATATACACCTTTAACCCGAGGTGTCAAACGCAGCAGTAACGTACGTCTATAAGTTAACATTAGATTAAAAGACGGCGGAAGGCCCTTTGACGAACCAAGTGGGGAGACGGTGGGCGAAAAGGCGAAGGGCAGCAGAGGGCACCAGAGAAGCAGTAGAGGGCGTTAGAGTGTTTCACCGAGAGATTGCAGTCGGATTTGGGTCCCGATCGAAAGTGATCAGTTAGAGCTTCACCGTGTTTGCCTAAATTGCGGAAAGCAATCTAACGACTTCAGGGATTGATTCAATCGTTCAACAGACAACAGCGCTTCGCCATCGACACAATGGACAAGTTTGTTGTTAAACGTCGTAAACTGAATGTCGAAGACCCTGAACAAACTGTAAGTACTTTAGATACAACATCTGCGCAAATTATTCCATAGTGATGAGTGTAGGACTAGGACTATGCTACGAAAAAACTATAATCGTATAAATCTCAACACTAGACATGGTCACCCCCAAGATTTATGGGACTCCCGAGTTGTTTTTTCGCCATAGTTTTCATCCTTCCCAATCCTATTGTATGGAGCCTTATTCTTGATTTTATATCTTCTTGCTGACTGCCTGTGCTTTCAATCACACCTTCAACACATCTGAATGGCCTGACTCTTTCCATGTTTTTGTCCATTCATTGTAATATTCACGATTTTTTATTCCCTTTCGTTGTGTCCATCACTCTTGTTTTTGTTTCACTTAATTGTAGCCTAATCCATAGTTTTGCCTGTATTACTCACAGGTTACGTCGTTATCGCCTAATAACATAAATGGTTCAATTGAAGAAGATCTGAGACACTTTGTATTAATTTTAAATGCAAATCAACCTACTGATATATCTGTATATCCGACAAAGTTAGATGCAAAGAAACTTCGCACGATAAAAACCTTCTTAAAACGTTTCTTTTGTTATAAATCACAATTGAAAATGCATTTTGGCTATCTACTGTAAGTTAGTTAGGCACCTCGACCCTCAATGACCGCTGCCGTTATATAGTAAACGGGCCGGGGTACTTTTTATTGTCTTCCGCCGCCTCTGATGGACTGTCGATAAACATTGAGAAGACAAAGACAATGGTGTTTGGCGACAAAGAGATCAAAAGAAAAATTAAAGTAAATGGAATAGAAGTAGAGAACGTAGAAAACTTCACCTATCTTGGAAGCAATATGACACATGACTTAGACTGCAGACAAGAGGTCGCAAGAAGAGCAGCAAGAGCTCTAGATCAACTGATGGCAATGGATAAGATCTGGAAAAGCAAATCAATAAGCACTGAAACAAAAAGAAAATACTCAGAAACCTGTATCTTCAGCAGCTTTTATATGGATGCGAAACATGGACCATCACCAAAGACCTGGAAAGAAAAATACTAGCCTTTGAAAGAAAATGTTATAGAAAAATACTACGAATCGGATGGGTCGAAAAAATCACAAATGAAGAACTATACAGGAGAATTCAGCCCAAACAAACCATGCTGGAAAGAGTAAAACAAAGGAAACTCCAACTTTTCGGACACATATGCAGAATGAAAGAGGACAGAAAGATCAAAGCTCTAATGTTTGGAATAATGGAGGGTGCCAATAAGAGAGGGAGACCACACAAGGAATGGTGTGATGATATTGAAGAATGGTGTGGAAGCAGTTTACAGGATCTTAGTCACAGAGCAACGGACAGGAAAGAATGGCAGAAAACTGTGGAGATGGCATTATACACCAACGGGCGATGAGCCCACGGTTAATGATGATATATAATTCAATGCTATGATAATTCGGGTGTTTTGTTCTGTGTATGCGGATCTCGGCTAGGCCTACCGAATACTTGATATTGCGATGTTAGGGCGTTTTAAAGAGGTGTTCAACGCTCGATTTATGTTTAGCTGGGCATAAAGTGAAACTCGATGCTTGATCATGCTTTCAACTGGATTCAATTTTGTTCGTGATCTCAGCAAAATCGAAACATATTTGAAATTCTGCTATTAATTTCCTGCCTATTTACGCTGCAGTCATTAGCACTTTTCGTCTGTGGCGTGTATGATGAATGATAGATACGGTACGTGCTTTCTGAATCCGAAGTACAGTTGGTACTGCGAATCTGAAAGATTACGACGATGACAACGACGACGATGACGATGATAATGACGATCTGAGGAACTGTGAGGCTCTCAAGACCGACAAATCAGTCACAATGGATAATAATAATAATAATAATAATAATAATAATAATAATAATTGTAATAATAATACAGTGTAATAATAATACAGTATAATAATAATAATAATAATAATAATAATAATAATAATAATAATAATAATAATAATAATAATAATAATAATAATAATAATAATGAATCGGGTTTTGGGTAACGGAGTTCTTCCAGCACCACCGGAGACACCCACTGTGCCACCGCCGGCTCTCGGCTCTTCAGTCAACACTCCGTCCTTAATGAATAATTGATAACTTGTTGCCTTTTCCTGTTCCCGGCAGAGGTGCGGAGTGGGGATGGGGTGAGGCAGCTGGAGCCGTGTTTATTTAGCGCAGCATTCTCGCGCCTTGCAGCCTCTGCTTTCATGCGTAAAAACGTCACGACACAACACCTGAGCGATAATCGATTGAAATGTAGCAGGCAGATTCTCTATGAAGACAGCGACACACACATACAGGCATATATATATATATATATATATATATATATATATATATATATATACGTATGTGTGTGTGTATGTATGCCTGTGTCCAATATCGAATCCATCTATTGTGACCCGGATTTGAGCGAATGTCTCTGTCACAATGCATTAATAGTCCGGTGCTCTATTGATCTGTATTGATTTGTCTTTCGATATTGATTTGATTAGCATGAATATCATTTTCGCGATCTTTTCTGGACAACTTTTGAATCAAAAATTGACACGCAGAATGAGAGAGAGAGAGAGAAGAGAGAGACAGACAGACAGAGACAGACAGAGAGAGTGAGACAGACAGACAGACAGATTGACTGACTGACTGACTGACTGACAGACAGACAGACAGACGGACAGAGGACAGGACAGACAGACAGACAGACACAGGATTCACTATTGCTATAGCTGAACCTAAACGATTAGATAGTTAATTAATGACAGTGGCGTAACGTGAGGGGGCGGGGGCACTTTGTTGACAGCCCCCAGGGCCCCCGGGGGGCCCCGAAGAGGGGTCTAAGCTAGGGTTAGGTTAGGGTTAACCCTAACTTAACCCTAACCCTAACCCTAGAAATGATGTGCTGATGATCTTTTTTTTTGCTCGTCAGGATAAAAAAGGAGGCGATAACGTTTTTTTGCTCGTCAGCTCGAAACTCTAGGGCCCCCATGGCAAAGATGCCCCCCGGACCCCCAAAAGTCACGCTACGCCACTGATTAATGATTCTATCGGGCAAGATTAGCTTCCACGAGTCGAGATTGGATCGGATTACTGTTACTGGATTGGATTATTGTCCGCAGACGTAGGCCTAACGTCGCTGCCCTGTGGAACCGAATGGCCGCGTAATTATTACGCTAATCACTAATTCATTATGCGCCATAAGTGAGTGACGATAGGAAGATTTCGTGGGAAACGAACACTAATTAACTGGCAACAGAACATGATACAGTAGGCCTATGTATATAGGCCTAGGCTTAATGCATAAAGGTCTAGGCCTAATAATAGTATTTATGTCTAGTAGTCTTATTTCATTTGAAGTTTCAAATAGAAACTCCTAATCCGTTTATACATTTAATCTCTATGCCACTCTATACCACTTAGACAGGGGCGGCTCAATAGGGGGTCACGAAGACGGTGCCCCCTATTGAATTCCTGCCCATGGGCCCCATACTTTAGTGCACACATTCAAAGCAAATAGACTGGGCCAGGTTTGGGAAAAAATAGTTGGCCCTCCGTGCTTAAGAGGTGCCACTCCCAACGCCCCTCACTTGCCAAATCCCGGAGGCGCCATCGCACTGAGAACTTAGTTTATGTGTTACATTTTGCATATAACTTGTTTGGTTAATTTCCGAGGTATTTTAGTTTTCCTCTAAATTCGTCATTCGCCAGATGACGCCAGTTGTTTGATTTTAGAGCCTTTATAAGCCTCATAGGGAATGTAGGCGGATACTTTTGCATGCATTCGATGGAGGCGTTGCAGTCAGTACCCATCTTTCGAGTAGGCTATTTCTTCGCAAATTATTCAATAAACGGACTGTATGGAGCAGGGGTTTCAAAACCTTGGCCCGCGGGCTGATTTTATTTGGCCCGCGAAAATATAAACGTTTAAAATTTTTTATTAAAAGTTTCTGCGTGAGATTGGCTTGATGTAAAATCTTGTTTGGCTTGAGAAATTGGTTTTCGTGCACAATATTTTTGATTTTAAAAATTGCTTTGACGTAGGTTCGTACACCCTGTGTTCTTCAGGCGTGACAAATGAAGAGCTTAAATCTTTTTTTGCTTTGAGTTTCGTTGGTGATGTTGACTGAACCATAATATCGACGCGCTACATCAGCGGTTCTCAACCTGTGGGTCGCGACCCCAGGGGGGTCGAATGACGATTTGCCAGGGGTCGCCCGAGACCATCAGAAATATGGGGTTGTCTCTTTTCCTGTTATTGTACAAAATTTCCTCAGTGGTAGTTACGACGTAGGCCTACTAGTTGTCTTACTATCATTGTCTTTTGAGGATAGACATGGAGACAATTAAATAATAACGATTTCGAACATTTTTATTGTCGTAGCATTATTATTTTTAGCAGTTTACATTGTGAACGAAAATTAATTTTACCGTTGGGGGTCGCCACATCCTGGGGAATTGAATTAAAAGGGTCGCGGCACTATAAAGGTTGAGAACCGCTGCGCTACATCAACAGCGGGAGATTACTACAGTTGCAGAGACAACAAAAATATTATGAAATCGATTCCCTGTTTGACATTAGTCTATGGAAGAACTATTGCTACAGTAGATATGCAAAAATTCAGAGGAGTTTGAAACGAATTAAAACCACATTTTCTTGTGTCCCCATCTTTAATGCGTCAAATCATTCTGGGATCGTCAATATATTCCATCTCAATTTTATTCTAGAGCGTTCGAAATGCGCCAAAATGGTGAGCCTACGGAACGACTATTGTTACAGCAAGCTATAGATATGCAAAAAAGCTGATAAAACACTAAACATGTTGATATAAGCCTTGTATGGATTGCAGTATATACATTTTACGACCAATAATGTGTTTGCCACGTCACTGGACCGACGGTTGGTGATTAGGCCATCTAGCGAACGTTATTTGAAAAGAATCTTTTTAGTTTCGAACTAAAAGAAATGAAAGAAAAATAGACATTGGGATCTTTTGAAAATTAAAAATTTTTTAGTTTGCATAAAGCAGACCTTTATTAAGCGTGTTAAACCCTATTATGACTATAGCAAAATCGCTTAATAGGGAGGAGTTTATGGGATTTTACATGCAGTACAATTCAGAGCAAAATGGAATGCGCTTCCCCTGCGCCAATTGCTAAATAAGAATAATTTGTTAAAAAATAGATCAGAACAACTTTGCTTTAACCCGCGACCATTTCGACTCAGCCTGCGACCCATTTTGGGGTCGCGATTCACAGTTTGGGGAAGTACTGCACTAGATAATGTACTTGGTTTCGAGCAGTGGTGACGTCATTTCGGAGACGGTAATTGCATAAATAATGAAGCGTGAAGCCGTCTCACTGATCGGTAGATCCATAGTCCACTCCAAACTGAATTACATACAGCTACTTCTTACATTACACTATTTCCCCGGTTACAAATGCTGTGGAAATCTCTTCCTATCGATTGCAGCTCCTCTTCTTCCTCTTCCTCCTCCTCCTCGCCTCCTCCTCCTCCACCCGTTTCTCATCCTCCTCCGCCTCCACCTCCTCGTCCTCCTCCTCCTGCTCTTCCTCCTCCCAGATAATCGAGATTAATCCTTTCAAAACTGCGATTTAATAGCGCTCTGTCTGTCTGTCTCTGAGTCTGTCTGTCTGAGTCTGTCTGTCTGTCTGTCTCTCTCTCTCTCTCTCTCTCTCTCTCTCTCTCTCTCCATGGTCTAAAACACAGGGAAACTACAATAAAATACCCGACGAAGCAGTGATATCATATCACTGATATCAAACACGTGAAACAACCGTTCGGTCAGAAAGGGGCAGAGTACCACGGAAAAGCGCCGGAGCTATAAGACCAAGTCGGCCTATACGAGTGCTAAAGAAAGTGACGAAACTTTACATTACGTAAAATCGGCCTGAATCTGCATTACATTACATATCGACAGCAAGACGTCTAGCCCAACAGCAACACGCAGTGCATGTCCAAAACGGCGCTTCGTTGAAAGGACCGCGGAGCCTCGCAGCATTGGCGCTAGGGTGCCGAGCCTTGGGGCCTTGGGGCCTTGGTCCGGCCGCGGCATCGCCTAGAGCACGGCGGGCCTCCGCCCGTTCTCGCCCAGGGACTAGGGGTCCAAGGGGCGCCCTTTCGTATCCGAGAGGTAAAATTACGAAAGACCGACGCTGCATTTCGCCGTCGTAAAGCTTCTCCGTTCGATCGACAGGCGGCGCTCTGTCTGCGCATGCGCGCGAAAGCGCAACGCGCGCTGCTATTAACATATATCTGCAGATCGTAGCGGACTGTAACGCAATGCCTACGGTATTACAATCCGTTTACGGGCCGCATTGAGGCAAATGACGATCGATTACCATCGTAAAGAATACGCTTCAATCTGGTGGACCAGACAAGGAAGGAGACGAGAAGAATGTGACAAGTTTAGACGTGTGCTGTGCGATTATGGAAATATTTTCGCGTAGAATTTGCAATTTTTAACTACACAAAATGCAATCGTTGGATTACTGACGCGGATATATGCGATTGACGTAAGGATTGCATGCCGGAGAAGGAATATATCCGGCCAGTTTCTGCTGTTCTGGAGCCACGTAAAGAGGAAAGCAGGACTTGTCAAAGGAATCGTTATTGAAACAGGGAAGACATGGAGAAGCAAAAAAGCCAGGATGAAGTCGTAAATATCATTTAAACTATTTATATAACGCAGCAGTATTTTCAATATACCTTTTCTTTCTTCATTCAATCCTATGATCATTTTTCAGCTCTCTCTCTCTCTCTCTCTATATCTATATATATATATATATATATAATTATATTATAATACATAAAATAATATATAATAATGTGTCTTCATTCATCGTTCTAAATTAAAGGATGTTCAGTGTTTATTCTAGCCACCTTGACATTGGGGGAGTTTGAAATGGTTGGGGGGACAAGATTTGTCTCTCCACGCTTTTGCGGGAATTTCCATCCCCAAGCCAACATATACAAATTTGGGGGGGGGGATTTTAAAACTTTGGGGGGGGGGGGAATTCCCTCCCAAAAAAACAGGCCTAGAATAAACACTGAAGGATGTTATTACTACTACGAAGCTATGACCATGCGTAATCGTAAACATATTCCACTTATTTTATATTTTATATTGCAATATAATTATGATTTTGGATTTTTTGTCCCGTCTTCCAAAATCAAACTCCCTCTAGTTTTGCTTGATTTATTCGACTTCTATAGCGCCAACATAACTCTGCAATATTCAGCCTCTGATGCTATCAGTTCTAATTAGCCAGACACAATTTAGTTGACTATATAACGAAATTATGTAGCGCATCGTTTTGCATCTGGTACCTATGATGTATTTTGCTTGTGCCTTTTTTCAATATTAGGCTGGTTGGCGTCGATATGCAGCTTATTGGTTTGAGAAATAGAGATTTTGTAAGAATCTGCTTATGTGTGAACACTTTGTTAGAGTATATAGGAAGTTAACGCTTTAGAGAGAGACAGACAGACCAGACTGACTGACTGACTGACTGACTGACTGACTGACTGACTGACTGACTGACTGACTGACTGACTGACTGACGACTGACAGACAAAGAGACTGATAGGCAGATAAACATGCAGACAGACTGTCAGACAAACACACAGACAGGCAGACAAACAGACAGGCAGACAAACAGACAGGCGGACAAACAGGCAGACAGACAGACTGACTGACAGACAAGAAAAGTCGAAATTGAGATACTGTTGTCCCCCTCAAAATACAATTAATTTTCAAAATGTATTAATGACGTTTTTATTTGATAGACAACTCTTTATTTAGACGAAAAATGCTACATGTAAGACAAAACTCTAGCGTTTACATGTAAACAACTTTGGATGATTTGTCTCCGAACCCGCACACGCAAGCACGCACGCACACAAAACCCACAAACATGTGACCCTTGACATTTCCTACACCTGGCGTTTGATTGGCATTTCGTTGACTGTCTCTTTCCGCCGAGCGTGCGGTAGACAAAGAATCTCCACCTAAATTATTAATCTAAACGCAGACGACCACCGCTGTGCAGTCCATGCGACGGGGTCCTCCTTTGTCTTCGCCGCTCGGCTGCTAATGGCGTCGCTATTGGATTTCTCGTGTTTTTCTTGTGGCTGGCAATTTGCGTTAAGTTTGCTTCTTCGAATTCCTTGTGTTTTGGAAATTCGCATCGCAACAAGTGGCGATGATGATGATGATTATGGTGATGGTGGTGGTGATGATGATGATGACGACGACGATGATGATGGTGATGGTGATGATGATGATGATGATGATGAGATGATGATTAGGCCCTATGATGGCGATGATGACGACGACGATTATGATAACAAGGATGATGATGATGGTGATGATGATGATGATGATGGAGATGATGATGATTAGTCCCTATGATGATGATGATGATGATGATTATGATGATTATGATGATTATGATGATGATGGTGATGATTATGATTATGATGATGATGGTGATGATGATGATGGTGATGATGATGGTGATGATGATGATGATGATGATTATGATTATGATGATATTGTTGTTGTCCTGTTCTCTTTGAAACGCATAGGACCTTGCGGGTAATGAGACCGAGAACAAGAACTGGCGTGGCATCGTCATCGCTCTTCTCGTCATCATCGTCATCTGCGGTCTCGTCATAATAGCCGTCGTCTTGGTAACGCCGAGTGAGTATACGTCACACCATATACTCCTCGTCCTTTTCAGATGGCGCCACTTGTCGGCGACAGACGAGAAAACTAATCGATCGTTTCTGGGTTTTTTGGTTTGTTTTTTTGACAGGATATGAAGAAAACGAGGTGGGCGAGCCTTTTACCCTGCAAGACCTCTTCAGCCACAACTTTACAGTCCGCAGGTACACCGCCACGTGGATGGCAGGTACGGAAACCCGCACACAGGCGCTAGATAAACCATTAGCGTAACCACGGAGGGGCTTGATACTCTATTCGGACCCGGTTCTGAAATTTGCACAAAGTCGTTGAGTAGTTGCGGTGGGGGGGAGGCAGTCTGAGATTTAGGAGAAAATACGAAGCTTTTAGTCTGACACCACGACTACCTTTTTTGCTTGTCTGTCAAGAATTTTTATCTAAAATGTCTTTTTTGCCCCAAACCAAGGATAAACTCGGGGAGATCAAGACTGCCACTCCAGCACCCATCCACAGAATACAGGTTGTCGCAGATCCAGGTATCCAGATGCCCTCGGTAGTTAAGCTGTCGGAGCCAACTGAGGTCTGGTGCACAGTATACTGAAACTGCTTTCTGTTTATACCAGTAATAATCATAGATGCTATGCAAATAGACGATACATATACATTGCTCTCATAATAATTGGTCCTTGAATCCATTATAATAGTAACACTAGTGGTAGTAATAATATCAATCAATCAATCAACTTCTATAGCGCCACTATCATAATGCCCAGGGCATCAGCCGATGGCGCACCAAATCCAAATAGCATTAGAGCCAGGTCAAGCCAGAAGATCAGTCCGAAACGGCGGGAGAGCAATCTAAGGGGGATAAGCCAAGTCAAACAGATGTGTTTTAAGGCCAGATCTGAAAGATAAGTTGTTAGTTATGCGAAGTGATCATGTTGGTAGTGAATTCCAGAGCTTAGGGGCGCACACTGAGAAACAAATAATATCTGGGCAGACTGGGTTTAGTGTGTTTAGAGAACCATTATCGTAGTCTATTTCCGTTCTTAAAACGTTCCACCCCCGGAGAACAAACAGCAAAGGAATGTCTCAATGTTCTAGACGTGTAACTTAGGCTGTATGTCTCTCATTGCAGTGATTGGCATGGGTTCTATGTTTCAGGCAAAGACGTCTTCATATTCAGAGCCCGCAATGGAGACCTTGTGAAAATGGACGCGGAAAAGAACGAAACGGAAGTGATTGTCGACGCTTCGATACTCGTAAGTTAATTAAAATCTCGTCCAGCTGGACTAGCTAACTGATACTCTTAATGAAGTCTCATGATAGCGACAACGGCTACAGCAACAACCACTTATAATAATAATAGTAACAGCAAGTAAGTAAATCATCGACTTCTGTGAATTGACTATAGCACTGTGGCTTCGCTAACACGGTTTGAATTTCTGTTGATGGGCATATTTCTTCTCTATATATCAGCCATCGTGTAAATCCACAGTAATAGTTATCTTTCTCAATTATATATATATATATATATATATATATATATATATATATATATATATATATATATATATATATATATATCTTTTGTTTGCAGCAAAGTCGAAATGCGGAGAAATACTTCCTTTCCGCAGACCTCAGGTACCTCCTACTGGCCTATGAAGTGGAGCAGGTGAGATACGTCCGACATAACATAGAGCCGCCTGCTGCTTAAGGGTCGTAGTCTGGGCCTTGTGGCGTCTAAGCCTCTAGGCATGCGTCATTATCAACGCACTGAAGCTGGAAGCAATACTTTCGGCGATAATAACACAGATTTTGAAGCTGAGAGCCGTGCATGCGGTAGGTAGCTATGCTATTACAGGCATAGTATTGCAGATGCAATCCGTATGCAATCTGTATATATATATATATATATATATATATATATATATATATATATATATACACTTATACACAAGTGCATTAGCTGTGTGTTTGATGTGTGTGTGTGTAATACTGCGTAGTCTGGGTAGGACAATGGAAGAGTTTAAAATGAGAGTTTATGATTTCGGATAAACATTTCTTTTGTCTTGTATTATCGCTCAGTGAGCAAAGGTAGTTTTTACTGTGAGTCTGTTGCTGACGCGTGGGCGATAATAACCGAATAAAAGCATCGCTCTGGAGTTGAGCAAACACTGCCATCGGAAATGACAAGCAGAGTGAAAGACAGACAGACAGACAGACAGACAGACAGAGACAGAGCGCCAGAAGGCAGAAAGCCGCTTTTAATGGAACATTCCGGATGAAAAGAAACAGAGACAAATTCACGGCTACGAAGCAGCAAGACGAAACATTAGGCTACATAAAAAATAATTCTATAAAATTTATATCAAATGATGGCCAATATTAAACCCAAGTAATATGCATTCATAGTTTGAGGAAATGATTAATATTATTATCATTGTTATTGCTGGTATATCAATGCTTTTTGGAAATAAATATGCACTTCTGTTGTGCCATTTCTAATAGGGCCTACCTACCCAAGGGTATCAATCGATGATAAAATATTTTCCTGTAGGCAATATTATGAAAAACGATTATATAAAATTCTATGCGGCGATCATAATGGAAGTCGATGCGGTCACATATGGTCAATATAATAATTAATGATACAATATACCAAGATTAAATGGAAAGAAAGAGACAGCAAAATGCAGACAAAAACGTAACGTTTTCAACATTTAACGAAATTAACGTAATGATACAAGACAAATATAAATTAGTTTTATATGGTTTTCCGATACGTCGTACCGGCACGTACCGTCACAAAAAGCACTGATTGCTGTTGTTATTATATCTTTTATATTATTTATTCATTTATTTATTTGAACAGATATTGTACTTCCTCGAATTGACACCATCATAGACCTTAAGTAGTTGAATTGGATGTGCGGAGAATAGCATAGAATAACACGGTAGCCAAAGTGGTGAGACTGACTAGTGACTAGCATGCAGAAAACCGCATAGAACAAGATCACACACACACGCACACACACACACACACACACACACACACACACACACACACATATATATATATATATATATATATATATAAGATGACACGGTCTGAAAGATATATATTCGAGTGTTCACGTAAAATAGTCGCTGGCCGTAAAAAGCGATTGCATATATCACAACGGAAGGCAATCCACGAGGGAGTCTTATGCTGTGCTTAGCAGCAGCAGCAGCAGCGTACATGGGAATGTATACGACCATCGCAACTAGAGTCCTGTCCATTGACTTTGCTCTCGTTTTGAGCAAATAATTCGACAGAAGGAGAGAGGCGGAGAGCAAATTGGAAACGAGATTCTTCCGCGGCGGCGGCGGCGGCGGCGGCTCCTCGCATGGGAATACCGGACTGTGTAAATAAGCCACGAATGTTTGCGATAGGAAGCGCTCTATATTTTAAGCCCGGACGGCTTCGAAGAGGAACCGGCTTTTCCATCGGCAAAATCACAGCACAAGGGCACCGCTGGGTGGCACACTGGATGGAGAAAACCTGTTGCGGAAAATGCCAGCAAAATTGTAAAATATTCAAGTAAATAAAAAAGAGTATACCTGTAGGCTAACTCGACGTGGCTCTTTGCTATTCAGGTTTGAAATATTTCATTTAACAGGTCTATCGCTATTCGTTTCTGGCAAAATATGAAATCTACGATAGAAATTCAACTTCGCAGACCAGGTAACCTGCTAGAACTTCACTATGAAACTAATTTGTTGCTTAAGTGAAATATGACGTGCAGTAAAACGGCATCAAGTGCATAGATAACAGAGGACAGACGGGCACCTCGCATGCAGAAGAATCTGTTTTATATAGCACCAGGAGGCGCCATTTACATCTATATACGCTGATAAGATTTTAAAGCAATATTAGTAATGGAAAAGTATGAACCTAAAAGTTAACTTAGGTGCTTAAACTGTTCTCGACTTCTTCACATCGAGGAAAAAAGCATCTTTTACATATTATTTCACACGATTTTATTGTGACTAATTCGGATAAATCTTTTTGCAAGTATGAGGAGAGTAGAGAGAGACAGAAAAAAGGAGGTAGACAGAGGAAGAGAGAGGGGGAATGAGGGATGGAGAGAGAGTGAGGGAGGGACGGAGGAGGAGGGAGGGAGTGAGGGAGGAGAGAAAGAGTGTGAGGGAAAGAGACAAATGAGTGTGGGTAACGATGAATCAGATGCAATGCTGCCTTAACTTATGGCAGTATACGATCCGAAAGTTGCAATCGGATAGAAGGATTAATGGATCTGGCTTATTTGATACAATGTTCTTGTATCTGTTCTTTGTTATCCAGCACATTTCAACCGTTTCCTTTAAGCGATACTGACAAATGGAAAAACAAAAAGCTTCAGTATGCCGGTTGGTCAACGCGTGGCCATTCTCTGGTCAGTAGTAAACCCAGGTCATCTTCTGCTTTGTTTACTCTAAGTATTTCCGCGTGATTGCTATCTCTTAAATTCATTAGATGCGTTATTTATGGTCAAGGCCCGTCTTATTAATACATTATCTGCTATGGTTTGGTTTAATTTGGCTATTTTGGTTGGCTATCTCTATTCCTATATTCTGCTGACGACTTTTATGCGAAAATGCCAAGTTTAGCAAGTGGCAACTAATGCTAACTAACTAGACATCGGTCATCGCGAACTGCTGTTGCCTCGTTCATGATTTAAGAACGTTCACACAGACGGCGAAAACGTCTATGCCACTGTCTGGATGACAGCGATAACGGATTGTGGAAAATCGATGGAATCGCGTGAATGCTCTTTCCTTATTTTGCAAAATATTGATAAACCTATAACTCAAACCACGACAATCGCCGCAAATACGAACGGAGAGAACTGGATGGCAGGAACGTCCGGCCAGCCACCGCTATCGGCTGCATCTCACGTTGAATGCAGCGCGATCCATAATACGGAGCCAGTCTTGGCAGCATGCTGTTCAATAGTTCCGAAAATATTGGTCCCATTCCAGTCATATAAACCTTCGGTTGTCCGGAGCCTTGAGGATTGAACGCCGTCGATCGTCTTAAGTCTCGAAGAATCAAAGGGACAATGTTTCGACGTCCGTCAAAATCATTCGCTAACTCTGCCGTTCGGTTAACTAGCGATACGTTAATACATGATTTCAGAAATTTAAATTCAAGGACTCGGTGATTTTTAGAGACGCGCGATGATGCTGGTTTTAAATCCTTAATATTCTCATAGCATTTTAAATGAATTCTAAAATCTTATAGAATTTGGATTCATTTAAATTATTTGAATTCAGCGCAAATAGAGGTGTGAAAGCAATTTGTTGACAATTTTGTAGCGCTGTTTTCGTTATCTTGTGATAGACATTCGTCTATGGGAACAACCTCTACTTCCAAGCAAATCCACAAACAACGGCAGTTTCGGTGACCGACAATAGAAACTCCAAATACATTCTGAACGGCGTGCCTGATTGGTTGTACGAAGGTGAGCAAATATCATTCAGAAAGCAAGTTCAGAACAGATTCTACTTACTTACTGGCTGATTGATTGCTTGCATAGGTCATGTAATGCCTAATCAAAACATGAAATCTGCTTTTGCTTCTAATGTTATTATAATAACTATAGTATAGGCATTGCTTAATACTGCGCTCTTATATAAGAACAATCCAGCAGTCTCTCTTCATCTGGCACTCGTAGCAGGCACAGTTTGTTGGCACAGCTGCTGTAAAAGCAGTTGTCTGTTGTCTCAGAGGAGATACTTCGTACGAACGTTGCTCACTGGTTGTCTCCGGACAACCGATTTGTTGCATACGTCCAGTTCAACGACACCGGCGTTCCTTTACACCGGTTTCCTGTCTACGGCGACGCTAACGATATCTACGGATCGATACGCGAAGTCTCCTATCCAAAGGTAGCGATGACAATATTCGGATTTGCCTTTACAGCGGAGGACAAGCGGTGACGCTAGTATCGGCAATGGGGCTAAGGGTGTCCCACCCGCCCCCCAGAATAATAAACTTTAGAAATTGACCATTTATTCCCTACAGCATACTAAAAAGGTCACATGATTAGTAATCCACGTGAAAATGTCTGACTGACGTTAACACTATATACGAGATGTTTTAGCCATGCTTTCACCTGTTGAATTGGTATAACCAGTGATGGAAATGGGTTAGAAAAATGAGGGATACACCTGTATGGAAACTGAAGGTTCCTTATGTTCCTGTAGGGCGGTTCTTTAGGTGGTTATTAATTAACTCGAGATTGAAATTTTGGATGTCCAGAACCTCTGCTAAATGAAACCAGAATGAACTGATTGAATGAACTTGGTTGTTTGGATGGGATTTCGTTGATTTCAGGCGGGGGATACGAATCCCAATATCAATCCGATTGTAACGCTGTTCGTCGCCGAAACTGGGTATAACAAAGGAAAGCATCGAATCGTTTCACCTCCAGCTCAATTTCTTCACAAGTAAGAAACCATCGTCACGAGAAACCACCGAAAACCTTACATTGTATACGACCAGAATTTTAATTCCAAAATTGCAAAGTAAGCGCGACGTCTAGGAAATTTGAGGTTAAATCGACTTAGAAAAATCAAAAGTTTTTATCAGTCACGACATATCTAGAGACTATAAAACGTAATTAATACAGTAGAATCTCGTTACAACGGACTCCGTTATAACGCATACTCGGTTATGGCATACCCCAAAATGCGGTCCCGTGTGACGCGCTACCGTAATGGATGGTATTAGATATAACGTAACTCGGACAAAACGTGCTAGATTTAACAGACCCGTTAAGTACGCTAAAACGAAGTTTTACTGTATATGAAGCCTACTACAATTAATTAGAGGGCGTAGCCAGAACGTCAATTGACTCGATTCAACAATGTTTAGGTCAAAACTGCATGGGTCAAAATGAAAATGCTGTTGCCGAAGACAGCATGGTAAAATATGCCTAAGAGTTACGGCTTCATATAAGATTTTCAGTTACAAACTTGTCTGTCTTACTAAGCGCCTATGAATAAGCAACTACTGAGGTACTAGTATCTCGAAAGCACTGTACAAATTCGCGAGATTTTTCTTACTTACTTGCTCAAATTCGGTCTTTCATGTTCTCTCTCCTCCAGGGACCATTATATAACGCTTGTACAGTGGCAGGACCCAGAGCACGTTCTCGTGGCCTGGTCGAATCGAGTTCAGAACAAGACCATCGTAACCATCTGCAAAATTCCTTCGCTGGACAGCTTCGAGGTAAGAAGATTCACCTTTGAGTAGACGCTGTTAAAGTGTTTTGCAGCGTGGCATTTGGGTAGGGGAGAGGGGAGAGAGGGAAGATTCGAAATCGCTGCTTACTGACTCGCCACACTAGTCAACTCTAAACAAAGCAAAAAGGCATAATGAAGCAATTAAAAATTCTCCCCTACTGGTCTGAATAATACTTCCCCTCCCCTCCCCCATTGATGTGAATCTCAAAAAACCCACACCGAGGCTTAGTGTAGCCTATACTGTAAATGCTTCGTTCAGAATGTGATGTTAAGTAAGTAAGTAAGTAGGCTACAGTAAAGTAAAGTCTATCTTGTTATGCTAATGTTAATGCTTATGTTGTTTCAGCTGCTGCATTTTCTCTCATAAAATCACCGTTCGATCACAAAATACTGATTCCAGTTAATTATGTTTTTATTCGCGCTGAGTATGAAGGATAGCTGATGCTATAGTATAGGCATCATGATGGCGGCGCCATAGAAGTTCATCGATTGACTGAAAGCCTTTATTTGTTTTCTAGACTCTCATTGAGCGACGGCATGGAGGAAGCGGCTGGGTTGTAGTCGTAAGGCTTAACTATTCGAAATATCGACCTTAGGTTGTTTATCATCAGCCTTAAGTCGATTTAAATCAATCTAATTTTGTATTTTTGATACAAATTACCGACTTTTCAAAGTAATTATTGTATAGACGCAGGGCCGCCGAGAGGGGGCAAATGCCCAGGGCCTCGGCGATCTGTAGGGGTGCGGGCGGGTCCGTAGTTGGGGGCTAGGGTTAAGGTTAGGGTTAAGGAGAAGACGCTGAAGACGATTGGGAGCCCCTTACACGGATTTAACCTTTAATTTCTGAAAAAGACGGATTAGCAAAAAAGGTAATCACCCTACTTACGATATAAACTTTCTAGGGACCCGTAACTGCTCTGTCCAGGGGCCCGGAATTTCTCAAGGTAGCCCTGTATAGACGATAAACAATTATAGTATTAAACATATCGTCAGTGGATTTTGATTTTATTATAGCGAGTTTGTTTCTTGCGGATATTTTTTTTCGTATCGTTGCGATGGAATTGTTTAGGACGAAGTTAGATTCATCAGAAAGGGCACGGCGTATGTGACGATTCTCTCGCAGCAAACTGCCGACAATGAATATTGGAAACACATAGCGTCCATCACAGCCACAGTAATGCTCCATTTGTACAGCAGTGCATTGGAAATTATAGCTCAACGACAACGAATGATACAGTACTATCATTGTTAACCTTCGCAACCCCGCGATGGGGTCGCGGTTGCCATCTCCCTCGGGGTTTTCTAAATTTCTCTGAAGCCTGATGCGATATTTTCAAGCGATTTTAGCACCTGTACAATAAGCGGGTCCACTTACATACCTATAGACATATTTTGTCTCTTCCTGTGCAGAGATTATAATTACTAGGCTGCTATGGCCATTTTACCGAAGGTGCCCAGAGTTAAAAACTTAAAATCATTCTCCTGTATGTTCCCTTATTGAGGAGAACGGGATGGTGACTATGCCCTCCAAGACGCAGTCGTTGCGAAAATAGTCTAGAAACGCGCGGGTCAGGGATATCTTTTATACGCCTAACACTCCCAATATCCCCCAATTTGAGACTGACACCCCAACACTCCCTCCCCAATCTCAGCTAAGGGATGACCTTTTTTATGCTTGTCAGACTTTTGTCAGGGGACCCCCCAGAATTTACCGACACCCACAAATTGATAATCCTAGAAATAACCATGGCGAGGGTTGAATCTTTTTCAGCCAAAGTATATCCGGTGTAAACAAGGACACCGCAGAGAAGGAAAGAATGGCTCTGAAGACAACCAAAACTGTCATCGGAGCATACAGGAGTATAGATAACAAGACTCCTACGACAGCGATAATTAATTAATAGATAGATAAGATTTCTTCGCTATATAAATATAGCGTCTACACTAGTGAATTTTTCTGAACGTTTCAGATGCATTCTGGAGGTCCGAAATCCTTCTTGACCTTCGGCGAATGGGATGTCGCAGCAATTGTCGGCTACAGCGAAGAAGATTCGATTCTGTTAGTGTTGCTAACATTGACTCTAATAATTAATAATGGCTGCGTTCAATTAAAGCGGTTTTCTTGGTATTTTCCCATTAAACGATCAATGTTAACAGCTTCATATACGTTACTACACTTTGACACGTGAAGGCCCGAAATGCGAGTACTAGATTTGAACCGGAGTGGTCAGGCTGCCTCCGAGCAGGGTTCAAGCTCTGCATTGTTGAATCAGCGATCTGTACAACAATCATGCAGGGGGGGGCTCCAAAGTGTGCCAAACCAAAAGCATAAGAAATTAATTCTAGTACAATAGATTTATTACGATTTGTGTACAGACAGTCCCAGTTTTTGCCACTGGCCGGATTACAGACCTTGGCGGGCCGTATCCGGTCCGCGGACCGTACTTTGAAGATTGCTGCAGTGAATAATGCCTTGAGAACAGTGTTGCTGGTAGGCTTATTTCTATGGGCGCAGGTACGGTCATTCGTGGATTTTGGCATGAACTGCGTCCGGAGATCCTGGTAACGTCCCTGATATCCCACATTTCCACCTTAGATGGAAACAGCACAAGGCATCAAAGACGTCTTCGGAAAGATGTTCATCTTTACCTTGACATTTACTATTTAGAATTTTCGGCGTTTGTGTTCCAGGTATTTCACAAGCGCAGGTGAAGATCCGCGACAGAGACACCTGTACAGGTGAGATAGAGAGAGCGAAATACTACATAAATATAAAGCGATTTTCAATGGGCTCAGAGCAGTGACGTAGCCGGTACTGCGGAATAAGAGGGCATGTAGGCCTAGACATTTTCGGATAAAACATGTCTTGACGAGCAAATTTAGAACGTCGCTCAGCTTCTTGCATTTTTGCATTCTCGTCAAGACCTCAATCTCATACACTACTTAACCCCCCTCGACTACTCAACAGTTTTGCGTGAATTCCACGACCGGTCCCACTCCGAATATGGGGGTGGGGTGGGGGGACGGACCCGGTGACTACGCCAATGCCGCAGAGGTTCGAGTCGACAGCTGAGTTTCGAAATCTATAAAGTCGTGTAGTCGTGTAATCCTTATTTGTGTACTATTTTTTCGATGCTGTGCTTGTCACGAATAAATATTATTATTATTATTATTATTATTATTATTATTATTATTATTATTATTATTATTTGCTTCAGCCTGAAATTGTCACCAGATGGCCGAAAGGCAGTCGGTCACCCTCAGTGCATGACGTGTGACGGTGACTGTCTCTACGCAAACTCTCATTTCAGTCAGTCCGGTCGGTACTACATCGAGGAATGCCTTGGTCCGGGAGTACCGCACTACGCGCTCAGGAGTACCGTCAGAAAAGACGCCGGTACGCAGAAATATATATACGTACATCGGAATCTAAGTCTAAAAACTGATTCCTCTACCACTTGGAATTATACGAATGAATGACCTGATGAATCTGGCTAATTAAATGGTTAATTATCTTGATTTTTCTCTCTCCAGCGGTTGTTCTAGAGGACAACGCCCTCTTGCGGGCGAGTCTGGCGAGGAAAGCTCTTCCGAGGAAGGAATACTTCAATTTCACCACCAAAGACGGAGAAAGTGATTATAAATTGCAATCTCTCAGCATTGGCGTAGCCAGGCCCCGGAATAGGAGAGGGGAGGGAGGAGGAGGAGGGGTGCATTAAGATTTGTGGATAAAATGTCTCTGACGAGCAAAACAAAACGTCGTGAGGGAATAATTCTTTGCACGTTTACGTACTCCCTTCGATCATACTACCAACCCCCCAACCCCCCAACCCCCCAAAATTTTCAACGCTCTTGCGCCAATCCCACAACCAGTCTCTGATAGTATAGGGGGCCCGGCCACCGCACCTCTCCCCCGTACCTGCGCAATGGCTCTCAGTATTTAAAGCAACTAAACAAAGCCAAAACCTCTTCACAGTTTGTCAGTGGCAAGTGACGAAATCGCATTGGTTGTTGATTACGACATGAACCTTCATTGTGTTTTCTTATTATATAATTCTCGATGTCCGGTCCGGCGAATCGGTCTGTCGGTCACGATACACGGCAGATTTTGCAAGACGCTGTTGCCATAACAACGAAATTGTTTAATCAAAACTGTCTAAAAAACGCAGCGTTTAACGAAGCGTCTTAATTGCAGCTTAAACCCCCGCTCCCCTTCCCTCTCCCATTCCTCTCCCAATCGCCCCGGCCCCAACCCATACCCGCCCCGCCCTACCCCATAGGTCCCAAACTCACGCCCCCTTCCCTCTCCCCATCCCTATCCCAACTCCCTTCCATCACCCCATCCCTCTCCCAATCGCCCTGACCCCGACACATCCCCTGCCCAGGCCCCAACCCATACCCGCCCCGCCCTACCCCCACAGGCCCCAAACCCCGTTCCCCTTTCCTCTCCCCATCCCTCTCAGACCCCTATTCCCTCTCCCCATCTCTCTCTCTCAATCGCCCCAGGCCCCAACCCATACCCGCCCCGCCATACCCAACAGGCCCCAAACCGCCGTTCCCCTTCCCTCTCCTCATCCCTCTCCCAACCTCATTCCCTCTCACCATCCCTTTCCCAATCGCCTCGGCCCCAACCCATCACCGCTCCGCCCTACTCCACCGGCCCCAAACCCCGTTCCCAAACCTACGGCCACAAACTCCGTTCCCAAACCTACAAAACGCTGCTCCGAAAACCTGTACAACCCACTTTCCTCCTTCCAAAACTCCCTTCCCTTTCCCAATGCCCTGCCCCGTTATTAGATATATATATTTATTCCTTCCTAGCCTCAATACCTATTTTTTTAAATTTAACCCCTCAAGTGGGGATTAAATTTTCAGACGCCGTCACCGTACTGGGGATTTAATGTTTGAAAAGCGCGCATCAGAAATTATTGCTGTAACGTTTTAAATTTGCTATATCTCAGGCTTTATAGGGGCTAAAAAGATGAGGTTTGCACCATTGTTTAGATTTGTAATTCCTTTTTCTAACCATCCGTGCAAAACAAAAACATTTGGAGTAGAGTCCACTTTACGGCCTAAAATATCACCCTCTCCCCAAAATTTTTTAAAGCCCCCTAGCAAAATATTTTCAGCGGTAACCCCACTTTGGTCAGCGGCAAAGTTGTAAAGGGATGTCAGAGGAACAAAATAAACCAAAAAGTTTGAAAATCGGTCAACATTTGGCAAAGATCTATCAATTCTAACTCGATGACCCCAATGTTTGAACATAAGTATTATCGGTGAATTTCGTGAAAGTTTTGAATTCTGAGAAAGTTTCCAATTTTTTTTGAATTTGCTACATCTCGGGCTATATAAGAGCTAAGAAGATGAGGTTTGCACCATTGTTTAGCTTTTTTATTCGTCTTTCTAACCATCCGTGCAAAACAAAATAGTCCAGCGTTCACCAGCTTTCCGACAATCAAGTGAGAATGAGGAGCAGGCTGTTGCTTGGCATGCAAAAGCAGCACAGCAAACAGGAGAATCAAGCACTGCATGTCGTTCGACACTGCCAAATCAGTACACTTACCTTGACTATCAAGTTTCAGAAAATTCATGCGAATGGGCGTTAACTCGGTTGAAGGAAAAGACGACGAGTTAAGGACAATTAATTGCGCAAAATGCTATTGCATTTGCGCAAAATCGGGTGGTAAAACAGCCAATCTCCCCCGTCATTTTTGACGGGTAAACACCTAGTTTAAATATAATAATGCAAACGCGTTGTGTACATGGATGATTGTATTTTCTTGCATTTTATGTCCAGAGCTTGAGGGTCAAATCCTGTTGCCGCCGAATCTAAAGAAGGATCACATAACACTTTATCCGCTTTTAATTCACACGTAAGAATTCTCTTCAACGCTTGTTTAGAATATATCAGTGCCATTACTGACGTGCAAATCTTCAACGCACGTCTCAAAACGTTAGGTTTACTGTATATGGATCAAAATTGTTGGGCGTAAGATTCAATGGTAAATATTGAGGGAAATACAGGAAGTTATACATTTACCTTTTCTGCTCGGGACACAAATCTTAAAGGATTTCTTTGTTTTGGAGAGGATTTTAAAACACGCGTGGACTTAGAAAGTGGAACGCGGACGCAGCCATGACTGTTGAGAATCCCGTGATCATCAAGATCCTCTCTGGCTGCCCCGCGATTTCAAGGTTCCGCCATGCGTGTCTGGTAACGCCAGCACGATAGTATTTTAAATGAGACGCTTCTAAACTATTAAATATGTTGAATATTTGCTGGTCATTTTGCGCGTGCGTCTAACCTAAGCTAATCTTGATCTTCTACTAGAAAGAGGCTCGCTTCGCTCGCGCTCGCTTCGCTCGCAGTGCAGGATAATACTAATCCAATACCTATACCTAATACCCAATCATTGAATTCATGCTGAACAACATTTCAATGATCGCCACCTAGCCAAGCTCTGCGCCACGTAATAATTAGGCCTATGTACGTTAAAATCACGCAACTGTGGCCATGTGTGACGCTGTACACGTATTTTTTGTGTACGCACAACTACCTGAGGCTGCGAACAATTGTTACCAATAGCAACGTCGTCGCACGCCCAGCCGACCGCGTTAAACTACGATTCTACGAACAATTGTTACCAATAGCAACGTCGTCTTCGAACATCGTCCACCAACGCATCGCGACGTAAGGACTAAACGGTCTAAACCGTCTACCAATAGTCAACGCTCGCCCACCAACGCATCGCGACGTAAGGACTAAACGGTCTAAACCGTCTAGCAATAGTCAACCAATCAGAACGCTTGAAGGTAACAGACATACAGATAACGATTTTAATATGATAGATAGCGCCACTGCATAATGTACAGAAGCATCCGAAAGATGCTTCTGTACATTATGCAGTGGCGAAAGATGACACACCAAACCAAATCAAAATCATTCAAAAATCCAGGTCAAATCCAGGATATCCACCCGGACAACCACGCAGGTGACTGTCTATATATGGTGGATAATGTTAAGCCACTTGGAAGCGATGGGGTTTTATAGTTGTTCTAAATGTAACCTTGCTCCTCTGTGTGTGTGTGTGTGCGTGTTCAGTTACGCGGGGCCCGATACTCAGTTGGTGACGGAAAAGTTCGAACTCGACTGGTCAACGTACCTGGTGAGTTCCGAGAACGTCGTATACGCGTCGGTCGACGGCCGGGGTTCAACCGGAAGAGGAAATAGATTCCTTCACGCCGTCTACCGCAACCTCGGGACTATAGAAGTCCAGGATCAGATCGAAGGAGCCGGGTTAGAAAAAGAAACTTCTTTCTCTCTCTCTCTCTCTCTCTCTCTCTCTCTATATATATATATATATATATATATATATATATATATATACCGTCGTCAATATTCACAATAGTTTCCGATATCTTACTGTTCCTACCGCAGTCCATTATTTTCGATTGTTTGTCAAACAATCGAACGTTATACACTGTGTGTGTGTGTCTGTCTAATTCATCGAAAATAATGTACACTGGAAATAGTCTATGTATGGCGAAGACAGCGGAAAGTTGAAACTAATTTTCCCGCTCCATCTTTTGCTAAATTTTAACCAATATGGTTGCCATATAAATTACCGTAACATTTCTAATACAAGCCACGGCTTCCATTAATAAGGCAAACAACTTTATACCCTCGGCTGTTTGAGACCAGACTTCTGTTAGAAGTTCTACGGTGATGTGATCGTACTTAACAAAATGGCGGAAAACTGGCTTCACTTCTAGACAGCGTAGACTCGTTCTAGTGATAAGTAATTTCTATGGTCTTATTAGCAGACGGTGCAGCGTTAGACTGCGTAATCGAAACACAAGGTATGGCTACCAGTGGCGTAGCCACGGGGGTTGGGGGGTGGGGCTAAACCCCCTTGGCTGGCTGCCAATTGAAAAACTTTCTAAAGTACTATAGAAAATATAACAAATTAGAAAGAATACGAAGGTGACGACCTTTTTTGCTTGTCAGCTCCTAAAAAAGGAAGAAAAAGAAAAATGTTGGAAAGTTTCGTCACGATCGAAACCAAGCCCCCTCCCCCTTCCAGAAATCCTGGCTACGCCACTGATGGCTACTTTGGTCCTGTGTTAAGTTACTTATAGGGACTGGTGTTACTACATGCTGGCCTGGAACTAGAATGTTGCTTGCCACTTGTCTTAAATTGTCTGCTGATAATAATTTTTTTCGCAGTTTTCTCAACCGAACGTTGAGGTTCGTGGATAAAGATCGGATTGCAATATGGGGCTGGGTAAGCGAAAAATCGCATTAGGTGCAGAACGTACGTGAACATTGCAGAAAAATAAACTATACGAATGCTAATCTATTAAATTCCCAAAGGATTCTAGAAAATGGAACATTTGAATTAGCTTGACTGTTGAGGAAGCCAGTGTCTGGCCTGTGGCGTACCTAAGAAGGGGGTGGTTATTGGAGGGAGGTCCGCCCCTGCGGCTCAAGATGGGGCAGTTACAGTACTTAATTTCCGTCGCTTTATCAATTAATTATTTCACTGAAGAATTTTTTGTCACGTTTACTGATAAGGAAATAAAAATAGCGAAGGGTTGGGAGTGGCGGGGGGGACACCTATGAGAACGTCCATGGCTCCTAAATGCATTAAGCTATCGTGTCTGGCCAGATGCAGCGAATCTACTGCAGGTCATCTTTTTAGAAAATTTGAATTCTATTGTGCAGTCAATAAAATAGGTTGAAATCCAGTCCCCTTAGGCTCAGTTATTCCAAATAATAATAATAATAATAATAATAATAATAATAATAATAATAATAATAATAATAATAATGTGACTTTAAGTGGCTTAGGAAGCTAAGTAGGCATGTGTGAAAACCATTGTAGTATCTCTCCACATTCAGTAGCCTAGTTTTCCGAGATAGCCTTTGAAAGAAAGAAGAAAGATTTGATTTGAAAGAAACAAGAATAAAAAGAAAGAAGACAAAAGAAGAGTAAGATATTAATAGGCTGGAGGTGTAGTAATAGTGGGTTCAATGCAGTGAAAGTGATTGTTTTTAATGTAATAGTAATGTAATGTACGTAATAGCAATAAAATAGTTTTATCATGTAATCCATAGTCGTATGGAGGATTTGTCGTTGCTCACGTCCTCGGCGACAGAGAAGATGCGCTGTTCCATTGTGGAATCGCCATTGCGCCGGTCACCGATTGGAGATATTACGGTAAACGGCAGTTTTAGATATTACGGTAATCGAAAATTTTCCATATTACGTTTAGCGTTATTTTAGGACATCACGGTAAACGGCAATTCTAGATAGGCCTATTACGATAATTGAAGCAGCTGATTGAAAAGATCAGTCGTTCTTAGAAGAACCACCGTGTTATCATTGAGTGCGGATATAGTATAATGTAAGATAACAGTATATACAGCCAGGGGCGGTTCCACGTTGAGGATGACTCAACGTGGATGTATCCCCCCACCGGCCCACCAAAAGTGCGTCTTCAATAAAAGATGATTGTCTGAACGGATTAGCCTTGATGTATATCCACAAAGATATGGACATATCCATAGACAATGTCATCGACAAATTCGCTTCCAGCAATAGAAAACTCAATTTTGTACTATGACTTTGTACAACCAGACTAAATTAGCTTTTATACATTGTCAATTCTGAACATTAAGAGCAAGTTCCCCCCCAACCTGACATAGGCGTTCTGGGACCGCGGAGGCGGGGGGCGCGAAGCGCCCCCGCAGGCGCCGAAGGCGCTCGGGGTGATTGCGAGAGGGGCGGCTTAAGGCCCTCCCGCCACGGGGGTCCGATGGTATAACCCCCGGAAAAATTTTGAAGTTGCAGATGCTCGTAGGTGAGTTTTAGTGGAGTTTTGGCACACAATTCACAATTGAGCACCTGATACATCATGATTTTTATCTTAGACCATGTAATTTTTTGCTTATTTTCTTAATATCAGTCCATGATGATGAGATGATGGTGGAAAAAAGTGTTGACGAAACATATTACAACTTGCAATTATGTGAGATTTTCGCCAACAAACAGAGAAAAAGTACAATACATGCTAATGGCCTAATGCTATTTAGGCTACTTCTGTCTGAGCTGTCTCTGTCCACTACGCACCACAAGTAGGCTATTTGGAGTCACTGCAATGTTCAACGACTAAGAGCGGTGCGAAGCTTGTTTGAGCATAACGCAAAGTTATCAATAATGTCTTGAACCGACAGGCTGTCAACAATATCACGTTCACTGGCAAGGATTGTCAACGCTGAGAACCAATCATCAGACATTGTGCTGCGCAGTCGATTTTTAATGATCTTTACTCTGCTCATGATGCGTTCTGCACTGCAGCTTGTAACAGCAACTGTGGCCAGAATATTCACCAAGTATTGCAGTTCTGTGAACGATGATAACTCCAGCAACGCTCCTAAAGGTTTCAAGAATGTGTGGTCTTCCCATCGTTTGGTGCAGTGCTCCGTCATTCTCGTTTCAGATTCGCCAACACTCACCTCTGGCGCTGGCGCTGTCGCTAAACCATCTGCTGCTTTAACATTCCTGTCACATGCCGTGGAAACATCAGATACATCAATGAGATGTGACAACGACTTGTAAACAGGTGCAAAGGCATTTAATTCGGCTGCTACTGCACTGGAATCCACATGATAGAACTTGCATAGATGCTGAATGTCAGTTGCGGTAACCTCGGGCGATGACAACAGATTTGCTGGTGTAAAAAACTTCATTTCTCGAAGAAAGTCAACATTCTCGCTGCTGAAACGATCATTCAGTTGCTGTAAGATAACATCGAGACTGCGAATGATGACTTCAGTTTTATAAGCTTGTTCTCGGTCAGCTATGCTTTCATCATCAGCCTGTTCACCAGCCATTCGTTTCTTTTTTCTAATTCGTCTGCTTCGCAGCTGTGGGTAAATTTGATGTTCATTGCAAAAGTCTGTTACTTCCTGTTTAATGGTTAAGTAGAATTGATCAACATCGCGTCGAAGAGTTGTCAGAGTCTGAATACAGTCACCTATCAGAGTCACGACGATTGACAAATCTGCAGCAGTCCCTTGCAGCAGTCTAGACACAGGCCCAGTTACACGAAAAACATGCTGCAGAAACATAACTGACATAATGCATCGGGCATCCTGCAACGGGCATCCTGCAATTTGCATAGCAAGCCAGTGGAAGTAGTTGTTGTTACTGTATCTTGGCTTGTGGATGCCAACTTTTCAAGTGCCCCAATAATAAAAGCAAAGCAGTCAATTAAAGTGTTCACTCCATCTTCAGCTGATCTCCATGATCTTGTTGTGTCTGAAACACGTTTAAGTGTGTGAGCATGACTTGCAATTGACTGCATCTCAACGAGCACAGAATGTCTTTTTGTGGCCTGTGAAAATACGTACAACTCTTTGCAATACGCCCAAGGCATTACATATATCAGGACAACATTTCAAAACAGCTTCTACAACCAAGTTAAGCCGATGTGCGCTACACCATACATACATGGCTTTTGGTGCTTTTTCAAGAACTAAAGTTTTCAGTCCAGTATATTTACCTCTGACATTCCCCGCTCCATCATAGCTTTGGCCTATTAACCATTGTAGCGACACATGCTTTTCTTGCAGGATACAGAGAATTCTTTCAGACAGCACTTGACCCGACGTATCCCCTGTTGTGAATATGTCTATCAGTCTTTCTACTGGCATCACTCCTGCAGGTGTATCTTCAAGGTATCGCAGTATAATGCATTGTGCTTCTAGCTTTGATTCATCCTGCGTACCGTCACTAATGAGAGAACACAGACCACTTTTCCTCACATTGGCAACAATTCTGTTTACTACCATGTCTCTCATTGTAATCAGTAAACGTCGAATATTCAGAGGACTCAGCAAGTTAATTTCTGGCTTCTTGGAGTATTCGCGTGACTGTAAACCAGATAGGGTCTCTAGGTATGCTGCGGCAGACGCATCAAACTCTGCAAATTCGCGAAACAGGTGCAGAAACTTACCATCGTGTGACTCGTGACCACGAATGGCGCTCATTTCAGAAGCCAGATACTTCAAACATTTGATAGACACATACACAACACGTCTGTTTCTGTCGACAAGCAAGTGAGTTAGATGCGCAAATTTGTCATCTAAACGGCTCTGCTTCATGATCCAAGTCACTCGTGCTATTTCTGTATTATTGTAAAATTGGCATTGCTACTGTATGCTACACACGCTGTTTACTGTAAATGACGATGACGTCATATGATGACTATGAGTCTATGACGACGTCATATCTTATCATACATCAACTTCAACGTCATAGAGATGATAATTTGTAATCGGCAGATTATGAACCACAACGGCGTAATTTTCCCTCGAAAGTTCTTTCAAAAAAATTTCCCTTTCCCCCCCATAAATCAAAAAATTCCTTCCTCCCTTTTTTTTCGTTGGAGCATTTGCTCCAAGGCTTATATGGTGTAGACGCCCCTGCCACCAAGAGTTCTTGGAACCGCCACTGTATGCAGCATAATATGTTTGTTGAGACAGATACAGCCTTTACAGAGCGCTACATGGGAATGGCCACAGGTTCTGACAACTACCTTGGCTACGATGTAAGACAATGCAAGAAGAGATCTCATGAAATAACTTGCTTATTAACTAATTTAATTCAAAATAATTAATTTGACGCCTTTGTTGCAGTCTTTGCGCTCAGTATTTTTGTGGAGGTACTTAAGAACCGAAAAGCAAGTACCTCGTACATATGGTCCATTTTCATTATGTTGAAGTATTTCTTGAATAATTCTAAAAGGCATAATCGCGGTGTTTTTGAAGTTGCGAATTCGACATTTTAAAAAAAGTAGTGCTTTTGTAAGGAGCCATATTATTATCGTTGCCAGCTCTGGCATTATGCAAATTCAGTTGTCCTGAGATTTCAATTTTCAAATATTTGCCTGTGGATGTGTATTTAGGACGCAAATGTTTCTTCAAAAGCTCCAAACTTCAAAGGGAAGGGCTTCCTCTTGATTCATGGCACTGCAGACGGTAAAGTTATCGATAAATCAATTAAATTAATCGATTATACACTAATAACGTTTGCGCAATTAATAACGCACTAGCCGTTTGCCGTCAAAAATGACGGGGCAGCTAGACTGCTTTTCCTGCCCGATCTTTTGCGAATGTTCTAGCATTTTGTCCAATGCTTGTCCTTGCCTGGAGCATGGCTTGATTAACAGTTTGATGTTTGGCGGATTTCTTGCTGGCAATGAGACGCCACATAAAGTTGGTAATAGGAAATGGCTCAATTATATATGTTTTTGTGTTGACGGCTTTTGCTTGTGTAGACAATGTACATTTCCAGCACAGCGCCCAGTTGATGAAGGCGCTGACAGAGGCCGGAGTTCTCTACCAGTCCCAGGTGTACCCCGACAGGTATCACCACCTTTCAGGTGACAGAACCACACGTCATCTCTACCGGACGATGACGAAGTTCCTGCAGAAGGAATGCTGGGGCGGGGGGAAGCCGCAGGAGGCGAAACCCGTTGCCATGGAAACGAACCAGAAGCAGAAAGGAAAGTCCTAGTTTTCCACGAATCACATTCACATTTTTTCTTGCACACGCACGGTGCATACAGCAGACGACGTCACGTGACGTAATGAATGTCGAATGACGTCGAAAGTGACGTCCGCATGCCGCATGCGTGTACGTCATGCCTGGAGTCTACGCTGTTGTTATGCTCAGTTGTGCAGTGAAGAGAGGAAATGTCACGTATATTCTCTTATCTCGTGTGCAAGTTTTTGATACATTTTTCAATATAGTACTATTTATCATCAGCACCACCTACAACAACAACAACAAGAACTTTGTCGTCGTCTTCGTCGTCGTGATCATCATTATACTCATTATACTCAAAGGGCAACACTGAAGAGATGTCTATCTTGTAGAACAGTATCGCAAGTATACTAGAGTGATATTTTGAGGCCACGGCATTGCACTGTACTGCAAAGTCAGAATACTACTGAATTTTACTTAATATTTAGGCAATTAAGTGTTGTTTCAGACCGTCTTTACTGATATTTTTGTGAATCTTTTCAGAGATTTTGAACTCTTTCTCTCATTGATTCTTAAGACGTTTTTATCACGCGCCACAGTTTACCGCTTTGTGTTTTATAGCCGATTTCTCTATGTTACAATATTCCAGTGTGTGGACAATTGTTATTTATAATTAATAATAATTAATTCAGTCACTTCTTATTTTAAGATTCACTTTCTGCGGCCACGAGAGGGCGTGGCTTTGCTTTGCGGGGGGCTAAACATTGAAAAAGTGCGGGTCCCCTATTTCGGATTAGACCAGTTGTGGGATTGCGCAAAGCCGATAATAATTTTTTCGTGGCGGGAGAGTTGGGTAAATGTCAACAAAATCGATATTAGACGTAGTTGTGGTACAGCTTTTGGCCACCCAGTAGTAAATCATATTTAAAGTCTCTAAAAAATGCAACAGGCACCACGCTCCCACAAGTCCTCTGGTCGGGTATGTAAAACCATCGGTAACTCGCTTATTCCGGAACCCTGGCTACGCAGCTGCTGTCTATGGTATTTTCTGCGCCAAAACTTTCAGATAACGTTAAATATACAGGGTGGCGCAAAAAACGGACTATATTAAATACAAACCTAAATGTGACCAGTCCGGTTTTTGCGCCACCCTGTAGAGGAGGCACACACACACAGTATACCACGAAATTCACCAGAATTAAGTCACGAATCCTTGTACAATGCATTAAACCCGATCCTACGAACTTGTATGAATCACATGTAATTTATACCTGTCCACAGTATTTTACTCCCCTTTCCTATTTAGCCTACCCACTGCAAACTCTTAAACTGATTAATGTCCGCCATTTTGTGAGCTGTTACGGCAAATAGTATCAGGCCTAGTCTACTGGAGATGGGGGCAGCAAATTGGCTATAATTACCTCTAGGATGTAAGCAGAAGAGATGCGTTAAGAATACTGGCTTAATATTCTAACGTAGACACAACATCTAGCAGATGTGTTGGCTGTATGACGACTATAATGACGACTTGGCGTTCAGTTCTAGTAAATTTCGTGATAGCCGTGAGCTTCAAATATGGTCAGTAACATTATTTTCAAATACTTGAAACCATAGAGTTTTTTTCGATTCACGAAACCAGCTACTTTGCTCAGTTAACGTGTGATAAGTTATACGCTTTAGCATATAAGCTCATTTTCTTTTATATTCGTTATATCTGAGGTACGTTATATCCAATACCATCCAGTACGGTTACTAGAGCATCCACACGAGACCGTACATTGCGGTACGTTATAGCAGAAGTTACTACACAGTATAACAGAGTCCGTTAAGACAAAGTCCTATTGTAATATTATGCCAGTAACTCGTTTCAACCATTATCGGTAGGCAAGTAAGTAAAATCTCGTGAATTTCTAAGTATAGTGGTGTAGTAGCTCTTTATTCTTAAGCACTTAGCCTAAATTTGAAATATTCAAATATCAATACCCGAAAAATGGGGAGGGGTTGGGTTCGTCAGGCAGGGTAATTTAATCCAAAGGGTCATCATGGTTGGGACGTTACGAATAAAGAAATTCTACAGTTAACTAACGTGCCTAGTTGTTAGATTGTCTAAAAAATTAATTCATAAACAAGTTTAATCTGGATATTTGTGGAACAGTATACAGTACAATTATGTCCAGATTATTATTATTATTATTATTATTATTATTATTATTATTATTATTATTATTATTATTATTATTCGACGATTTGTGAAGCGCCGTAACATAGCCATCAGCCAAACCCAAAAGCGCTGTACAGTCAAGATGGAGTTGAGTTCGGTCTAGAAGTGCCTGCATCCAATATATGGCCATCGATGTGTGTTTAATACCAACGACTCGTAACTTCGTCTATTACAACTGGCGCTATATAAATGCATAGCACGAGAATCACGAGTTATTGTGTTTCGTGTTTCGTGTTCTTGTACTCGAAGGCTTTGGCGAGGAGAAATGCGTCGCCGAGAAGTTCAAAGCGAATTGCTCACGAGGAGAATTTGTATCGATCGAGGGCGCTCTTCTCGGCAGATTTAGCAACAGCACGTGCTACGACAAAACGGAAGATGCGCCGAATTGCTTCAGTGATTTGAAAACGGTTTTGCAAGATCGCTTTGGAGCCAACGACAGTATTTCCTTTTCAATGGCAGACGAGTTCATTTATCGTGCTCTGCCAAGATGTCATCCCAGTTCGTTGCCATTTTCGTTGAATATTTCGCACCGTTGCGCAAAAGGTAAACGCTGTTTCGCAACAAACGAATCTGTATTCGTAATATTCATAAAGCATTCGTGAAACAACTCTGGTTAATTAATAATCAGGAGTTAAATTGAGCCGGATCTTGCCGGATCTCAAACCTACGTTTGATAAGAGACCCGCTAAAACTGGCATGAGAAACGGAACGTGACCTTTTTTCTTGTGATCTCTTATTGTTTACTTTAGGACAAAGTGCATGCAAATTAAAGAAAGAAAAACGTTTTCACTGTATTTAGTCTACCCAAAATGTTCATTAAAAATTTTTCCTAAAAAGTTGTCCCCAGAAATTTTGTGGCCGAATTCAAAAATAAGGAGATCCTGCATCAAGAAAAAGTGAAACCGCCACTGCTGGTTAATAATATTCTGTGGGTCTAAATCAACGGTTATGTTAGAGCGACATCAGGCGATAACGTTTCAAGCGCGCTTATAGTATCAGATTAAACTTGCATTGTGAATGTCGTGACGGTGAATTATATTTGGGATTAGGCCGAAGTAGTCATATTACAGGTATGATGCTGCAATTAGGGCCTACTATTGAAAGCAATGGTCGTGCTGAAACGATTTCTTACAAATTTTTATTAATTTAAAGTTTCAAAGAGTTAGAAAGAAGATTACTAGCATAAACTAAATTATAGAATAATTGTCTGATAAGGGAAACAAACTGTTCACTAATTTGTAAAACAAGTAATCGTAACTCCGGGTATTCAGGTATCTTATAATAAAGGAGAGTTAACGTATCCAACATGATTTAAGCTTTGTGGGCAGATTTTTCAACAGATGGGCGGAATAGCTCATCGCCAGCATAATTGCTACAACGCATAAGAGACTAGCATGTTGGCATTCTTCTTTTGTCAACGGTCTCTGAGAATATGAGAGCGTTTTTCTGTCCTGAAATTATAATTACATCTTGCGCTAATTATACGTGTCTCGCATAACAATAATAATAATTAGAACAATTAGATTCGCATTGCGTTCTGTCATTGTGTAACACTCGATACATGCAGGACATAGGGTGATAGGAATCAAGTGCATATAGGTCTGGCACCTTGCTGACGTCACATGTAGTGATTTCTTAATAGATAAGGTTAACTTCATGGTTCACCTTGTAACAGTCGTCGAATGTGTTTTTGAAATAATTTCTATCAAGTCGAACTCACCTAGGTCATGTGAGATTTGCGCAAAGAGCGATGAGATTTGAGGGGGGGGTTAGGTAGCATGATCGAATAGAATGTGGGAAAGTTCAAAGTGCTTGATACGACGTTTGAAAATGTCGATGTACCCACCCTCCCCCTTCTTTCTGGAATCATGGTTACGCCACTGGTTGTTCTCGCTTGTATTTTCCAGTCTTTGACGTCGAATGTGACGTGAAATCAGACGAGGGTAATCGCCCAGGGACGATCGAAGGGAGTGACCTGGAGATTCGATGCAAAGTTCGTTTTCCGAACGGAATTTCGCCTCCCGTTATGCAATGGTTTCGTAACGGCGTCAAGATTTCACCCGCTATCGTGGAAACTTACCACCTCTTCGGATCCACGAGGCTGAAGACAGGGTTACTGAAAGTGCTGCTTCGGGCAAACGCAACCGATGATGGTTCCCTGTTCAGCTGTCGTGTTGCTTTCAATTCGTCAAAAGCAGACGAATTTGTCTACTATTTTACGGCTATTTTGGGGACCAATCTCTATTTAGGGGAGCGATTTAGTGGTAATTCCCACGCAAACAGGTCTCTGACCCCAGCCTCTTAAGATTCTTCAAATGTCCCTACTGATGGTTTTTATTCCCACCCCGCATCCAAACATTTCTCCCCGTCCACACCCCATCCCCGGTTGTCCCCGATCCCGCCCCATCCCTGTTTTGTATTTCTCTCCATCCCTGCACCATCTTTGACCCACAGTACGATAAGCCGTTATCATATGTTAGAAAAACACTGAATCAGACGGCGGAAGACAATAAAATCGCCCGTTTACTATATAACGGCACGATCGAGGGTCGAGGTGCCTAACTAACTTACCCAAAATGCATTTTCAATTGTGATTTATAACAAAAGAAACGTTTTAAGTTTTTATCGAACGCATCTAACTTATACAGATATATCAGTTTGATTTGCAAAAATTAATACAAAGTTTCAGATCTTCTTCAACGGCGTTTATGATTAGGCGATAACGACTAACCTGTGAGTAATACAGGCAAAACTATGGATTAGGCTACTTCGGATCCAAAACAAGAGGCTGGAGACAACGAAAGGGTTAAAAATCGTGAATATTACAATGAATGGACAAAAACATGGAAAGAGTCAGGCCATTCAGATGTGTTGAAGGTGTGATTGAAAGTTCAGGCAGTCAGCAAGAAGATATAAAATCAAGAATAAGGCTCCATACAATAGGATTGGGAAGGATGAAAACTATGGCGAAAAAACAACTCGGGAGTCCCATAAATCTTGGGGGTGACCATGTCTAGTGTTGAGATTTATACGATTATAGTTTTTCGTAGCATAGTCCTAGTCCTACACTCATCACTATGGAATAATTTGCGCAGATGTTGTATCTAAAGTACTATTTGTTCAGGGTCTTCGACATTCAGTTTACGACGTTTAACAACAAACTTGTCCATTGTGTCGATGGCGAAGCGCTGTTGTCTGTTGAACGATTGAATCAATCCTGAAGTCGTTAGATTGCTTTCCGCAATTTAGGAGTAAACACGGTGAAGCTTCTAACTGATCACTTTCGATCGGGACCAAATCCGACTGCAATCTCTCGGTGAAACACTCTAACGCCCTCTACTGCTTCTCTGGTGCCCTCTGCTGCCCTTCGCCTTTTCGCCCACCGTCTGTCCTTGGTTCGTCAAAGACCTTCCGCCGTCTTTTAATCTAATGTTAACTTATAGACGTACGTTACTGCTGCGTTTGACACCTCGGGTTAAAGGTGTATATGACCCCCCTGATCTTATCTGATCTTTCTACTATGAAGCCTTATTGGGCAGTGCATTCCTCCTCCCGCGACATTGCTGTCTAATCTAATAAGATTATGACTGCCGTGTTTGACGCCTTCTGGTTAAATCCCTATGACAGTAATCTGATCTTATCCTCAACTATAAAGCCCTATCCATCCCCTCCAGCAACAGCATCCCGAAGCGAGAATTTAACCAAACAATTTAAAGAATCGCAATTTTCAGTTCTTACTTCCTAAAAAGTACCCCGGCCCGACCGGCGGGCCGGGGTTATCATATGGCCTGGGCCGACGGGGCAAAAACACGCCGCCTATGTAATATACTACTGCGTTTTTGCTTCTAAATTATAACGTCATGTTTTCGACTGTTAAATGGCAATATTATGATTAAAGTTTAAGTCAATGAAAAAATTGACAACAGCATCAGCACTCAGGTGAGTGAGGCGACCCTCTATTGTGCAATGTTCTTGTAGTGTGACCACACATCACTCACTCCGTTATTACCTGTGGAAAGATATTCACTTACTTATATTTTTAATCAATTTGTCGCTGTCACATTTTCCATGTACTGTATAGCTTCGAACGATGCGAAATAGCAAGCCAGGTGCCCAAAACAACACAAGTTAAGGAGACAGCGGAAAAGGAATTACTAGGCAGTACTGAACAGCGTCATTATTATTATTATTATTATTATTATTATTATTATTATTATTATCACCTTGATAATACTGATAACGTCACCGCGGTGCACCGTAGTAAATGTCCGCGCATCCCGCGGTATTACCGCATGACAAGAACTCGTTGCCGCAACAACACTGCACTTCTTGGCCAAATGTTCCCCATTATTACGCGGTTACCGTGGGGAAATCCGCGATATATCTGCGTATTAGATGACAAAACGAGGAAATTATTTTGTTATCTATGAGCAAAATTATGTTTACACATTACACACACACACGCACTGCCGTTTAACTAGCCAGCACTCCTCAAGTGCACCGCTGATCAGCCTCTGCAGTTGAAATATACGACATAATTGCACGAAAGATACGACGGGTGCCTATTCGGTGTAGCTACAACTCTAATCAATCAATCAATCAATCAATCAATCAAGCAATCAATCAATTGCAAGCCATGGATTTCCAGCAATGTTGTCTGTAGTTCTTGTCGCTTCTCTTAGGCTGTCCGTAAACTTTATTCTTTGTCTTCCTCTTGCTTTTTCCCCTAATTTCCTGTTATGGCATTTTCCAATCCGTCTTTTCAATGTCAAAGAATTCAAGCTGCTGCTTTCTTATGGTTTTTAGTAATTTTCTTTTGTAAAAAGTTTTTATCCACTTCCTCATTGGTTCTTCTTATAATCGCCATTAGCCAATGCAAAAAGACACCTACTGTATGGCTGTATTCTCATAAATATCCACTTATTTGGCGCTCTGGGCGATTTCCCGTATTGAACCCGTCTAGGCGGGACATAAACTCTCTCTCTCTCTTTCTCTCTTTGTGATGTGTCTCTGTTTTTTGTGTGTTTCTCTTCTCTTTCTTTCTTTTTATTTCTTTCTCTCTTTCTCTTTCTCTCTCTCCCGTGCTTACCCAGGTTTTCAAACGTGCTGGCACATAAACCGATTATTATAATTGCTGCGGGTTGAAAGACGCCAATATCTACTTCAGATGGACCGAATAGCATCTGGATCGACCCGGTCAAGACCGTCTACGACCACGACGACCGGATTCGATGCCACGCCGACGGAAATCCAGATCCGGTGTTCACCTGGCTATCCCTGTCCGCATCCGGAGACGAGGATCTGACGAACGGTTCAGTCCTGGCGCTGGGCGGCACGGCGCTATCCGGATCGGCGCTTGCGCTGGAATGCACGGCCACGAACCGATTCAGCGGTTTCAGCGTCACGAAGACTATGAACGTGACCGTCAGAAGTCATTCTGGTGGGTAATTATAATTAGTTATTGGATTCGCTTCATCTACATCTACTTTAATTTTTAGTTTATTCTATTTTATTTTAGTTTTATTCGAATGAATGGTCGGATGGAACATGGTGGCAGGCAGTGGCGGTTCCAGGATTTCTTGGGGGGGGGGGTGAAATGAATTCATAGGAAGATGGTGGGGGCGGATGAAAAGAGGGGGAAAGAAATCAATAAACTTGACCGAAAAAGAAAAAGGCTGACAAGCAAAAAAGCCAACTTTCCCAAATTTTACTAGACTTTTCCCGAAAAAGTTTGACAAGCAAAAAAAGTCCCCACTCATCCGCCACCGTGAAACCGCCACTGGTGGCATGTCCTACGTGTCATCTCCGTCGCATTTTGTAACATCGTAGACACATGACGAGGAAGACAGGAAAGACCGACATTTGACACTATATCTATCTGTTTGTGTAATTTCTTTCAGGTCTGACTCTATCCTATCGATATCTCATAGTATTGGCGAGCTGTGGATTCGTTGTCTTGGTTTTTCTTATCACCGTACTAAGTGCGGGACTAATGCGTTGTCGAGGTTGGACAAATCGTCTCATATAAGCGATAATATAACTTCTAAATTTCTCCCAAATTATTGCACTAAATTTAATTGCCGACGCCCGAATTAATACTTTGCTTAGTGAGAAACTAAATATTTGCAGCTCCAACCACACAGGCTTACTTAACCTCCTAAACCACTTTAAATCACATTATTATTATAACCCCTTTTAAATAACGCGCCTCCAGATCTGATGCAATATTTGACAATTTTACACAAAAGGTGCGTTACACTGGATAATGCTGAAAGTTGCAACCGATGCCTTTCTTGATATAAATTGTAATACAATTCCTTTAGAGGACTGTTTGGTGGTTATATGTTTTTCTGTAGAATCTCGTAGCAGTGACGACCTGTACGTAGTTCAAGCAATTAACAGCAACAAAGAAAACAAGCGACAAGGTGAGAATTCGCTAAATAATCTTTCATTGACAAAAGGCTTGAAGCAAAGCAACTATAGGCCAGTGGCGGCTTCACCGAGAGGTCAGGGGGGCCCGTGCCCCTATTGAGTGCCTGCCCCCCAGTGGCCCCCCAGTTGGGACCCTATACTTAATGCTACATACATTAAACAACAAATGGTTGGCTCCCATGATTAGAAGTTGCCACCCCAACGGCCCTCCACTTGCCAAATCCTAGAGCCGCCACTGCTATAGGCCTAGGCCTACTACTCATGCCAAGGCATATCAAGCAATTGCACGCACACTTCGCTTTCAGATTCGATGCTCAAAACATAAAGTTGACTTAATTTCATTAGTTTACACATTGAATCGCAATTAAATCTTATCAGTGGCGTACCTATGGTATTTGGCGTCCAGGGCATCTGCCCTACCTGCCATACTCTAGGTTCGCCACTGAATCTTGTTTACAATTTGAATCTATAGCTAAGCCATCGAAACATATTTTTAGGTTTGGAACACGTAAACGTAATCTACTCAAACGATTCCAGCGAAGAAGAAGAAGGAGGAGGAGAAGGAGGAGGAGAAGAAGAAGTGATCTACGCTGAAGCAGACGACACCTGTTTCGCCAGTAAGTCATTCGTCATACAGGTTCTGCGTCGTAATCTGAAAATTTCTTGAGTCCGTTGAAGCATTTGGTTGGGTGGGGGAGGAGGGTAATCTGGAACTGACAAAACCGATCCCCTCCACCAATTTCAAGGTTATTTCTATAATTGTGAATTTAGGGGGTGTCGGTAAGATATGGGGGGGTGTTCGGGGGCTATTTAGGGTACACAGCATTGTTGGATTAGACAATTTTGGGGGTGTCGACCTCAAATTGGGAGGGGGTGTTGGTGGGGGAGGGTGTTAGGAGGTGTACAAATATCCCTGACCAATTTCCAGCAATGAAAATCCGGAATAAACGTTGGAAGGGTGGCGTTTTTCCAGGCCGTCCAGCTACTTATTCAAAACGTCGACTGCCAGGTGACGGATGCGCCGGGCACGAGGCTACGGTTACGGCGGAAGAGAATGACTACCTGAGCGTCGACGGAGACAACGACTACTACAACAACAACAACGACAACAACAACGACGGAGACAACGACTACTACAACAACAACAGCAACGACAACGACAACGACTACAGCAACAACAGCGCCCGATCGCTTCCACTGCACAAGGACGACACGAAGGACGAACAGGAATATCTGAATCTGAGCGGGGTCAACGAGTACTGCCCACTGCCGCCGACAGTGACGACATTCCGCGGTCCGGTTTTAGCCGCTGCGACCGAATATGTGTCCGTGGATCACACAGCGTAAGACAATACGGCGCTTTGACCGGTCAGAGAACCAGACAGACTTCAAACGGGAGTGGACGGGGTGTGGGTCGGTGACCAATATTGAATAATGCCTGCCCCCATACTTTAGTGCACTCGTTATATGAGAGACTAGACAAGTCCGGGTTTGTGAAAAAATAGTTGCCCCCCATGCTTAGAAGTTGGCACCACAACGGTCCGGCCACCCGCCCACCCCACCCCCAACTTGCCAAATCCTGAAGCCGGCAATGCAGAATATAGGAACAGAACCAAGCACGAAGATTTGCTTCAAGGCATTGAAGATGAAAATTAAATTTGAGATCATTGTCTCCCCCCTACCCCCAGTGGCGTAACCAGGATACCAGAATAAGATGGGCACGTCAACATTTTCGAGGGAAACATGCAGTGTAAGAGCAAAAATGGCCATCCGTCAGTTCTTGGCGCAATCACATGTTTCGTTCTGTTTATCTTACTTACCTCCTCCCCCCAAAAATTTATCGATGGTTTTGCTCAAATCTCACGACTGGTCCCAGTCAGAATCGAGGCTCGGGACCCCCGTGGCCCCTGCGTACATGCGCCAATGGCTGTTTCATATTTGATAATTATTGGAAATTTATACTGGATAATAATAATTATAATAACTGTTTATATCATGTCATGTTTTATGATGAGACTACTGAATATGCGACTGTAATTGATTCGATGCTACTTTTCACTATTTAGCTGAATCGTTGTTTTATTCTTGAATTTTATCACTCGAAAAACTGATAATTGAGAAAATAGCTTTAATTTCTTAAAATGTATTACGAAAAATTGCATCTCGCCTGAATTTGTTAATATTTGGGGCCACATTCTAAAAAAATTTGTCGAATTCTACATTTTAAAACTCGTATAAGAATTGAACAGTCAAATGATACCAATTAGCTTATCACTGAAAACTTTCAATCAGTTCAATCAATCAATCAACATGGCGCCGCTATCATAAATCCTATGGCATCAGCCGGTTACGGAAAATTATTATGCTGTAAGAATGCTACTGCTCTGCTACCACCCGAACTTTATGAAATCAGAGGAAGACCAAAGGTTACATGCCCGCATACCTAAAAATACCAGGGATATTTTAACACCCCTAACACTCCCCAAACACCCCTCAATTTGAGACCGACATCCCCCAGTACCCCCTCAATCTGAACCTGGGATGACCTCTTTTTGCTTGTCAGACTTTTTCGGCAGGGACGACCCCAAAATATACCGACACCCCCAAATTGATAATCCTAGAAATAACCATGAAATATACACAAATTGATACCATATCTGAATAAGTAATTTGTCTCTGTTCATTGCTAATTAGCTCTATAATAATTATTAATCAGATATTATACGCTTTTGGAATATTTACGAACATAATAACGTCCTCTCATTTAAACTTTCTCAATTTCCTATTTTCAATCAATTCATTCATTATGACGTAACGTAAGATGCGTATCCATGGCAACGTAAAGATGACAATGCCAAGAAAAAAACATCTAATCATTACGATGACCACGTGACCTGCCTAACGTCTGCGTGAACACCCGAAGCTGATTCGTCTGTTTGCCCGTCCTTCCGTCCGTCTGTCCGTCTGTCCGTCTGTCCGTCCGTCTGTCCGTCTGTCCGTTCGTGAGAGCGCTAAAACAGCAGGACACCGTCACGGCGAAGACAGTTGGCACCTGAAATTGACGAAACGTGTAGAGAGACTGGTAGGTAGAATCGTCGTCGTTACGTAGCTGGTGTAGATAGACAGCGGGAAAAGTAGGCAATCTCTACTAGGACGCTTAAGTCAACCGGAACTGGTAAATATGGCTCACTTATTTAGATTTGACAATGGGGAGACAATGGGCTTAGATTCGAATCAAGGAACGACCCTCGACTGATGCCAAGTGCATTAGGCCTACTAAAAGGACGACACAGTAGTTCAATAATAATAATAATAATAATAATAATAATAATAATAATAATAATAATAATAATAATAATAATAATAATAATAATAATAATAGTAGTAGTGTGGTGGTAGTGGTGGTGGTGGTGGTGGTAGTAGTAGTAGTAGTAGTAGTAGTAGTAGTAGTAGTAATAATAATAATAATAATAATAATAATAATAATAATAATAATAATAATAATAATAATAGGTTAACATTCTCCTATATGGATAAAGACTTATTGAATAAGTGTCATTATATATTTAATATGAAGTCGAGAGCAGCAGTTGGTTCAATGCAAAGAATCTGACGCAAGGAGTACCACAGCCACTTGGAAAAGGTGATGCAATGGCAATGCCAATGTCTGTGTTCAGGCATGGAATCCATTCTTGAAAAAAGAAATAGAGCTTTTAGAAAAAGTGCAATGACGAGCAACGAAGATGGTCACTGGATGCCATAATTTACTGTAAGCTACGAAAAAATTGTGGACTGACAACATTAGAAAGGAAAAGAGAGAGCGGGGATTTGATAGAAACATACAAATAATGACTGGGAAAGTAGATGTGCCATACTATTCTATTCTATTCTACTTGATAATTTATGTAGCGCTATAGCATGGCCATTAAGGCCAAAGGCAAGAGCGTTTTACAAAAGGCAGTCATACGATACACGAAATAAATGCGTTTTAAGGTTCGATAAGAACGACTCAAAGTTGGTTGTCATGGTCACTGAAACTGGAAGTGCGTTCCAAAGGAGAGGATTGCCCCGAGTCACGGACCTTTCTCCATGCAAGCTTCACGGTCTTGGACGAAGGGGGAACGTAGAGGTGAGATCGTTTGCTAGAACGCAGCTGTTTGCGGCAGTCTGTCATCACCGGCCTGCGTATCAACGCCGAAAGATATTCCGGGCAGAAAGGGTCATACAAAGCTCGGAAGGTCAGCACTTTAGCAGCACAAGAGGCCACAAATGTAAATTGTTTAATCAGAGGGTGGGTCCAAGAAAGAAAAACTTTTTTAGTGCAAGGGTTGTGGACAAATGGAACAGTTTGGACGAGGTGGGAGTGACAGTTGAAACAGTAAACGGATTCAAAGGCTATCTCGATAAACTAGGTTATTGAATGCAGATGGTTACATCAGTGGTTTTCACACAGGCTTACTTAGCCTCCTAAACCACTTAAAAGCACATTATTATTATTATTATTATTATTATTATTATTATTATTATTATTATTATTATTATTATTATTACAGTGTAGATGTTATAATAATATCTTCTGTCATGGAGTATCGGAAGAAATACACTGACAATTGAATAGCTCAGATAAATTACGAATATCCTACTGTATGATCTTCTATAGAAGTGCAAATTTCTTAATTATTAATTGTTAACTATTATTAATTATTATTATTTATTCACAATCTCGCCGCCGCGGATCTTGTAAATTTTACGATGATCTTATTTAAAACAGTCAAATAGGAAAAGTTCCAGATCATGATCTTTGAAGGCATTCCGTAGAAAATAGAAAAAAAGCCTACACATGGCGTCGATTGAATGTGAACAGCAGAAGTTTCTACAGGAGCTGAATCGGCTGAAAGAGAAAACTCAATTCCTCCAGCATGAGGTCAGAGAGTTCAATCGTACTCCAATCTCTTAATCTCACAAACTGAAAACTATTTTAGGTCTACCAGATTGGTCGTGTATAGCTAGGCCTATTAGACTGTTGAATAAAGTATGTAAATAAGTGGTGAGCGCAGCATCTAAATGAGACATAATCAGGCATTTATGACATTCTATACTGGTAAGTTTTATAGATACTAGCTGTCTGCCCGTCAAGCATGACGGGGAATCTTGGCTGTTTACCCGCCCGATTTTAGTCACATTGGTGCTTTCAGGTATATTACATTTTATACTGTAATTCTACGTTCCACAACTTGGTTGCAAGTGGCTGCTGTTTCCTGGCGATTCCAACAGATTGGATGTATGGACCAAGAACGCGCCGATGAAGAGAGGAAGAAGAAGAAGTTGGATAAGTGCGAAGCGAAGGTCTGCGACCTGCAGAAGCAGTTGAAGGAGAAGACGCGCCAGGTGGAGGAATCCCAGCTCTGCTACCGAGCGCTGCGCCACGAGCTGGAACAGTTCAACGTCCTCCTGAAGATGTCCGCCAACAGGTAGCGATGTTCCGAGTGTTGCCGCTTGGTGTTTTCATTAAAACTTGTGTGCTGTTCCGCTCTCTGTGTTTTCATTTGAAACCTGCCATCCGACGTCATCATGCCGCCATATTGTTGGTTTGTCGCAGCTTCCAATTTGAAATGTCGCTTGCTTTGACGTCTAAATTTCAAGATGACGTTTGTAGTCCGACGCCATTTGAGATTGCTGACGACGTCGCAAGCAGGCGCCGTTCTCAAGTGAACCGCGCTTTTCTTTGTCCGCCGTCTGAGGATGAAAATCTTTTGATCCACCCCCGCCCGCCCAAATTTTTGTTCTGTGATAGTTTTGTTGGGCGGAAAGTCAGGGCGTGCATACATGTACACTGTACAGAGCGCCGTGTGTTGCTTTTGCGTTTGTCTGTATAGAAAGCACGACCGATGCTCGACTGAATGCGACGAAACTGACGAAGACAACGCAAGCTGTCAACGCGGTCAAAAACCTTGCGCAGATAACGACGGAGAACGAGGAGGAGGAGGAGGAAGAGGAGGAGGAGGCGGTGGCAGAGGCGGAAAAGGAGGAGGAGGCAGTGGCAAAGGCGGAGAAGGAGGAGGAGGCGGTGGCAGAGGCGGAGAAGGAGGAGGAGGTGGTGGCGGCAGAGGCGGAGAAGGAGGAGGAGGCGGTGGCAGAGGCGGAGAAGGAGGAGGAGGAGGCGGTGGCAGAGGCGGAGAAGGGGGAGGAGGTGGTGGTGGCAGAGGCGGAGAAGGGGGAGGAGGTGGTGGCAGAGGCGGAGAAGGAAGGGGAAAATGTGACGGACCGGAAACTGAAGGGGCAGCTGAAGGAGGAGGAGGAAAAGGAGGAGGAAAAGGCAGAGAGAAAAGAGGAGAAAAAAGAGGAGACGGAGGATGTTCTGAGGAAGGAGAAAGAGGAAGAGGAGGCGGAGGAGGTGGAGGAGGTGCTGGGGGAGGTGCTGGAGGAGCAGGGGGAGGAAGAGGAGGCGGTGCTGGAGGAGCAGGAGGGGCAGGAAGAGGAGGCGAAGGAGGTGCTGGAGGATCAGGAGGAGGAAGAGGAAGCGGTGTGTCTTTGTCGTCCTCATCATCGTCCTCATCATCATCATCATCATCATCATCCTTATCATCATCATCCTCATCCTCATCATCCTCATCATCATCATCATCATCACTATCTTTATCATCTCTTCGTTGTTGCTGAAGTAGTCATTATTTTAGAATTGTCTAATCGCCTAAATATTCGACGCGTTGTTAGAATGCCTCCTACTGTATATTTACCTGTCCATCTGACGGACGTCTGTTGTTCTGAATACCTGACGGCAGCCGATAGGGTCGAGACGGAAGCGGATCAGAAGGACTCGGAGCAGGACCTAGAGGGCGAGCCGCCCATCACCTCAGGCAACGCCAACATCAGTCTGAGCCCGGACTGCGCTGATTCTCCGCCGGGATTCAACCAGGAACCGGACGAGTGAGTCTCGCGGCTCCACGAGGAGCAGACGACAGCCAATCACAGGAAATGCGATCGATGATCGTCCGCCAGTGTTTATTCTAGCCACCTTGACATTGGGGGGGGGGGGTGAAATGTGGGGACAGGATTTGTCTCCACGCTTTTGGGGGACATTTCCATCCCCCAAGCCAACATATACAATTTTTGGGGGAGGGGGAATTTTAAAACTTGGGGTGAATTCCCCCCCCCCCAAAAAAAAAAAACCAGGCATAGAATAAACACTGATCGTCCGCCAATTATTATTATTATTATTACTATTATTATTATTATTATTATTATTATTATTATTATTATTATTATTATTATTATAGCATATATGCAATCGGCTTGCATTCCAGAGGCGCTGAACAGTGGCGTAGCCAGAGGGGTTGGGGTTAACCCCCTGGATGTTCGATCAAAATGCGTATCAATATAGTTGTACGCGCTCATATACCTATATATAATAGTTGACGACTTTTTTGCTTGTCAGGATTTTTATTGTGTTGTTAATCATGATGATAATCTTTTTTTGTTTCTCAGAATTCTCCGAAGTTGGGAATCATGGGAACCATAATGGGTCCTTCGGGAAAATCCTGGCTACGTCACTGGCCCTGAAAGTAGTTTAAATTTGAACGAACAGTCTGCCGATGCTAATAAATATCTTAATTTAGAGTTTTCAGGCAAAATTCAAATGACAATACAGCAACGACCATTTCAAATTAAATGACCTAATGATACAAGTCAAGATAAATATGCGCTACAGCGGCTACACACATTTGAACCATCGGAATACTTCGATGCCATTTCACTATGGCGTTTAATCTAGATGCGCTTTTTTATTGACCAACAATTGTTGTTGCTGGCGATGATGACCAACAATGATTATGCAGTTGTTGCTGTTGTTGTTGCTGGTGATGATTACAATGATGAAATAAGTATTGGAAACTTTGTTTCAGCTTCGCCGACGTTCGAATCTGCGAAATAAGCGACAAAGGAAATTTCATTCGCCTCAACAATGTCTCGTCCCAGGTAACAGGACAGTAATATAGTAGTAGTAGTAGTAGTAGTAGTAGTAGTAGTAGTAGTAGTAGTAGTAGTAGTAGTAGTAGTAGTAGTAGTAGTAGTAGTAGTAGTAGCAGAAGTAGTTACTGGCGTAGCCACGCGGGTGGGGGATTCGTAGACGTACCCCTATTCTGGATGGGATCAGTCGTGGGATTTGCGCAAAACCGTTAAGAAATTTGTTCTGGGCGGGGGAGGGGTAAGTAGGATGATTGGAAAGGAATCGAAAAACAAGGATACATGGACTGGAATGTGGCAAGAACTTCTTGACGCATTTTTGCTTCTAGACTTTTTTCACAAGAAACTATCGATGTGCACCCCCTATTCTAGAAACTCTGCCACGCCACTGATAGTAGTAGTAGTAGTAGTATAGTGGTAGTAGTAGTATAGTAGTAGTAGTAGTAGTAGTAGTAGTAGTAGTAGTAGTAGTAGTAGTAGTAGTAGTAGTAGTAGTAGTAGTAGTAGTAGTAGTAGTAGTAGTAGTAGTAGTAGTAGTAGTAGTAGTAGTAGTAGTAGTAGTAGTAGTAGTAGTAATAATAATAATAATAATAATAATAATAATAATAATAATAATAGTGGCAATAGTAATAGTAGTACTAGTAGTACTAGTAGTAATTGTTGTTGTTGTTATAATAATAATAATAATAATAATAATAATAATAATAATAATAATAATAATAATAATAATTGTTGTTGTTGTTGTAATTGCAGTTGTTGTTGTTGTTGTTGTTGTTGACGTAGTATCGTGAAAGACGTGTTTCAGTTTTCATATATTGTTTTTTGACGGTTTAGGAGTGTGATGTTGGTGGCCATTACATAATCCAGCGTCAAGAGGACGGTCCGGTCTTCGTCTTCCGGTTTCCGTCGTCGGTTCTCGTCCCGCCGAAGGCGACGGTGACCGTGTGGTCGGGACCTTCGAGGAAGAACCGTCACAGCCCCCCGACGGATTTCGTTTTCGTCGAACGCGAGTCTTGGCTGACGGGTGAGGAATGCACGACGGTGCTCTGCAAGCCAGACGAACAGGTGAGCAAGATTCAGACGAACAGGTGGGCAGAGTAATCGCAAACAAGAAACCTGGCAAGCATCAAAACTGCTCATCAAGCCGTGTTACGCTCAAGAACAAGTCATTGGGTAATAATAATAATAATAATAATAATAATAATAATAATAATAATAATAATAATAATAATAATAATAATAATAATAATAATAATAATAAGGTTTAAAGTGGTTCAGAAGGGTCTGCCTTGCTTAAGAACCACCTGTCCATGCATTCCTCTTATGGCAGTATTATATAATGCATAAATGTCTCGTTCAGTTACTGTATAACTGCTGCAATACTTTACAAATCCAATCTATAATCCTATAGTACTGCGGTCTATTTTAAAACCATTTACACAAATAGCAGCTACCGTGTTCTCATCCAATTAATTCCATCTATCAACCACTCTGGCACTAAAAAAGTTTGTGGACAAGCATGAAAAAGTGTAATATATCGGAAAGCATTTGACTGAATAAAACCTCGAGTATAAAAAACAGCCAAGTTACCCGGTCATGCTTGACGGGGGCAAATAAACAGATAATAAAAATTAAACCAATAATAATAGGATGACTAAATAGCGCCACCGTTGATCCGGCGTATACTGGTGGCATTTGTAGGCGTTGTCTTGGTTGACAACTGGCAGTTCATCGGCCATTGAACCGATCTGTGCCAGGGCCAAGGAGTTCCCTCGCTCGAGTCGTCCATACCTGGAGGACGAGAGTCCGTCTCCGCTGGACGACGAGGACCCGACGGGAAGGCAGGCGGAGGAGGCGAAGGGGGCATCTCAGGAAGAGATGAAGACGGAGGAGACGAGCAAGACGGAACGATCGACCGCCGACGAGACACGAGAAACGTCAAAGATCAACTGTGAGCCAACGCCAAAGTCAAGGTCAAAGTCAAAGACGAGGTCAAAGACGAGGTCAAAGACGAGGTCAAAGACGAGGTCAAAGAGGAGGTCGAAATCGAGGTCGAAATCCAGATCGAAATCGAGGTCGAGAAAGAAGAAGGATCACAGGAAGCCAACGAAGGACGAATCTCCCGGACAGAAAGAACAAGATCCGACGTGCGCCGGGCAGAAGACAAGAGGCCACCCGTGCGCCGTAGAGAAACGGTGCGATCGATGTGCCGAAGAGAGAAGGTGCTATCAGTGTCCCAGTCCCAGGGAGATGGACTGCGACTCGGAGAGCTCCAGTTCCGGCAGCGACGACTGCCTCGTACGAGCCTTTCAGTGTCGCGACCAGGACGAGATCGAGTACGAGCAGCAGTCGGAGGTGGACCGCTGGTGGGGCAAGAAGAAGACCAGTCTCGACAAGAGGATACCGTGTCCGTGCGTTCACTTCGAGGAGGGAAGACGACGGAAGAAGAGATTAAGCAGCGTACGAGACGAATGCTACATCGTTCCAGAATGCTCAGACTCATGTGAGTCAAATGCCTGGCGCCTATACTGTAGTAGGCCTATTAGTAGTATTAGCAGCAGTATTAGCAACAGCGGGGCGGGAAGTTAGTAGAGTGGTAACAGCGTTGGACAATGGAGCAGAAGGTCGCGGGTTCAACTCCCGCGGGAGCCCTAAGGTCAACTCAGCCTTCTTTCGCCATCTGGCGATAGCAAATGAGTAGCGGATTAATCCGCGAAGTAAACAGGCGCGTTGCATGAGAACACTGGCCCCGTATCATGTAACCTTGCACCAGTCGCCTGGCTGAGGGCCTTGGTAACGGAGATCAGCGCCGCCCTATGAGCCTTGAGGTTAGCCTTAAGTGCTCGGGAAGGACTTTACTTTTTATTAGCAACAGCAGCAGCAGCAGCAGCAGCAGCAGTAGTAGTAGTAGTAGTAGTAGTAGTAGTAGTAGTAGTAGTAGTAGTAGTAGTAGTAGTAGTAGTAGTAGTAGTAGTAGTAGTAGTAGTAGTAGTAGTTGTTGTTGTTGTTGTTGTTGTTGTTGTATTGCCCGACTGACCATTGAACTTCAGCTGTAGCTATTTAAACGGTTGATTTTAAGCGCCCAGTAATAAGCAGCCTCTACGGTACCTGCTTTCTAAGTCGCTATAGAAATTCACGGAATTTTACTTACCTGCTTAATAATAACAATAATAATGATAATAATAATAATTCCATGTCTTTACATCCTTAAACCTTCATTCGCAAAATTCGCCACTACTTAGCTTTTGTTTCTGTGTTATATCACAGAAAAAAGACAACTTTACAACCTTTACCAGTTTACTTTTGATCTTCACAATGATGATTAGTTTTCGGCGGCTTTGTGGCGCCTTTAATTGACCGTTTCCTTTGTGTTCTCGTGAAACAGACTGCGCTGAATCGACTCTGATTCTTAACAGAACCTTCTGCAGTGACAGCGTAAGTTTTCTCAAAGCGGAAATTTTGTGTGTGGGAGAGGGGGCTTTATCCCTTTGCCGTGGGCGAATTCTGAACGTACTCACACTGAACCTGGGTTGTTTATACGATAGAAATTGAGAACGAAACTTACAGGGTGCATCGGAATTTTCAAGAAATATTCCAGCAATCTTATAAAATAGGACGCCATGTTCCAGAATTAATTGCTAACGTTTCTCCAATATTGCCGTAACAAGTGAATATTTGTATATAAATGTTGAAACGTGTGCGAATATATGCCTACAAGATGTATTTAGTTCCCATGTTACCCTATATGCCTAACGTGATACTGTACATCTTTACGGGCGGATGTTGGGGGGCTGTAAGTTGTATCCCCGCTATCGCGCCTAAATCTTCGCTCAAACATAAATGTTTGAATCAAAGTCACGAGGTTAGTGTACGGGGCCGTCATTTTATTGTTTTCCAGGGGGTGGCAAGACCTTCGACTGCAAGGCAGGCAGTATTTTTTCAAATACCTATGCAGTATGCAAATTGGTTTTGTCCATAGTACATGCTACATACGATACTACATAGTACTTACCAGAGATTGTAATAAAATTATAAAAACAATTGAGAACACAATGAATTTAAAAACCCAAAAATTCGCGAAAAATTTTCCCCCTAAAAATCAGGGAGAGAGCAACGGCCCTCCTGCAACCCCCCCTCATGACGTCCCTGTTAGTGTATCGCGTAGCCTGTCTGAATTGCCACAGCTTGTACCACAGCTACTCTTTGTCTCTTTGTCACTGCCCTCTAACGAGTGAAGGCTGAGTAAACCTTAAGGCTCCTGCAGGTATCGAACCCGCGACCTTCGGGTCTCCACACCAAAGTGGTTACCACTCTGCTATCTTCACTCCCCATAAATGAGTAAATAAATCAACAGTATATATACTATACAGGTCATTTCAGATGTCAGAGGACGAGAGGAGGTCCGAGCCATTTACAAATTTTAGATCTCTCGGTGCCTTAGCTTTTAATATCAATGAAGAGCTTTAACATAATTGTTTAAAATAATTTATTTATTGGCCTATTATGTGCTTGTGTGTGTTTTATTGGTTTATTATTAGTTTATTATTATTTTTGTTCTGTTTGATGCTGTGCTTGTCACGAATAAAGATTATTATTATCATTATTATTTAGAGGCCCCTTTTAAGCAGAAGCCCGGACCAAGTGGCCTGTCTGCCCCTTTGATAAGATATGTATATAATTATGATCATATTTTTTAATAAAACGCAGTCATTACTATGTCTACTTTTTGTTATTGACGTTTTCTGTCTGTATAGACGGGTAGCAGGTACAAGTCCAAGGGCTGTCAGTCTTCGTCTCTTAGAGACAAATCAGCCAGGGCGATGATGGAAGTCTGCGGAAGAGTCGGGCTGGACAGGGACCCGTGTCTCGGCGGCAAGGACCAGCGCCAGAACCACTGCGTCGCCGACTGCACCGGCTGCGGCGCCTCCCGGCGACCGAAGACGGGCAAGCGGTCGAAGTGCGACGAGGGCACCGGCGGCGAGTGCTTCACCTGCCCGTGCGACGGCGGCGGCAGCGGGCGCTGGCTGGGCCCGCTGTCCGGCTGGTTCACCGCCGAGCGACCGAAGCCGCCGCCGAAGAAGAAGAAGACGGACTGCTACGACGACCACCTCCGCCGCCGCTGCGTCTCTCCCTCCTGCCGTCCGAGCAACGGGTCTCGATGCGCCGCCGTCTGCGACCGGCGACCGAAGCCCGCGTACTGCGCCGATCCGTGCGACGAGTACATGAGGGTCGATACCGGGGACGATTGCTCGTCGGAGCCGGGCCTACGGGGCAGCCGCAGCGACGGCAGCCTTCCCGCGGTGAAGACGTGCGGGGGATGCGACCACCGGGTGGACGACTTCGGGTGCCCGTGTGCCTGCCGTCAGAGCGACAGCACCGCCCTGACCGTCACCTCCCTGGTGGCCGCCGGAATGACGGTGGCCGCTATGTACTGCCTATGACAACGAAGCTGGTTTACGCACACACACACACACACACACACACACACACGCAAAAATAGAGCTAAAGAAATGAAATGCGAGGTTTCGTTGCTGCTAGAACTTTGTTTGCGAGACGAAACGCGAAGAAAATTTTACACCAAAGCGTCAAGATCAGCAATTTTCTATGGTAGATATCATCAGTAATGAAATCGTTCACCAGTTTTACACTAATGACCTGCGTTAGCCAGAACTGCTGCTGTGAGTAACATTATATTACGAAAATTATCTACAAATAATGCAAATATCTGAAAATCAACTAGACTTAAACTTGGCTAAAACCGATACACGAAAGAAGCCTTTTCACTTTCCTTACAGTTCGACAGAGTGAAGTTTGAAAATCGAGACCATCAACGAACTCACTTCCTCTGATGAAATTTAGGCGAAAAGTCACCGGCGGAAACGATACACCTAGCCAATGGCGGCTCCAGGATTTAGCAAGTGGAGGACGGGGGAGTCGTTAGGGTGGCAACTTCTATGCATGGGAGTCAGCTATTTTTTATGAACCTGGACTATAGTCTAGTTGCTTAGAATGAATGCAGTAAAGTATGGAGGACCAGACCATTTTGGGGGCAGGCATTCAATGAGTGGAGCCGCCTCAGCAACTAGCATTGGTTCAATGAGCGCATGAAATCTGTTCCACTTGGTTCGAAATTATTATTGCAAGAGGCAGAAAATAATCGCAGAAATATCGAGCAACTTGACATTAAAGTTACATAAAATCTATGCTGTTACAAGATTCCTGACACGCAGGCCTAATATCTCTTCACCATGCCAAACACTAATCGCTACATATCCAGTTGTGTTATAGTAGACTATTCGATTACTAAAGTAACTGATTACGTAATCAATTACCAAAAGCATGAGGTCCTAATCGCGATCAAATCTTAAAAATAAAACTAAATGCGAAGAATGTTTAACAAAAGTCACCGAGTCAGAGACACTGCAAGAAGGACAAAATAATCGAAAAGAATGCAAACATTTTCTTAAAAATCTCTCAGATCCGATTTCTTCGCATCCGTTAAATAGTTGAACGTCGGGAGTAGTTTGTCTATTTACAATAGGAGTATCCAGAACAATCTCTATGGCCACTGATCTATGCCCACCAGCAAGAAATCTGCTTCTGCCATTGGCGTCTATTAATAGACAACAATGGTTTCTATGGTTTCTGCCCACCAGTGGGCGGAGCAACCGGACCTTGTTGGTAAACACTGGATACCCCTATAGTACAATCGCTGGTCTCAGTTAACGATCCCCATCTTTTTGCAGATGTACCTGGCTATGAGTACCGCCGGGCGCTTGTCCCAAATCTTCACCTGGTCGGGGGCAGCGTCTATCTGATCGCTGCGCAGACGGTCGACCAGCGCGGCGCAGACGACAGCTCCTGCGAAGAACATCACACGACAGTCAATTGAGCGATCAGCTTCTATAGCGCCACTCTCGTAGAGGCTACAGTTTAAGAATTTCGATTGATTGGTGGCAAGCGTTCGCGCATATTTCTGATTAATTATCTGTTTTTTTCGTCTTGCCGATGTCACATAATGCATCTGTAAGCGTCCAAGACTGAGCAGGCGCTATATAAATATTCCATTACATGACATTACATCCTTGCCTATAAGATGTCTGTGATCTTGGTTTTCAAGAAGTACATTGCATGATAACCTCGGACGTTTGCTTGTCTGCACATGGCAGCGAAGCAAATGGATTCCATCTCTATGTTTCTAATGCCTCTGCTGTGCGCCTTCTTTAGGAATTCCACTTTCTCCTCTTCACTGAAATCGCAGATGAAGCCGTCTAATCGGGCTTGAGCTTCAATCAATCAATCAATCAATCAAAGTCAATCAATCGGTCGGTCAGTCAGTCAGTCAATCAATCGATCAATCACTTAATAGACTTCTATTGCGCCACCACTATCATAACGCCTAGGGCAGCAGCCGAAGGCGCGCCAAAGATATCAGCTTCAAAGTTATCGTGAAGAAATATAATATTAGATTGAGCGAATTAACCTTCGTAGAAATCAGAAGTGCACATTGTCTTTCCTGTAACGACGTCAAAATCGTCGTCTGGTCTTGAGCAGAGGAGCAGAGCTTTGATCAAACCGTCGTCTAAATTGACCGGTCGCCTCACGATCTCACCGAGAATTTGCTGAAATACGACAGGTAAGACTCTTTAGAAAGAAAAATAGATAACACAGGCCTCCATTTTTGTTCGAGACGCTGAAAAATTCGAATCCCCCGAAAAGCTGGACGTTTGTCATAGCCTTTATGTCACTCGAATCAAATAACATATTTAAAATTGTGTTTAGAGTTGTGCAAAGTTGTTAGCAATTCCCCATTTCCACATGTTCCGGCATAGTTCTCAATTTCTAACTCATTTCTCCCCTAAACTACTGGTTCTAATAATAATAAACTTCTGGTTCTTGAGTTTCGGGAACGGAGCGAACATGTTATATGAATTTTTAAACCCGTGCAGTTTCAATGATGAGATTTTCGCAAGATTGTGTGATTCCAGCACCCAAGTCTCCCTGGGTACGCCTACGACGGTGTTTCGTACTTTGTATTATATGACGGCATTGTCTTCAACAGCCGTTTTGCTACAGCAGAGATGCAATTCGCAAGCACGTTGCATTTTATGTTGAAAATTTAGGGGCGAGTTTCAGAAAGAAAGGGAGATAAAAGACAAGGACAGTACTAAAATGGCCAAGCCTCTATAATTGCTACCAAAGTACAAGTGTTTTAGTATAAATTATGAGCATCAGGCGTTGACTGAGGGGAGAGAACGATTTCAAGGCTTAGTTAGGTCTTTGCCTGAAGGTCAGGTCTTAAGCAGCATTAACTAGAGCGTGATTTAAAGTGGCTTAGGAGGAATTATACTGCCTGTGTGAAAAGCCCACTAGGGGGCGCTAACGGCGCTTGAACCTCGTTCCGTCAGCCTACCGCTCCAGCGCGTAACCCACTCTACCATCTTTCATCGAAAGACTTTACGTTCTACAAATATCAAGAAACTTAGACGCAAAATATTGTAACTTCTTTGCAAAGTTTGAGCCTGAAACTATAACACATAAGTTCAGGAGTTTCTCGAATGTGTCGAGGAGCTAAAAGAAATAACCAAGCGACTGTTGATGCGCAAAACCGAAAATGAAATAAAAATTCCCAACTTGTCAGACCCACAACCATAACAGGCCTACTCGATACCCATGGAATTTTTTTGGCATCCATTGCCAAAGTACGAGAGACTAATGAGCTTAGACAAGTCCATATCGGAAAATGTTGCATCGTGGAAGACTGTAAAGAGATAATGACATTATTCGGACGTGAGCGATGATTACACAGTAATTGTTTCTAAGGACGGACGCGGTGCGTGTTATTGGCTAGCGGCTGAAAATTCTGTACGGAGAACAATTATTTGACGTAGAAATCGACGTAGAATTAAATCGTTTATCCTTTTGAACTTTAAATTACCTGCAATTTCAGTACTCACGATTTCAAAATGCGGCTGAAACATTCCGTCAAGTACTTCCTCTGTGATGACAACGGTGCCCGGCTTTAAACCTACGTCACGTCAACAAGTAAGTGCTTCACATCAAGATAAACTGCCTGAACGGCAGCTAGCAGCACGGGCGCCTATTTCTTTGAAAATCTGACAGGTCGCTATAGAAGTCTAGTCTAAATGTGAGCTATTGAAATTCAGTGCAGGAATGAATACCTCTGTCAATCGTCAACAATTTCAAGTTTCTTCTGTTGGAACAGTTTAACACAATAAATAACTGTTTGAAATAAGGTATACCGCACAATATATCTTTCGGATGATTGCGTAAAATAATACATAGGCCTAATTCTGGGCTGTGGTGTAGAGCGCTTATGCACTGACGTTAATGGGTCAATGGGTCAATGGGTCCCCCCCCCAAGAAAATTGCAACTCAGCCAAGACTCAACTTTTCCCAGATAAATATTTTTAATATTGTTCCATGGGTTTCGGAAACTATTCGGTGTTAAATTCTTCTTCTTTTATAAATATATTTCGTAAGCACTCTTGATAATGATCACATAAAATTCTCATGCGCCATTTCAAGAGATGGCTGCCTCTTTTCGGTACTCGCTAGAGAAAACGGTTAATCTTCGACTGGGTCACAGTTCAAAAGTGTTCGCCTAACGCTTGTTGTTGTGTTTGAACAAACCATCGCCAAAAGGACAAACAGAATCTCGCCCTCGTGCTCCAAATCAAGATCTGGCATTGCTACTATTCTAAACGGTGCAGCGACAACAGATCAGATTCAAGCGAAGAAGATCCACTTGTTTATGAACGGTCAAAGGCGATGTATTTTGAAGCTTTCAAAGCCAAGACCAAGGTCCAACTGGGCAAGGATAGAACGTTCTCAAGGTTCTATTCATGCCATGGACACACGAAAGAGTCAGACTTGGAAATCTTTGACCTTCTTATATTAGACTTCTGGTCTTGAGCTCATATCGAATACACAATCTAACCAATATCACAGTTGTTTCAAGACTGATTAAGTCGGTGTGGCATGCTTTGGTTTCTACTCATAGTAGAAGTAACTGCCTTGCGTTTCCATGGAAACGCTTACGTGGAAATACAGTATGCTTACGGCTGTATGTAGGCCTATACATGTTTGAAAACAATAATTCCAAAGCAATGCAAGACTGACTTAAAATAACCTTGGTGGAATCAATGCCTGCGCTATTTCTGTGCAACGAAAGTGTATAAAAGATGATTATTAGAGATGTAAAACGATTAAGTCTTTTAACCGTTTTAATTAATCGCGCGATACATTTTCAATCGGACCCGTGCACGTGTTAGGGTTAGCACAGAACTGTAATGCTTGACAGGTGATCGCAAAAGTTGAAAACCGCTCAGAAGAGTGAATGAATTCTAATGCAATTTTGCGCCAATGAAACAAATAGATGTATCTTTAAGTATATAGAATTTCTTTTGAATCGGGCATGGGCTAGGGTTAGTGTTAGAGTCAATAAATTAGCAAATTTTACAAGCTATAACTTGAAGAAGTGTTGCTATACTTAACGATGCTAAACGCGATATTTCAAGATGCTATGAGTCTTCTGAGTTATATAAGCAGTGGCGGTTCCAGGATTTCTTGGTGGGGGATGAATTAATTCATAGATAGATGGCGGGGGTGAAAATAAAAGGGAAAAAGCAATAAACTTTGCCGAAAAAGGCTGAAAAAATGTAATTTTATACCTAATTTTACTACGCTTTTACCGAAAAAATAGGTTGACAATAGGTTGACAACAAACAAAAAAAGAAGAAAGGTCATCCCCAGTTAGTTTTACTAGACTTTTTACCCAAAAATAGGTTTCACAAGCAAAAACGTAACTCCGAAAGTCCGGTGGCGGGATGCATCCCCACTCATCCCCCACGTGGAACCGCCACTGTATTATAAGATAACGTTGCAAGCTATTGGTCGAATACTATTGTGCAACGCTAACAAGAACCACCGAGTGTTTCTTTCATTTATACTTATGTTAAAATACGACCTCAAGATACTTCCTATGGTTCATTTGTACCATCTGTCCAGTTGACAAGGTTTTCATGCAGTGACTATGCATTGTATTGCCGTTGAACATATCTTGCCTACCCAGACCACCGCTTGTTCCCATTCGAAAGAAGGCAACGTCCGTGCATTTGGCGTAATGGAGCAGCTTCATGACCTCGTGCAGTAGGATCGAGATCGAAGGAACGCCCATCCCGTGCTAAAAACCGGAAATTATATCGAAATTTTAACAATTATTCAATCTAACCGCTGTTCAGAACGTCGTCGTTTGAATTAGAAAATTCTACTCTCACCCGTGGGATTTGCGCCACACCTTTGAGCAATTCGGAGGCGGAGTAGGTAGCATGCCGATAGAAGAGAATGAGTGAGAGAGCTATTTGTCTATATGTGCCTCCCCACAATATTCTGGAGCCCTGGCTACGCCACTGCCCTTAGGTCCGCACTTAAAACGTCCCTATTTCAGTTGGCTTCTCCGCCATAGTCTCCATTGCTACTTTCCACCCTGACTGACCTCTGGAATTGACAACACCTTTGCGCATGAATTTTGAGGATTATCAATAGACATTTTTTATCACTAGAACTACTGTAGTACTATAAGACACCACCACTACTACTGTTACTACTACTACTACTACTACTACTACTACTACTACTACTACTACTACTACTACTACTACTACTACTACTACTACTACTACTATTATTATTATTATTATTATTATTATTATTATTATTACTACTACTACTACTACTACTACTACTACTACTACTAATCTATTTACGTAATAATAATTATCGAAGATATTAACACAATGAAGATATTAGCAAAGTATCGACTTGGAAAGACTTCTAGCGTACACTTAGCGACAGAACTGGTCCCACTTTGTACATTGCGTATCTGTCGGTGGCCCTGGCTATGTTCTCGAGCGTCTGTCCTGCCGGAATGTCATGCCTTAGCTGTTGCCACATGTAGAACGCAAACTCTTCCATCCGGCGAGGACTGCCTCCAAGGCAAACAAACTGCAATCAACCAAGAATTATCATCATCATCGTCGTCATCATCATCATCATCGTCGTCGTCGTCGTCATCAGCATCGTCATCAGCATCGTCATCACCGACACTTCACGGCTACTATGTTATACTCAATCAATCATTGGATTTATCAATGGGGAATTACGATTCAAATCAGAAGCGACTATTGATTGATGTCAAGTTCATCATAAAATGGCGCTATAGAAGTTCACTGACAATAATAATAATAATAATAATAATAATAATAATAATAATAATAATAATAATGAACTATCAAAATTGCTGACCATTTAGAATAAAAATAGACCATAAAATCGATTATTGGTTATAGAATTTTCGTGGTTATAAGTCTTCAAGTACTGCAACTGTAAATTCATTCAGACAGCTTTTAGGAGCGTTCCCGCAAAATAAACCACACAAAAATTATTGCCGAGCATCATAAAAGCTATTGTTTTTTTGTTCGCCCGGGTTTGTCTAATGTGTTTTCCAATTCCTCAATTGATTCCTCAGTCAGGTCAAGCGCCATTTGACAAAAACGCGTTTTAATGTATTATACTTAATCAGAGGTCTTTGCGATTGCGAATTGTCCTAAGATATTTTAAATTTTAAAGTGACAACATTCTGATAATTATTATACGATATGCGAGCAATTTCATGGGGAAATTAGAAAGAGAGAGATGGCATCTTCTAAAAAAATTTCATCGGAAGAAATATGCTTAAGCAAAGTTCTTAACGCAGCGGTAACACACTTCGGATCCTGACATCATCATCATCATCATCATCATCATCATCATCATCATCATCATCATCATCATCATCATCATCATCATCATCATCATCATCATCATCATCATCCTGTGCTTACTTTGACGTCATTGAACATTGCGAACAGGTCGTTAGCCTTTGTACTGAGAGCCAGGTGATAGAGCACGTCATCCTCTAATTTGTCCAGGTGCTTGTTCCTCACCTGTATTCTGTAATTGGAATTCTTCAATTAATTGCTTGTTGTCGTTGGATACGCAGCGGAACTTCGTTCTAACGGATTCGGTTATAGCGCATCCTCGGTTATAGCGTATCGCAATGTACGGTTCCCAGGGTTATTTCTAGAATTGTGAATTTAGGGGGTGTCGGTAAAATTTGGGGGTCTCTGCCGAATAAGTGCAAAAAAATTCATCCCACAAAAAAGTCTGACAGGCTAAAAAAACCAAAAACCTTATCAAATCTCAAAAAATTTTGACAAGCAAAAAACGTTGTCAGGTCTCAAAAAAGTCTGACAAACACAAAAAAGGTAATCAGAGAAATAAAGTTGGGGGTGTTACTTCTCGAATCGGGAGGGGGTGTTCGGCGGCTATTTAGGGTACATACTATTTTTAGATTAGGAAGTTTTGGGGGTGTCGACCTCAAATTGGGGTGTTGTTGTGAGTGTTAGGGGTGTAAAAATATCCCCGACGGTTCCTTGTCGTGCCCTATCGTATTGGATGACATTGGATATAACGTTCCTCGGATATGACGTACTAAATTTTAGAGACCCAATAAATAAGCCATGACTAAGTTCTACTTTATATGATATCATACTAAGACTATGTTTGGTCTGATTTTGGTGAATTTCTATGGTATATGAAAATACATAACTTTACCCGTTTCCTTCCTCTTCTCCTTCTTCGTCGTCTTTACAGTCTCCGGCAGTTTTCTTGATTTCTTCAAGGTCGTTGATAGCGTTCGACGCGGACATATTCCAGCAACGCTTCAAGAGAGACAGTTGACACAGTTGAGCTGAGAAGAAAGACGTTTCAATCAGGCGCTCAAGCAATGCATGTTAACAAGATCCAAACGGATCTAATCGCATTCTTGGAAATTCCTCAAGTGGGCGTCTACGTTTGAAATGATTCTAGTTTTGTTTTTCGAAATTATTCGGCTGGGTTTTTGCGCTGAAATGTTCCAAGTTTCGTTTTCCAGAACAATCAATCATTCGAATTGATTTAGGTATTAGTCCAATGCCAACACATTCCGAAATCTCGCATTCAAGGGGAAAAGTAAAGGTAGTCTCGCACTCGAACGAGCGTAGGGTCTCGAGTTGATCTCCGTGTAGGATTCTGGGCAAACAGTGACGCAGGTGGCTTGCGCCATTAATCTAGAGTAGTTTGCCATTGATTTCTCTAGACCCGCGTTTTACCTTCGCAGCTCAAAGCTACTGCCAATTTATTGACGACTAAGCGACGAGCGGCTTCGTTGCCCGCCGGTGTCTGTCTATTTCTGTGGCGAATTATCAAACTTTCTCCAGCGAATATCGTAAATTTAGATCCCCGATGCAAACCCCTCTTAAGGTTTAAGGCAACAGGATAAAAAATAGTGGCATTTTAAAGGAGGAAAACGGGAAAATGTCATAAAAAATTAACAAAATAATATATCGTCGTTTTGACAGCATTGATAATTTGGATAAAAAATTATTCCGAAGTGCTCAGCTCCTATACTGGATGGCGTCTTTCAAATTGTCGATAATAAGTGTTATTGAATGGAGATGAAAACTGCCGTCCGTCATTCCGCTGTCAATTAGCCTTATTACTCTAAGCCTGTAGGCCTAATGACGTTGCACCTGAATAACCTTGTCACTCTTCTGCTGATAGACCTCGTTAAGTTTGTTCACTTCTCTTGCAGCGCAGGTTCCAAGTCCTTGGCGGTGCAACATCGCAGTTCGGAGGATCAGAAAACAATGCAAATGATACGAGGTGGCAGTCAGAATTTTTGAGGGGCTGTAGGCCCCCACTGTTCAAAACTTCACCCCGACTTACATTAGGCCTGCTTGTTATGTTCGCCTTAGTAAAACAGCAGATCTAAAACATGCTCTTATTGGCATATTTTAAATAAAATATCAAAATATACTCTTGATTGACTAACGAACCAAGCGTTAATTAAACAGCAGATGTGAGTAATTCATTGTGGAATTTGCTGTAACGCGTTCATTTTATTGATTTTATTTTAAATGTAATTTTAAAGCCAATTTATAATCAAAAAGCGTGTCCCTTCCACTTGCCAGGAAAGATATCTCTGACAGTATGTGACATGACATTGCTTGCGACGTTTATTTTGCTATTTTATCACTAAATTGTTATTTAGAGGTGAGCATTATTATGGTCTGGCGTGTTTCTCGTCGTAGAAGTGTCATGAGCCAAGCTCTTTTTCTTTAGATAGACAGAACTGTGAAATTTATAACAGGTATCATTAAGCACGCTGAATTTCTATATCAGAACAGGTGTGGTAGACTAATGTATTCATTCGTGTTATTCTGCCAATAGACCTAGAAGAACCCAACCGTATCAACGGATTCATCACATGTTCAAATCAAAGATTTAACAACATGTCACGTGTAAATGTATTATCTAGCTGAGTCTAGCCTTAAATCGCATTGGCAGCCATGTGACCGCGTAGCGTGGTGACCAGGTGTACGCACATTATTCCCAGTGGCGGTATTCCCAGTAGTGGTGGCCTTGGATGTGGCAAATTCTAAGCATGGGGCCAACTATTTTTCATAAGCCTGTACTAGTCTATAGTTGCTTAGAATGAATGCACTCAAGTATGGGGGTCACTAGGGGAGGTGTTCAATAGGGGGCACGGGCCCCCCTGTGGAGCCGCCTCTGCTTATTCCGATACTAAAACTAATCAGTTTCTCTTAGAATTCAAACAGATTACCTGTTAAATCCTGAAACAAATCTAATCCGAATACTCTCTTCAAAGCAGCAGCATATTCGGACGGTACTTAGAAGTAAGTACACGCTAGAAAACACGGTACTTATTGCGAACGAATTTGTTTGGATACTTCGAATACTCGGCAGAGACCGAAGGACAGTAGTTAAATACCTGACGAAGGAGTGCGCGTGACATTTGGCGTTTGACGTTCGACGTTTGAACTTAGCCAGATGTCATCTTACTCACCAAACCCCGACTCTGTTCAATTTAGAGAATAACATATCGGCCTTTGTTTGCATCTCTGGACTATATACATGTATAGGCCTAATTCTGGGACAATTAGCTATGTGCACTGTGCAGAGGCCTACGTGTCTTCGAGGGCGTATCTCCTTGCATCCGGTGACGTCAATTCGTACCAATTACCGAGATGAGGAAAATTGCATCGGATCTGAAGCTAATTAGCCGATCTGTTAGCATGACCATGTCACAGAAAAAAGATCGTAGAGAAAAACAGAGGTTAATAAAAATATCATCATAAACAACACTTAGAGAATTAGTTCAAGGGAGTTCACGAAGGGAAAATATGCCTCGAAATGCATGGGCTCGTTCCCATCCTAGGCTGAAAAAACGGGGGCCAGATGACCCCCATCTGGTAAGTTCCTTGGCCTTTGAGGAGGGATGCAAAGGATTTTCAAAAGCAGCAGGGCCGGACCACTCCTGACCCAAGTTTTCGACCAAGATTTCGACCCTCCATTAGCAGCTGACACGCGAAATTTTCTATCTCTGTTGAGGATTGAGGGAAAGTCTCGACCAGCGGGGGCCTAGACCTCTAAAACTCCAGCATTGCCTTTTCCTTCACTGAAAATCTCTGACAAGCAAAAAAACAGTCGTCGCTTGAAAAACGGTGGGCCTGTTTTTTATGGTGGGCCTGGGGCTTCAGCCTCCTCATCCTTCGTCTTAATATGGCCCTCATACTTTGTCTTCTGCTTACTCCTGCAATTCCTCTTAACCAGTTCATTTCTGCAGTCATTAATTGTCTTCATCATTCTTCTTTATGGTCCAAAATTCTGATTCATATAATAGTATTGCTTTGATCAGGGTATTGTATAGCTTTAGTTTTGTTTTCAATGATATTTGTTTGCTTTCCCATATATTCTGAGGTTTTCCAAATGCTGCAGTTGTTTGTCCAAGTCTTCTTATCAAGTCTTCTTCGCTTAGTCCATCTTCAGGCAGTACTGATCCTAAGTACACGAATCTTGGTGCTTGTTCTATTACTTCCTCCTTTTTAGTTTTAAGTTAACTTTCCCCTTCTTATTCCCCGTGACCATTGCATACTTTTGTTTACTGTGTGTGTGTGTTTATTTTTAGTCCCACTTCTTTTCCGACTTTGCTTATTTCATTGGTTAATGTTTGTAGGTGACCTGCTTTTATTGTTATCACATCTATGTCATCTGCAAATCTTAAATTATTTATTATTTATCCATATATATTTACTCCAGGATTTGTGTGTGTTGTGTTTTGTATTGCTTTTTGCATTACCACATCTAGTATTATATTGAATAGCAGTGGAGATAAGCCACATCCTTGTCTCGTTCCAATTTCATATCTCGAAACAGTCTGTTAGTTTCACAATAATTATTTTCACTCGAGATTCGATTCGACATTGTTCCCATTACAGGCCTAATAATTCACAGAATTATTGTTATTGTACTCATTTCAGTTCAAACTACAACAACTTTCGTTGGTTGCTTCAAGACGACAACCGTTGCTCCGTCCATTTGATCGATGTTGTCCACGTTGTCGTTGTTGCGTCTGTTGGCCTTGCTGTTGTTGTTCTGCGTGTTCGATCCGTCGTCGTTGTCTTTGCAACAGTCGGGACAACAGCAACAGCAACACTTCAGGCAGGCACAACTGGCACAGAGACCACAAATGCAACCGCACATCTGCGCAGACAACAAGAAACAACAGCGTGTGCAACGCATCGATTTATATGGCGCCAAACGTCCTAGCACGTTGTTGCCAATTTCAATTAAATTGCCTGAGAAAAAGAGCTACAGTAGAACTTCGATATAGCGGACTCGGTTATAACGTATCCTCGGTCATGACTTACTGCAATGCACTATAGTTGTATAGTGATGTGTTCGATGCTACTTCGATGTCTTTAACCCCTTAACTGGGGATCCAGGATATATCCGTCCATTTTACATTGAGTTACAGTTAAATACACGGTTAAGGGGTTAATTAATAACATAGACTCGCTCTTATTTCACTGATTAGTTCGTAGAGCAACTCTCTCGATGACGAAGATAATGTAACAATGTTCAGACATCCGAAGATAATGTGACAATGTTCGGACATCTGGCGAGAGAGAGAGAGAGAGAGAGAGAGAGAGAGAGAGAGAGAGAGAGAGAGAGAGAGAGAGAGAGACTCCACAGTCCAAACCAGCTGTTTTATTACTCCTCAACATTATTATTATTATTATTATTATTATTATTATTATTATCAGACAACTTCTATAGCGCAGTAAGCATAGCTTAGGCTAAAAACAAGAGCGCTTTGACATGTGTCACTTATATGCGATGTTAAATAAGTGTGTTTTTAGGTTCGTTCTGAAAGTCTCAACAGAGTCAGAATTAGTCATACGGTCTGGCAGAGAGTTCCACAGGAGCGGGTTGCCCCGCCTGACCGATCGTTCACCGAACTTAGAGGTCTTGGTTGGAGCAGGGATGAGCAGCTGGACCCGACTTCCAGACCGTAGCTGCGATCGTCGTTCGTTCACCGTGGATCGTTGTATCAGCGTGGCTAGGTAGTCGGGGCAGAAGGGATCGGTCAGAAGACATGTCAGTCATAATGTAACAGCAAATCAGAGTTTAAGCAAAACAACATAACCAGTCAACATTAAGCAACTTAATGTCAATCATTAGGTACAGGTATAGCAAAGCACGAATAATAAGTCCCATTTAGAGCAATACCACACAGACACACACACACAGAGCTATTAATCTGCTAGCACTCTGACTCCTATCTAATCTAATACCTGCGCTTTCTTTGAGAGCCATCTACCGACTAATATGAAACTATAAAACTGTTATCCATGAAATATCTACGAGGAGAGGCAGAAGATGGAGACTACGGAGGTCTTCCCAGAGACTAGCAATACCCTATTACCCTCAGCAATTGGCAATAAGATATGATTCAATCTATTATTATTATTATTATTATTATTATTATTATTATTATTATTATTATTATTATTATTATTATTATTATTATTATTATTATTATTATTATTATTATTATTATTATTATTATTATTGTATTATTATTATTATTATTATTAGTAGTAGTAGTAGTAGTAGTAGTAGTAGTAGTAGTAGTAGTAGTAGTAGTAGCAGTAGCAGTAGTGGTAGTAGTAGTAGTAGTAGTAGCAGTAGTGGGTAGTAGTAGTGGTAGTAGTAGTAGTAGTAGTAGTAGTAGTAGTAGTAGTAGTAGTAGTAGTAGTAGTAGTAGTAGTAGTAGTAGTATTGCATCTTTAACTAAACCTCACTTATCTTTCTATTACTCTTTCCATTATTATTCTAAACCTCACTTATCTGTCTATTAATTATTTATAATTAATCCCCTACCATCTATGTATTATAGTACGGTCCCGCGTGATGCGCTACCGTATTAGATGGTATTGGATATAACGTACATCGGTTCATATAAAGCACTAAATTGTACAGACCCGCTAAGTGTATACGTTGCAACGTTGCTTGCATTTCTTAGTAATGTTTTATATTGAATTGAAGAGATTTATTAAATGATCGAAACCAAATTTATGCGAAGCTAGATATTTAGGCCTGTCATGCTGCGACTGAGTAGTAAAAATCGAAGTTTGACTTTGATATCTCACAATATGTCCTCCTACATGCAAATGAGATGAAAATAAGCAGAAAGGTGGGAAAATGTGTGCTGCACACGTATGGCAATTTTGATAGAAATATATGTAGGAATTTTTAAGAAATCATAGTTTTTCTGCTGAGGGTTTTTCAGAGACACCCTGTCAATACGTATACACTTATACGTCTTTTGCTTTTCTCACTGCCTGGCCTCTCATAGCCCTTGTTGAGACATACTGTAAGCCCCATCGCAATCGCGCATTTCTCATTAAATCAGTAAAGATATAACAATAAAATCGTCTCACCTTGAAGTTTCACTTTCAGAGCTGGATAAAGAAGAGATTTGAATTTGCTTCAGAATATTAAACCTCACTGATTTCAGTTCGATTACACTGATAGTGGCAACATTTTCTATGTAACACGTCTTTTGGAAAGAAGATTTAGCAGACCAGGTTATTGTAGACACCAACTTTCTATAGAAGAAAATGGTAATGGACATTGGCTTATCACGCAGTATCTATGGCTGAACGCTATATCAATATAGGTTATCACGGAGGCATGTTATATATAAACAAATGAGCCAGCTAAGAGTTACAGGATGTACAGCGCATTTGCGCTGATAGCGGATACGATGTGGTCAATGTTATCTAAGTCAAACAATGATAGTATCTTGTACCGTAGGCAGCCCGCGTTATCTTTATGGCCGGGGTATAGTGTTTGTCTATGCGTCAACTTCCTTAACATCAAGTATCAAGTTGATTTGAATTATTGCTCAGGTATGAATGAATTTGCTACACCTTCACGAGCTACTGGGCCATTCGTACAAAATCAAGTGTTTATTCTAGCCACCTAGACATTGGGGGAGTTTAAAATTTTGGGGGAACAGACATTGGGGAGGTCATACTGCTTGCCAAAATGTCCAAAAACATTTATTCGGGGAGGGGAATTTTAAATTTGAGGGGGAGGGGGGAATTCCCCAGAGAAGGCCTAGAATAAACACTGGTTCTCCATGCTCGAGTTCAAGGCCTTAGATGTATGAAGTATCTATATGGCAAGAATAACATTTGAAATTATTTGGCAGAATGTGCTTTCTTTCGTAATTCGCGTTTGAGGACGATTTCTATAGCGCCGTAGAGACCTTCCAGCAGCACGTTAATGTCGCGAAAGTTGTTCCGCCCGTATTTTGGATGATGCAAGACAGTTGATCACAAGTGTTCAAGACAATCTGACTCAAGAGGGAAGATGTCTGTATCGCAGCAGGACAGAACAGACACTACAGATATATCGTCTATACATAAACAGACAAACACTACAGAATGCAATAACCTATACGGCATAAGGCAAAGTAATTAACAATTTATATAGCGCCTGTATCATTATTATAGGCCTAATCTGCAGAATAATATAGGCCCTGTTCTAAATCCAAAATATTTTCACGTCTGGCATTGTCCCAATCCGTGTTTTTATACAGGCCTGTTAGGGGTGAGATTCCTCCCCAACCTCGAAATTCCCCCTCAAATTTTGGCACTTTGACACAATTTTTTGCATTGAGCTTCCCCTCTAGTAAAGTCAATTCCCCCCCCCCCCCCCAGCCCCACCCCCACCCCTCAAAGGCCTGGAGACTAGATAAAACCCTGACTCCCAATCAGAAGCAACATATTGTTGAAATACATCACCAGCTTACATGTTTTCACACACACGAACGCTACTGATTGGACAGTATTCCACTAAATAAACCCCATTAATGATTTTCGCATTGTGCCGACTGAACGATCAATGGCTGTGTAAGGCCGCGATGCAATTTTTCAACTACTTTTGTCTCTCGTGGTGTTGTTTAAATCGGATTTCTGTAACGAGCGCCGTTGCCAATTGAGTGGATGCGAATGCAGGAAATAACAAGCCACAAAGCATGGAACAGCTAATGGAATACGAACGGGTCTGTCTCTTCCGTTGTTCTTTCCAATAAAAAAAATTCAGCAATCATCGATTGATGAGCTAAGCTAAGCCACGGCTGTTAATTCCTGCGTGCTATCAATGCGTACATGGGAGCTGCTGGAACCTAAGTAGGCGAGGATATCCATTCGATATTGCCATAGGTACCGGGCGAAATCTGCGAATGGCATGTTTACATTGGAAACTCTCTCTGAAACTGTGCATGTCGTATTAGACGTTTCTTGCGGTATGGTAACTGTCGGAATTCTGGGATCTTGGTTGGTGTGGAGTCAAGTGTAGGCTAATGGCGACGTCTGAGCGGGTGTTACTGCGAAATCTCAACAATTCGGACCTCGACGACCTGGCCTCGAAAGAGAATCGTTCGCGTGTGAATCGTCTGCTGACACCTGTTGACGAAACAGTCCGGAGAAAGGGAAACGAGTTGTTAGAGAATGGCTATGGACACCTGAACGAAGTGAGAAGCGGCTTATTAATCGCGTCTAGGAATAAGCTGTTACTAAAAGCTACCAACGATAGCGCTATATAAATTCGCTAAATTTTACTTACTTAATCGATTTATGAAAGTAAATCTAAGGTTTGCTATTTAATCAGAGCGTCGTTGTAGTTTGTTAATAATAATAATAATAATAATAATAATAATAATAATAATAATAATAATAATAATAATAATAATAATAATAATAATAATAATAATAATAATAATAATAAAATAAATAAGAAGAAGAAGAAGAAAAAGAAAAAGAAAAAGAAGAAGATTAAATCCACAGTGACAGTCCAGGTCTTTTGTGAAGAGTGTTAGTGCATTCAATTTAGTGGCTGCAAGTTTTAAAGTTTCACAAATTATGGCTACACATGGCGAGCCTTCCAGTGATGATTATCATATCACAAAATCGTGGTTAGAATGTGCATCTTATTTGTTCAAAGACTTTCAAAATAAAGACAAAATTATTTTTAAAATAAAGAAGTTGCCAATTAGTCGAAATACGGCAAAAGAGTCTAGAGAGAGTAATTGAATCGAATGCCACTATTATATTTTATATAATATTAGTTATAGGCCTATGAGCTTCGCTATAAAAAATGTATAAACAGCTACTGGCATATGCAGTACTGAATGGGCGTAGAAAAAGAGCACATTATTTATTTACTTTTATTATGTTATAATATATGCAATGCAATTCAAAAATCACACTACATTTTAGGTATAATGTCAGCACATCTAGTATCGACTGGGTCTTCGCCCCCTCTGCACAACTGCGTCACTGGTTAGCCTATTTGGCACGCAACAATATTTTTTCTTTTTGAAATTGAAGATATTGGCACGCAATCTGAAAAAAGGTTCGCCACCCTTGGCCTACGCAGTACAGCTGTAGATTCTCAGTAATGATAATTTACATTGCCGCAAAATGTGATACACTGCAGTAGAATAGAATGGTCAATTCTCGTTCATTGTTCTTTCAACAGAATGCCTCTTCAATCGCGGATCAGGCGCAGGAAGTGGCTTCCGGCAAGCCGCTCGACCACCTCGAGACCGGATCGTCGTCGTCACGGATCAGTTCCTACCGTCAGGATCCGGTCCAGTTCAACCTTCGGATGGCGGAAACGAGAGAGCGAGTCGTCAGAAACATGCTTCAGTCGTCCTACAAGGCCGCCCAGGCCGAGATCGAGGCCGAGGAAAAGCGTCAGGCGGAAGCCCGGCAGCGAGAGCTGGAGGCGGAGGAGCGGAGCAGGCAGAGCCTCCGGACACAGATGCTGCGCGGACAGGAACTGGATCAGGTCCAGGCGTCCGTCGTCAACTACGACATGGCGTCTCAACGCAATGCTCAGGCCGACCAGCAGCTGACTGCGAGCATGTTGACCCTGCTTACCTCGGTCGGTGCCAGGAGAGATCGGTACGCCGAACGCCTCAAGGCCCGGCTCCAATAGGCGACACCTGACAACTATGGTTGAAATATCCCTGTCTCCAAAATACCGGACACCCGTGTAGGTGGCAAAAATTTCAAACGTAACAAGATGGACCAGGAACAATTTTGCAATATATATATATTTGGTCAAAGCTAATAAATTATAAATTGGTGATTTTACAACCCACAAACTACAAATCCGTTTTCTCAAAAAATCTTACTTTCTTCGATAGGCCATTCTGGTCCTCAGCGCTTCTAATAATATGCATTGTAAATAAAACAATACAATTGCAACTGTCTCTTTAACTATAACTATAACTATGACTATAACTATAACTATAACTGTACCGTTTGCAACAAAGAATTAAAGGAAACTGCTACAGAACATGACTTTGTATTTATTTACTGGACCGAGTTGCTTTTATTAATATCTTGGTTTTTCAATTGTATAAAATATGCCTAAAATTGCATCTCACTAATTCTCTTCCATGTAGTCAGTAGATCAGCAGCTGCTCTAGGGGGGCATAGAGGCGTAAAAATCCATATTCCGATATTCGCTATATCCAGTGGCGCAGCCAGGATTCCAGAAGAATAGGGGGCATGTCGACATTTTTGGGAGAAAAATAGTCTCGACGAACAAAAAACACGTCGCGCTGTAGCGCTTTCAATCTTATTGCATTCTCCTCAATCTCATACGCATCCTACCCCCACTGCTCATCAACGGTTTTGCACGAATCTCACGACAGGTCCCAGTCCCAATAGGGTGGGGGCGGCGCCTCCCCCGTGGCTACGCCAATGGATATAGGCCTATCATATTGTTTTCTGATATTTCCATTATCAGGCTGAAAGTTTGCTTTTCCTTTTCAAAGTGTATGCAAAGAAAGATCTTCTGAGAGACAGACAGATACAAAGACACACACAGAGAGAAACGCCTGAGTAAATACTTGTTTCTAAAAGACTTCAATAGAATTTTCATGAGACGTCTGTCCGCGATGGCGCTGTCATTCGCCAGATGGCGCCAAGCGTAATCGCGATTCGAGATACTTGTTAAGCTTTGATGAGGATGCTTTCTCTTGGGATGCCTCACGTCTACAAATTTAAATTCTCTTTGAAAATTTCATATGTTCTCAACAAGACAGTTACTTGACGCCTCGTTTAGCAGACAATCTGTCTCTACTACTACTACTACTACTACTACTACTACTACTACTACTACTACTACTACTACTACTACTACTACTACTACTACTACTACTACTACTACTACTACTACTACTACTACTACTACTACTACTACTACTACTACTACCACTACTACTACTACTACTACTACTACTACTACTACTACTACTACCACCACTACTACTACTACTACTACCACCACTACTACTACTAAGTACGCTCCGTTATTTATATAAATAAATTAATAGATAAGTAGAGCGTCTGTAAAATTTAGTGTGTTTTATCCCAAGTGCGTTAATATCCAATGCCATCCAACACGGTAGCTCATCACACATCGCGGTACTTTAATAACCGAGTACGCGTTGTAATCGAATCAGTTGCAACGCAGTTACACTGTAAAATTCACGTTATTATATTTTGTTTCTTTGTGATTTGGGTTTTCGTTCCTTTCGATTATGTTTCGTTCTAAAGTTCGTCCTCTGGAAAGCTTCTTATGTCGAGTATTCATTCCATCGCCTCCTATAACACTATCGGACACGAAACACTAATGGCGATCGGAGGCTGACAGATCATGCAGATTGACCAAAGCAATAAATCACCACGGGCAGCTAGCTGGCATACCCAGGGCCTGCCAGCCTCCGAGATAACGACTTGTGTCGGGCCCGATAATGTTATATACACAGGATGGCGCAAAAAACCGGACAAGTCACATTTACGTTTGCATTTAATAAAGTCCGGTTTTTTTGGCGCCACCCTGCATATGAGGTATATATATATATATATATATATATATATATATATATATATATATATATATATATATATATATATGAGGGCGTGGACCTATTCGTGGGTAATAGTAGGCCTAATGGCGGCCATTCCTGTCCGTTCTTCCATTTTAACTGCCTCTGGAACTAAATTGGTGTCCATTTGCGAGAGACATTTCGTCAGATCCGATGCCGACATTATGTTCCGATGCGAGAGCGAAGAGGAAGAAGGAGGGTAAAAGAGAAGAGGGAGAAGGAGCGGAATACCCGCAGCTGTCAGCGCACCTAGTACGCACACACACACACACACACACACACACGCAGCCTCCTCTGTGAAACCCTGTCGAGATGATGATGACGACGACGGGTCTGTATTCTGTATGCAAGATAGAAGCACAACAGGGATTTATTCCGGAAATGCGGGGTAAGGGGAACACTCGGGAGTTTACGTGTCGTCGGCCACCTCTGCCCCCCCCCCCCTCAGACGCCGGGGCGGCGGCTTAGACGGAGGGCGCCCCGGGAACGGGTGGAAAAGGGGGAAGGCAGCGAGGGCCGTTCACGACGTACTCTGTATATTTGGGAGCGGAACTATTGACACTGCGATGGGGCGGGTTAGGGGTGGGGTGGAGTGGGGTGAGCGATGGGGTGGAGGAAGGTGGTGGTGGGTGCAAATTCGCTTAAGCGTCCTCGGGGTGGGTGGACGTTCGCCCCCCCCCCGTCGCACGAGGATAGGGTCTCCAGAAGACGAATGGCGAACATCGACTCTCTATATGCAGATCTCAAAGCGGAACGGGAAAACAGCAACGGTTAGAAATCCGTCCGCGGATTTCTCCTTCCTCCTGTTATTGACGCCGGAAAAATACGGGCGTAAAAAATTAAAGGCGTAAGACATGATTAAATGCCCTGACACACAGTGACGTTATTATTCCTCTGCTGTGTGTCTGCGTGTACAGAGTACGTGCGTTCCTCGTATGGTACATCGATTATACCGGGGTCCAAATACAAAATGAAATCTTAGGGGGCCCACCTCTTCCATTAACGATATAGTTATTTAGTGGTTTCTTTAAATATTTCATAATATATTTTATATTTTAATTTCGGAATAGAATCTTTCTTTTGGGTGTACGGTAGAATTATTTGTCACGCAAGCAACGCCCTGAAAAATGCTTTCAAGGGAAAAAGGTCATCACCACTTTTCAGGCACTGGATCTGTAACTTTGCCGGCGAAAGTTCTCAGATATTATGAAAAAAATGTGAAAAAATGATTCACAGAGAATTTTTCCGGCACCGGGAACTAAGAAATAAATAATCCGCCACTGCTCGTAATCATTAGAAAAGCCATAATTTTGTCCAAACCAACCCCTTGGGGGGTCTGCCATTCACCAAACCGCCTCTTTGAAAACTCTGTTTAAAATACGAGCAAATTTCAGATAATTTATGATGACTGTATAGTTAGCTAAAAATAAAAATTTCAAAGCTTAAACTGCATATTAAATGGTATTCGTAACTGAATTTCTTTAAAAAATAAATTTCATATAAAACTCTTGGATGGCAACAGCCTGGCTATATGAGATGCGTTCTGTGGCAGTATAAGATACCAGTAGTCGAGGCTAACAATCAATCAATAGATCGATCAATCAATCAATCGATCAAACAATCAATCAATTTATCTATCAATCAATTTCATTTAATCTATCAATCAATCGATCGATCAATCAATATTCTTCTATGGCGCTACTATCATAACGCATATGGTATCAGCCGATGGCGCACCAGATCATTAAATACATATCGCATCATTTTAGACAAAGAATGAGTTAATAAACAGTCGATTTTGCTGATTTTTTAAACATGAAAAATGTAAGTAAGTAAGTAAGTAAAATCTCGTAAATTTCTAAAGCGCTTCCAAAAGATGCACCGAAGTAGCTCCTTATTCCTATGCGCTTAATCTCAAATGAAGTAGCCATAGCCAAAGGTGGGTCATTCATGCCGGGTCATTTAATCAAAAGGGCGAGTGGGCAGGACGCTACAGCTATGGAGGAAATGATTTTATAAAGAGAAATGATTTTAGTTTAGAAAGAAAAACATGAGGAGATGTTGCAAGAAGGGGAGAAAATTGTGACTCAGAGTTTGTTATTTGGCTCTGATGTAGACAGCGAAGGGATATTGGAATTGAGTTCCAAAGCTCAGGTGCAGCGTATGAAAAAGCACGATTGCAAATTTTGAGAGATGATTGATTCAGAGGTCGAAGGAGAGTTACATGAGAAGAAGATCTAGTAGATCCAGGTTGTTGTGGAATTATCAGATTTCTTAGGTAGACAGGTAAACCAAATCGTCTTTTTATTTCTGAAGGCCTTGAATTTTATTCTCTCTCCAGTTAGTCGGGAAACAATCCAACGGGGACAGACAAAACCCAAATATGTATTTTAAAAATCGTCGTGTTTTTCTGTTGATTCAGCTGCCCGTACTGCGGCTGCGTTGGTCGTAGACCAGTTCTCGAGTGTACGCTGGGGGCAATCGTATAGTAGTAGTAGACCGATGCATCGGCCAAGCGAAGCGTACTAAACAACACAGGGCGGACGATGTGCAGGAAAATGAAGAGTATGCAACGCAACGAACAAGTATGCGACGGAACGACTGGGCCTACTCGGCGGTCGTCATGACAACGTCCGGAGTCGTTAAAGTAGTCGTCGTTGGCGGCGTCGAAGTCGCCTCGGTGACACACAGACACACACACACACACAGTCGGTCTGTTATACAGTAGTCATCGTCGTCGCCATAGCAGCGAAAGCATCTGTCGTCTGCCTCCACGGCTGCTGCTGCTGCTGATGCTGCTGCTCAGTGGCACGGATCTTTGCTCGCTCGCACCGGGGACGACCGTCGTCCTCCTCCTTCTGCTCCTCTCCCCTCCTCCCTTCCTCTGTAGGTCGCGCGGCCGTCGTCGTCGTCGTCGTTGCAGTCGTCGGTAGAGAGTTTAAGCGGAAACGTCGTCGACGCATGCTTCGGAAAAGAGGCACCTTGGAGATATTTCTCTTCGGCAGCTGTGCCGCTGGCGCCACCGAGCGACGAGTAGTGGAAGCAGCGGACGATCGAGACCGGAATTAGACGAACGCGGCGGCGGCGGCGATCTAGATTCGCAAATGTCTGTGTTTTTCGTCGTTCGACGACCTGTCAAACAGAGGCCGCCGCTGCCACCCTGTGATTGGCCCGCGACGCTGTTGTCACGTGACCGTCGCCTGTTCATGAGTATTCATACCGGGGCCAAATTAGAATTAGAATTAGAACATTCTTGTAAGTAAGTACGCAATGACGGTTTATTGTATAGTATGAAATCGATGAAAGCCTTATTCTCCTTGAAAAGCCGATCTCCAGAGCTTTCAAAATCCGCAGCGGCAACATTAGTAATGGATTCGAATCTCGGAAAAAGCAAACCCTATTAAGATATCCATTCTAGCAGTCAGCTTTTATATACACATATGACAGAACGATATGCCATCTGTGGAAAAACTGCCACATTATGTATTAAATTTTGTATTGTACATCTCGACTCGGAATGTGTTTTCTTCAACTTTAAAAGATCTAGATGAAAATGTCTGTTAATTTTACCTGATTTTGACGGAAAGCAATTTCGTCGGCACTTGGTGAAGTCTGCAGTGAATGTTTATTATAAAAGGAATAGCGGTAATGCTAATTTTTAACCGAGCCATACATGCTAGAGACAAAATAGCTGCTGAGGAAAAGTGCAACCGCGGTTTGGGTTGCCAAGCGAACAATTCGTTGCCATTCGGGGTTGTTTCAGCGTCCGTCCTTAATGGAACAACCTAAACTACGCGTGCCTATGTGTATATCTGCATGTCCGGAACTTCCGTTGAAAATTGAAAGATGTCATCAAAATCTTGAGATATTAACGAAAGACGTTCCTTCGGACGATTCGAAAATGGCGGCATAGGCTATCGAGGAAACGGAAGTCGATCGAATAATCTTGACCTTTTGACCCCCGCGCCCTTTCCTCGAGGGGCAGGCGACAGACAGTCCCCCATGACCAATTCGAAATCCTGCTTACTACTAATAGCACGATTTCTCAAGACACTGACCAACTACTGCTTCCAGCTGCTCCACCGCTTGCCGCTGCGTTCCGTCGTCGTCACATCGCCTT
>CM030844.1:6528082-6738082 GCA_018105865.1 Metaphire vulgaris
CCAAACTACAGTAGATCCGTCGTTTGCATGACTGATTATCGTCACTTCGGTATTTTAGAGAAAAAAAATCCTTAATCTTGGAAGCAATAATAATAATAATAATAATAATAATAATAATAATAATAATAATAATAATAATAATAATAATAATAATAATAATAATAGCTGAATTTTAAGCATAGGCGGATTTTATTAAAGGCTATGATAGGCTTAAGCCTACCCAGCTGGGCCAGCTAATCCCACCAAAACCAAAAAAAAATTGTTTTTTCCATCAACACCAGGTCTGTCGCGTGCTGGAAGGCACGCGTGTTGGATGGCACCCCCAGACCCCCATGCTAGCCTACCCAAATATTAAACGCTAAATCCGCATATGATTTTAAGTGGTTTAGTATAGGATTCTTTTGTGTTGAAAACCACTGTTGAACGTATATCCCTCTGTTCCAATTTCATTTTGTACGCTATAGTTATGCTAGATTGTACAAAAGCAATACACAATTCGCAGTATTCAAAACAGCATGTATGCTAAATTTAAGTTTTACATGTTATCCCTTTTCGAACTATGTATAAATCACTATGTGTAAATCGAACTAACCTCAAGTCAACTTCTGGTCAAACTACGATTAATTAGGGTAAAAGTTAATAATGGGGCTAAAGCAAGGGCTAGACCGCTAGAGTTAGAAAATGCAATATCTTTTAGATGCGTCTACTCGTTTGCCATAACACACAGAACTACTCTGAAGGCCGACATCTTAAGCATTTGAAAGTAGAATAGGGTTGCTATGTCCATGACTCCAAAATACGGGACACCCGAATAGGTGGCATAAAATGCAAACGTAACAAAGATAGACCAGGGAAAAAGTTGTTTTATATATTTGGTCAAGGCAAATAAATTGTAACTCGGTGATTTTACAAGGTCATTCCAAACTTCAAATCCGTTTTCTCAAAATCTTACATTTTTGGATAGGCCACTCTGGTCCCTATCGCCTCAAATAACACACATTGTAAATATAAAATTGCTGCTGTCTCTTTAAATATATGCAAACTGCACAGTTTACAGCAAAGAAATTAAAGAAACTGTTACACGACTTTGTATTTATTTACTGAACTTGGCTGCCTTTATTAAAATCTTGTTTTTTTCAATTGTAGGCTAATAGAATATACTTAAAAATTGCATCTCACTAATTCTCTTCCATGTAGTCAATAGATTAAGTGGGCCAATAGCCAGGGCCGGCCTTACGTTTTGCGGGGCCCCGGGCGAGATAGGGTCATTGTCAATCGCGGGGCCCTTCAGCATTCGCACAAAATCTTGACAAGCAAAAAAGGTCATTTAAGGCTATGCGTGGGGCCTCTAGAGGAGCGGGGCCCTGGGCAAAGGCCCGGTTTGCCCAGGCTTAAGGCCGGCCCTGCCAATAGCATTTGAGCCAATACAGGCCCTTGAAAGTATACACTGCGACTGACAATAGTCTACCGGTACTTTTACAAATTAATGTTATTTCACAATAACGCCCATTAATAAGCGTATTCCGATCATTTTGCTATGAAACTCCACTAACAAAAGGAATCTCGTGTTGGCTAACATCATACCTGGCGGTTAAGCGATTTTCCAATACTCATGTGATGTTAAGACGCGTAATAAAGGTAGGTACTTGGCAAAATTTAAAAAAGATAATTTTCAAGAAATTTCAATATCTATTTCTCTCCGTTTGTCGTATTTGGAAAAATATAAATAAATTGCATAATATATTTGCGATATTTTCATTCAAATTGAATCAAAGCTTTTGTTTTGCCATTTATTAAAAACTCAGAAGGTTCTTTTCAACTAACGTTCACCAGATGGCTCAATACATTAAAAAATAAAACTCTAAGAATACAAACTCCAATATTTGGAAATCCATAAACAATATTTTAAATAATAAAAATAGTGTAAAAAGTGAAATTTTACTTAAACCACTGGAGAATTGTGACACTAACACAAGTCCCAGTACATATATATCTAATAGATTTAATGATTACTTTGTAAATGTTGGATCAGACATTGCATCAAAAATTCAACCAACTCTGGAAATGAAATCACCTAATGAATATCTTACAAATAATCCTAAAAATTATACTTTTCAAATTTTTCCTACTACTCCACATGAAATTAAAGATATCATTAAAAATTTTAAACATAAAAACTCTTCAGGATATGATAACATTAACCAAAGTGTTGTAATTGAATGTGCAGAATTCATAGCTGAAATTCTTTCTGATATTGTAAATTCTTCTTTCCTAACAGGTATTGTCCCTGATGAAATTAAAATAGCGAAAATCACTCCAATATATAAATCAGGTACAAAGTCTAGTGAATCTAATTATAGGCCAATCTCCAACTTACCTATTTTCTCAAAAATCTTTGAAAAGGCTATGTTTATCAGATTAATCAAATATTTGAATAAATATAATATGTTATCTGACTTCCAATTTGGTTTTAGACCAAATAACTCTACATATATGCCCATTTTAGACTTAATAGATGGTGTAACATCAAACTTTGAATCTCACAACCACTCAATAGGTATTTTTCTAGACTTAAAAAGCATTTGATGTAATAGATCATAAAATATTACTACTAAAACTTGAATACTATGGAATTAAAGGTCTATCTCTAACTTGGTTTTCTAACTACCTAACTAACCGTAAACAATTTACTAGGGTAAACTCCCAAAATTCTGACATCAAAGACATCAAATATGGAGTACCCCAAGGATCTATATTAGGACCTCTTCTCTTCTTAATTTTTATTAATGATTTACCTAATACATCAACGCTATTTAAATTTTTATTGTTTGCTGATGACACTAACTTATTTGCTAGTCATAAAAACTTGAAAGATTTGCTTGCCCTTGTCAATTCTGAATTATTAAAAATATCAAATTGGTTTAAAATAAACAAACTAGCTCTTAATCTTGAAAAAACTAATTTCATACATTTCCATCTAAAATCTCATTTGTACAATCTTGATCCAATAAAGATAGATGGCACTACCTTAACCAAAAATCTTCTGTAAAATTCCTAGGAGTAATAGTCGATCAGCACCTAAACTGGAAAGAACAGTCAAATGAACTTTCAAATAAAATAGCAAAAATCTCAATATAATTAGACACATTAAAGATATGATTGACTTCTCTGCTCTTAGGCAACTCTATTTTACTCTTATTCATTCATATCTAACCTATTGCAATATAATTTGGGCAAATACTTATAAATCAACTATTGGCAAAATCCAAATTCTACAAAATAAAGCAATAAGACTAATATTTAAAGAAAAGAATTATACTAATACAACCAATCTATTTAATAAATATAATATTTTAAAAATTGAAAATATATATAAACAGCAAACTGCCTTATTTGTATTTAAATATCTTCATAACTTTTTACCCAATATTTTCTATGCAAACAAATTCTTTGATAATCTAAACATTAAATGTAAACCCAATCTCAGAAATAGTAATAATATCTATCTTCAATATGCATCTACTAATGCCAGATTATTTACTAACAAATTTTCTGGACCTAGAATTTGGAATAGCCTCCTCCTGATCTAAAAAATCTAAACCAATTAACCTCATTTAAAACTAACTTAAAAATATTTCTTTTAAAATGGCAAACTTAATTTCCTCTTGGCTAAAATTATTTAATATTGACTCAAATTCTCAATTATGATCACTAAATACCTTTATTATACATTATATGTACTAACTACATTTTATACAATCAATATGACTATATGTACTATCTGTGGTTACTTTCATCCAATAAACTAAATCACTTCCTACTTGATCCCTAAATAATTCCTAATTTCCATCATTTAAAGACTTTTATATGTCATATTATTACAAACTTTGAGGTTGGCCAATTGTACGGGATACAAATCCCTTAGGCCAATCCTTTTTTTCTCTCAACTGATTTCTGTACTATGAGTTTGAAACATTATTCTTTAAAGTATGTACAAGCAAATGGACATTCATGTATTATACTTTAATAGTTTAATTAACTTAAGCTTGTCTTTTTTTTCTTGATTTGTACTCATCAGTATGTTGAGAAAATAAACTTGATTGATATATTACAAGTTAAGATTAGGGTCGCGGCACGTAACAAAACCGCTGAAGTGGTAGCGGTTCAAAAATGGTTGGGAAACCCTGCTTTAGACTGCTTGATAATACACATTTGGGATTTGGATTTTACCAAACATAATAAATTATAATTATTTATAAAGGAATTTTAGCCAAAATATTGCAGTGACTTGCTTGCTGTAGTTTTTGTAGCTTGTAACAAAATACCGGACACATGCCTGTCCGGTATTGCCTCGATTTTTTCACCGTAAAAATAGGCAAATACCGGACAGTCCGGTTAAAACCGAACATCTGGCAGCCCTAAAGTAGAAAGAGTTTGAAAGCCAGTTTTGAACATTTAAAAAACAATGATGACCTAAGACCCATATTATCGACCAGCAGTTGATGTTCAAGCGACCGAAATACACAATTTCTGACCCGGAGGGAGTCGGGAATTTCAGTCCCTGCCTTTTTGGAGTGGGGTTAAAATCCAACTTCCAGGCAACAAATCGGACGTCAGATGGGGCACTTATGAATGAAAAACCCTTTGTCGATTCGATTCCTGTTTCGATTTGCGCTGGCCTCTGTCTCTCTGTCTCTCTGTCTCTCCTCTGTCTCTCTGTCTCTCTGTCTCTCTGTCTCTCTCTCTCTATCTGTCTCTGTCTCTGTCTCTGTCTCTGTCTCTGTCTCTGTATCTGTCTCTGTATCTGTCTCTCTCTCTCTCTCTCTCTCTCTCTCTCTCTCTCTCTCTCTCTCTCTCTCTCTCTCTCTCTCTCTCTCTCTCTCTCTCTCTCTCTCTCTCTCTCTCTCTCTCTCTCTCTCTCTCTCTCTCTCTGGTTCTTTTTTACTCCTGAATTGTAGAGAGACGTTTTATCGTTGATTGTCCATTCGTTCGTCGCCACCACGATGTAGAATAGACGGAGACCGGAGTCTATTTATTCGGACGCAGATTAAAAAGATATGGCGCCAGATGTCGCAACGAATCCTCTTTTTCCCCGCCTATATCCCTCGCCTACTACCCCCTTTCCCGGCAGTCTGATCAGTCGTGGATGACGTCAACGGAGTTGAAATGCATCTTTGAATAATAAATACTTCACCTGTAAAATCAAATCGACCGAATCAATCGTAGGCCTACTGTTGGTCGAAATACTGAAAGTCTTAGCTGATCCTGTGCTAGTTTCGTGGACACTGTATATAGTTTTGGTTGGGATCGGATAAATAGAAGAACGAATGAAACAATGTCTCTGAAAAATCAACCACCCTCCACTCCCCCAGACATACTCGAACAAACCTCTTATAAAGAAAAAAATGTTCAAAGAGTGAAAATCTTTTGATGAAATTTGCCCGGACATAATAGTGTCCAGAGAACGTTCCCCGAATAAAAGCGGATCTTCTGCGAAATTTTCTTGGGACAGAAGGTCCCAAAAGCCAGGTTATTCCTTAATCTTTTATCCTTATCCATTGCGCTACACTAATGGCGGCGACTTTTATAGCGCGCGTTGAGGGGAAAATCTGGTGCGCCGAGAGTCGCTTCAAGGGACGAAGTGAATCCTTACAGGTGGTCAGTTGCACGTTTTAGTTGCATGAAACCCTTTGATTCTTGTTCTCTTGTGAAGTCAATGCACGAAGAATTCAAGCCCTTTATTTTAAACGCTTGCTGCAGTGTGTGTGTGTGTGTGTGTGTGTGTGTGTGTGTGTGTGTGTGTGTGTGTGTGTGTGTGTGTGTGTAGCTAACGGATTCGCAGCATAGACATTTTCATCCGCATTTGATTAACCCTTCCACATCCATCATCACTTAGATATCAATCAACCAGTCAACTTCTATTATGACTGCACTGTCATGATCGGTCGTAAGCCGATGGCGTACAAAATCCAATCCGATTTAGAGCCAGGTCAAGCCGGAAAGGTCAGTCAGATGAGGCAGTGAGATAATTAATCTAATCGGATAAAGCCAAGTCAGACAGGTATTTATTAAGACTGGCTATAGGAGACGATAGTATGCTGGCTATACGATGCTGGTGTAGGTCTAATGAAACCCCGATGACTGTGCGAGAACGAGGCAAAGCAAGCAATTTATCTGGCGCATTTAGTTGTTGTCTAGTCGACGTCAGCACAAGATCCTCTGCTGTATATCTACCATTTAATTTATTTGTCTGGATTCTGCTTGAATTCATGCGTCGTCTTAATTTTGAAAGTAAAATGACGGCTCCAGGATTTGGCAAGTGGGGGAGGGGCCGTTGGAGTGGCAACTTCTAATCATGGGGGGCAACCATTTGTTGGTATGTATGTAGCATTAAGTATAGGGTCCCAACAGGGGGCCACTGGGGGGCAGGCACTCAATAGGGGGCACGGGCCCCCCCGGGCCTCCCGGTGGAGCCGCCACTGTATGATGCACTGCTACTGTGTCGCCAACTATAGCATATCGGAATCCTTGAATTTGACCATAGACATTAATACTCACTAGATAGCGCCTATCTTCGGTTAAGACAGCGTAAAGTTGAAGCAAATTTTCCAGCATTTTACAGTCAGCGTTGTCATGGCAACCATTGTCGAGATGTCTAAAACGTACGGATATTATTGACACCAACTCAATGTAAATTTTAAAATGGTGGGAAACTGGTTTTACTTTCACATATCATAGACTCCATCTAGTGATAATTTTTAAAGTCTATAGAATTTAGAGACGCTAAATGTTTGAAAACGAACGATTTTGAAAGTGCGTTGGTTTTTCAGGAAATAGGTCGATCAAATTTCTCGATTTTTATAGCGCCGTTTCTGGTCAATATCGTTACAATAGACCAGCTCGCATGATGTTTGAAAAGCCTTTAAAAGGCCGTTTTCACTGCGCTTTGCAGAATAATTATTTCCAGTAGAAGAGCACAAAGCGCCTTTTATGTCCGTCCGTCCGTCCGTCTGTCTGTCTGTCTATCTATCTATCTGTCTGTCCCTCTGCCTGCCTGCCTATCTGTCTGTCTGTCCCTCTGTTTGCCTGTCTGTCTGTCTGTCTGTCCCTCTGTCTGCCTGCCTGTCTGTCTGTCTGTTTGTCTGTCTGTCTGTCTGTCTATCTGTCTGTCTGTCTGTCTGTCTGTCTGTCTGTCTGTCTGTCTGTCTGTCTGTCTGTCTGTCTGTCTGTCTGTCTGTCTGTCTGTCTGTCTGTCTGTCTGTCTGTCTGTCTGTCTGTCTGTCTGTCTGTCTGTCTGTCTGTCTGTCTGTCTGTCTGTCTGTCTGTCTGTCTGTCTGTCTGTCTGTCTGTCTGTCTGTCTGTCTGTCTGTCTGTCTGTCTGTCTGTCTGTCTGTCTGTCTGTCTGTCTGTCTGTCTGTCTGTCTGTCTGTCTGTCTGTCTGTCTGTCTGTCTGTCTGTCTGTCTGTCTGTCTGTCTGTCTGTCTGTCTGTCTGTCTGTATCCTTCTTTCCCTCATATCATAATGTGGCAATAACTTATCCAGTTGGTCGCATGGTGGCGCGCCGTGCAATGCAATTACGTCACCTCTGTGCACTTGTATAGCTTTGGCGTTAAAATGAGAGGACTGCAGACAATATATATATATATATATTGTCTGAGACATATATATATATATATATATATATATATATATATATATATATATATATATATAGTATGTGCGCTATAGAATTTTGGATATTAATCCCTATTCAGAATCAACCACTTCGATACATTTAAAAAAGCATCGATCGTCCAAGCACTGTTCGTTGAGACACTCAATTCCGAGTACTGTACATGCCCAAATATTGTCACATATTTAATGATAATTTTTAAACTATCCGGTTCATAATATTTCCTATTATTCCTCCACCACCCCCACACATTCACACGAATTCCAGTTTCAATGCCGGGTATGCCATTGGGTTAGAGTAGAATATAAAAGTTTGCCTGCAAAAGTATCGTTTTAACGATTCATTTTCACCGATCTTGAAGTCCAAGAACGAAACCAAACTATGAAAACGTAATAATCTGTCTACTGTGTGCAGGCAGAAATCAGTTTGGCAAAGGAACAGACGTTCTGTGGAGGGAAAGGAGTCGGTTTTTTTTAGCAAGTAAGCGGAATAATCGGAATACAAATGAAGCTTACAAGCGAAGAACCGCTCATTTGCCTTAATCACTTTCGTTTTCGAGAAATATTGCAAAACAATTCTATCAATGACGTCACTATAAAACTATTCGAACTGAAAGTCAGTCAACAGCAAATATTGGAATCGGTCGTCGGGTCATGAACCCCTAACTCCACCCCCTCAAGTCCAACCGACCCAAGGACCAGTCTATGATTGCGCCAATGGACTGCGGTTTTACTAGACCCGATGACGTAATTGGGTTCGAAAAGGTCAAAGTTCATCTCCTCCTCCTCCTCCTCTTCCTTTCCTTTTCATCGTCGTCTAGTCTTGGACCTATAACGGAACTCGCCGTTAGAAGCCTCTGTCACGTGACTCCAGGTCGGGGGTCGCACTGTCTTCTGGGAAACGATGTCGTTAACCGCCGGATGATGTCGACATCTGTCACCAGGCGGCGGCGCTTCTTGGCTCGGCGCCAAAGTCCGTCGAACGACTATTTGCGGTACATAATAGCAATAATAATAATAATAATAATAATAATAATAATAATAATAATAATAATAATAATAATATTATTATTATTATTATTATTATTATTATTATTATTATTATTATTATTAACGATCTGGCACGGTACAAATCACACCGGATAGGATCAGATTGATGTCACTAGAACATACAACACGCTAATGTCGACTCTAAGCACACAAAATTAACCAGTCCGTCAGACAGACTTGTAAGGAGTGCTAATCAAACGTTTAAAAAAATCGTTTCTACGCGAACACTTTCTATGCAGAGAACCTGGCAAATCGCACGCCGTACGGAGACTGGCTCAGCACAATCACTGGCATCATCATCATCACCATCATCATCATTGATCTTCTATAGCGCCATTTCAATCATGCTCTCAGCATCAGTCGATGGTCGCTCCTTGATTTGAAACGTAATCCCTCCCCCATCTTGAGTCCTGTCGGGATACAACGCATTATACTTGTACAGCGCAGTACGCGCACAGCGCCTCTGGCCATGTTGACACCGTATGTGACGACTTCCGCCGATGCATGCGACACCTAGCGACCGCCGATTACGCCACTGAGCTCACACGGCTGCGGCTGCAGAAGGCCATCCGGGCAGGCAGAAGAAGAGCACAGACTGGCATATAAGCATAGGGACTGTCCGTGGGAAAGAGACAGACGAACACACACACACACACACACGCACACAGGAAGACGCTCTGTGTAAACGCTGGACTTGGCGTTTTCTGATCAATAGGGAATTCTATATCCATGGTCCATTACGACGTTGAATGCTTTATACACAGTAGAACCTCGATATAACGGACTCGGTTATGAGACTTATCCTCGGTTATAACGGTCCCGTGTCATGCGCTACCGTATTGGAAATAAAGTATATCGCATATAACGTACTCAATTTTACGGACCCGCTAAGTACGTCATAACTAAGTTCCACTGAATAGTATTTGTTAGCCCCCCTATGGACCGAATCTCAATTCACTATGTTTCAGTACATTTCAACCAAGATCCGTAGTAACCTTTATCATTAACCGTGCTGACTTCGTCGTCGTCGTCGTCATCATCATCATCACTCGTCGTCGTCGTCATCATATTTAATCTTTGTCGTGTCGTTGTTTTTGTAACTCTATATCAGAGCATTTATCTGTTGCTGTTTTATTTTCTCCGTCAGTTACTCGTCGCTGGCGAAGCGTTCCGACAGCCAATCCCCGCCCGACGACCCCTTCGACGCCGCCGACGGGGTCGAAGTCCCGTCTCCGGACGGGGCAGCCGGCGTCGGCGGCGGCGTCGGGCTCCTCCTCTGCCGGGGAGGAGACGGAACCCGACGGAACGGCGGACCCACCGCCGTCTCCGCCTCCGCCTCCGCCGCCGAGAGAATAACGATAAACGTCAGCGGACTGCGGTTCGAGACCCAACTGTCGACCGTCGAGGCGTTCGGAGGGACCCTCCTAGGGGACCCCCGCAAGAGGGACCGGTACTTCGACCCCGGCCGCAACGAGTACTTCTTCGACCGGAACAGGCCGAGTTTCGACGCCATCCTCTACTACTACCAGAGCCGGGGAAGGCTCCGGCGACCCGTCAATGTTCCCATCGACGTCTTCACAGACGAAGTTAAGTTCTACGAGCTGGAAGAAGAAGCGATCGAACAGTACATGCAGGTAACACAAAAACACAGATAAAGTACCTGTAGCTTACCTGTCCCCGTGGGCGCCCGCACATTGGGGCAAGAGGGGGCACTTGCCCCTTCCTGGAAAATAAAAATGCCAATATTTCCCATTGAAATTTGAAAACCTTGCTAAAATATTAACCGTGACCATTGTGTTAAGATGTGTTTTGCTCCCGCTTGGAAAAATTTATGTGGCATAGCCATGACCATTATGTTTTGACCCTCCTGGAAAAATTTCTGTGGGCGCCCATGCCTGTCCCTCTTGCAGGGGTCCCCTAGAAGGGTCCCTCCGAACTGTATACATGAACACATTGGTAGTCTAAAACACCGTGGTAACTATACTGTACATGAAGGAAAGTTAGGAAACACAGGCACACCGGTACAGTCAGTATAGGTATTGCAGTGGTAACTATATCCGAAGGTAAGACAAGCACACAGACAGTTATAGTCAATACAAATATTGCAGTGACAAATATACCACCGGCGCAGGTAGCACAGGTATCCTGGTTTAAGGTAAAGCGTGTATACGGTATATTCTATACAGATTATATATATATATATATATATATATATATATATATATATATATATATATATATATATATATATATATATATATATATATATATATGAGCGTATCCTATAGATACAGCTCGAAAGGCATAAGGCCATCATCGCTACTATTAAGAGCATAAAGGTTCAATGCAGGTACTACAATATCACCAATACAGGTAGAAAATGCGTTAATGATTCATCAATAATTATGGTCATGCTTGTAAAATATGTTATCATTAGTAAACTTCTATAGCGCCACACAAGACATTACAAAGGATGCCTGATCTAAAGGTAGCGCACAGGGTGTGCTTTGTTCTTGTCAGTCTATCAAAAAAAGTAATTCTGACAGCAAGTATTTAATTCAAGATTAAAATGTGCTTTGAAGCAGATCAATTAAGGCATTCATTTTTAAAAGACTGTTTCTCGGCCTCTTGTGCCCCAGTTCGAGTATTCGAGAAAATCACGAACGGTTACTCAGACCTTTCAAGAAAGAAAGAAAAACAAACAAACAGACAAACAAAGAAACAACGAAAGAAAAGAGAAAGTAGGAAAGTAAGCAAGTAAGCAAGTAAGCAAGTAAGTAGAAAGAAGAGGATATTAGCTATATTATTAGTGATGTGATCCATTTAGGTAACCTTTCTCTCTTAAATCAAAACAATGAACATGTACAGTATCTTTAGGTATAACTAATGGACGTATAGAATTGTGTAAATCAAATTCTTATGTACTCTTCTAAATATTATGCTTGCCGCATACTAGCCAATTGCCTAGAAGATTTACTTTTGTAATATTGTAATAATTAAGCTTTCCTTTTCGTGTGTATCTCAACGTGTAATAATGAGAGATGAAGAAAATAAGCTGTGTTTTTTCCGAATGAAACACAACAGGACGAAGGTTTCGTGAAGGAAGAGGCTCGCCCGATGCCGGGGAACGAACTCCAGCGCAAAGTGTGGCTGCTCTTCGAGTACCCGGAGAGCTCGATGGCCGCCAGGATCATCGCCCTGCTGTCAGTCACCGTCATCCTCCTGTCGATCGTCATCTTCTGCGTCGAGACCCTGCCGCAGTTCAAGCGCTACCGGCTCGTCAACAGCACCCGTAACGGGACGGAGACGGTCGAGGAGGACGACATACCGAAGCTGTCCGAGCCGTTCTTCATCGTCGAGTCCGCCTGCATCGTCTGGTTCACGTCGGAGCTGCTCGTCCGCTTTGCCGCCTGTCCCAACCACCTGCTCTTCTTCAAGAACATGATGAACCTCATCGACCTCGTCGCCATCATACCGTACTTCATCACTCTCGGCACGGCGCTGGCCGACGACGGCGACGACTCGCGCTCCGGGGGCGGCGGCAGCAGCAGCAGCAACCAGGCGATGCCGCTGGCGATACTGCGCGTCATCCGACTCGTTCGCGTCTTCCGGATCTTCAAGCTTTCGCGCCACTCGAAGGGACTGCAGATACTCGGGCAGACGATCAAGGCCAGCATGCGTGAGCTGGGCCTGCTCATCTTCTTCCTGCTCATCTGCGTCATCCTCTTCTCGAGCGCCGTCTACTTCGCCGAGGCGGACACGCCGAGCACCCACTTCCGGTCCATACCGGACGCCTTCTGGTGGGCGGTCGTTACCATGACGACCGTCGGGTACGGCGACATGATGCCGATCAGCGCCTGGGGGAAGCTGGTGGGGTCGCTGTGCGCCATCGCCGGGGTCCTGACCATAGCACTTCCGGTTCCGGTCATCGTCTCCAACTTCAACTACTTCTACCACCGGGAAGCGGACAGCGAGGAACGCGGCCAGCTGGAGGAACTGAAGAGCTCTCTCCGGAAGTCCAACGGATCCGTGGCGGCCGACGACGACGACGACGACGACTACAACGACGGCTTTCCAGAATCGGACCAGGATCACGGACCACCCGGATCCACCGATCTCCTGGAACTCCGTGAGCGCCCGGATGCGGATTACGACGATGACGACGGGGGCGGGGAACCAGACGATCAGAACTATGACGTATTCTGCGTGTCACGTGATTTCAACTGTCGTTCGGACTATCTGAGCGGAATCGTCGTCGACGACGAGGACGACGGCGACGAAGAGCGTTCTGCCAAATCCAGAAGCCTTGAGCCCAACGTGTGATGACGAGCGAAGCGTGTCCGTACCGCCATTACCGTCGTTACCTTCAGCAGTCTTTACCTACTACCTCCTACCTTCGCTCTCGTCCCAAATGGTCCGGATCAGACACACCGGAGGCCGGATTGCAAAGCGCCACCTATCTGCAGCATTTTACTGTATTGTGATCATGCTGATATAACACGTTGTCCTTTGTCCTAGCGTACGTCTAATCGTGCAATGTTCTTAATTGTTCAACTGTTTTAAGTCTAGTCTGGTGTCGACAGGACTTGTGCGTTATACTAAATTAAATACAGTCAGCGACGTGCGCTTTCTAGGAAGTAAAATACGGTAGATTTCTTACTCGTCTAAAGTTTAGAACTGATATACTAAGTCTTATAGCTATAACTGTGTACAGAATATTTGATGTTGACCAGCTATAAGTATAAATCGCCAATTAACGTCAATCAGTCTAACTTGTCGATAATTTCATTACTTCTACTACTACTACTACTACTACTACTACTACTACTACTACTACTACTACTACTGCTGCTGCTGCTGCTGCTGCTGCTGCTGCTGCTGCTGCTGCTGCTGCTGCTGCCACTGCTGCTGCTGCTGCTGCTGCTGCTGCTGCTGCTGCTGCTGCTGCTGCTGCTGCTGCTGCTGCTGCTGCTGCTGCCACTGCTGCCACTGCTGCTGCTGCTGCTGCTGCTGCTGCTGCTGCTGCTGCTACTGCTGCTGCTGCTACTGCTACTGCTACTACTACTACTACTACTACTACTACTACTACTACTACTACTACTACTACTACTACTACTGGATGTTTGCCCGTCAAAAGTGACGGAGGAGCTTGGCTATTTCCTGCCCCATTTTTTGGTAAATGTTTGAGCATTTTGTCCAATGATTTGTATTTGACCGGGAACATGGCTTATACGAATATTGGTTGATGCAAGACAAAAATAATTATGAGAACCAAGGAAACAAAAAATAGCCAGGATCTGTAAATGCGAGGGATAAGTTTGAAAGCATATTTTCTCCGCTCACTGAAATCGTAGTGAGAGCTTTCAAATAAGCACCACATTAACCCACATAAATATTCCGTTACATTAGGCCTTCTTTACATTGACCTCAAACTGGACTTTCTTCTGTCGACGAGGTAAAAGTGTATACAGTAGGCCTACCTGTTGGAATTTCTAATACAGAGTCGAGACTCACAACTCTCATAATGGATCGCCATGTGAAACAGTCGTACGCGAGAAAGTCGACATAATAATAATAATAATAATAATAATAATAATAATAATAATAATAATAATAATAATAATAATAACTGGATTGGAAGTGGTTTAGTGGGATTTTCCCTCTGTTGAAAACCATTGTCGCTCATATATTCCTGTATTGGCAATGGCGTTGGCAATTGGTATCAGCATCAGTTGCTGTACAAATTAATTACCAATAAAACTATTTTCAAATACGTTCATCGCTACCAATTACCTTCAGTAACTTATTTTCAGTAGAAGTCCCCGCTTTTGATCGATATTTTCAGCATTTTTCAAGGATAAACTGTTGGCTCCTCTCGTTTAAAAAAAGGTGTTTAGATACGCTGCAGGGCTCGAATTTAGATGTACGTATCTTGTCCGCTGATCCAAGTCATCGTATGTCGGCAAAACAAAGACTTACATGGAGAATAACTTCGGTCCGTATTCGCTAGGTGGCACTAGTGATTCAATGGTGTGCTGAATACAAAGGAAGTCAATTTCAAAATTCCACATAGCTTTCCCGAATAGCTGGAGAATAAGATGAAGTAAGCGGCAGGAATCCTGCTGTGCAACCGAAAGGTAGCGGGTTCGAATCCCACTCTATCCACTATGTCGCGACCTTTAAAAACCTGCACTAATAACGAATTTACCATTATCCGCTGTCAACGAGGTCTTTAACCAAGCACCTGATTTGTCAGCACTCGCGGAACTAATCTTCCAATTTAAATCGACCATAAAAATTCAATGGCAATATACAGGCTGAGATCACCCACGCCCTACGCTCTAACCTCAATTACCTGCAATAACATGTTATGTGTGTGTGTGTGTCGGTGGGTGGGTGTGTTTGCAGTTTTAATGCATTTTTATAGACGGCCGTCTTTTTGGGCGGTGGCTATAGGTACGTCAAGATGGATTCTTGCTATTCGTTTGTTACCGATACGTCAAGACAGATATCGGTTTACGTCAAGAAAGACTGATCTCTAAACCTCACGATTTCTAGGACCTCTCTCTCTCTCTTTCTCTCTCTCTCTCTCTCTCTCTCTCTCTCTCTCTCTCTCTCACACACACACACACACGCGCGCGCGCGACTTATAAAATAGATATTTCGAAGGTTCTTTTTCAAAATTTCAAAACATTTGAAAGAAAAAAATAAAACGACTTTTGATGCGCATAGATAATCGATCGAACAGAAGAAGTGTCAAATAATCTGGCCCCACCCGACTGAGCTAGAGCTTGCCTATTCGCATCGCGCGTAAGTAAGAAACGAGCCCGGTTGCCACTAGCAACGTTAGCAGTCCGGTCGCTATCGACAGCGCGAGATAGAACGGGGCGATGACGTCATCCGACGACGCACCGTCGTCGTCGTCGTTGCCATGGTAACCAATCGGGCCGCGTCTGTCGTCGCTGATAGACGGCGTCTTGGCGACGACCCTGGCGTTGTCATGGAAACGAACGACAGGGGAGTCTCGGGGGTTGCTGTGGGACCCGCTGAGCCGTCGGGTGCTCGAATAGAGGGCACCGCTCGGACAGATCCAGTCTTCGAGGCTCTTCGCACCGAATTTCTCACCTGCCCGAAAAAGAGTGAATAAATGCACGAATGACGAACGGACGAATGGACAAATGAATGAATGGACATATGCATAAATGGATATACGAGTGAATGAATGAATGAATGAATGAATTAATGAATGATGGATGGATGGATGGATGGAATGAATGTATGTATGAATGAAAGAAGGAAGAACGAAAGGAAGGAAGGAAGGAAGGAAGAAAGGAAGGAAGGAAGGGATAGATAGCTAAATGATATAATAGATTAATGAATTAATAAATTAATAAATTAATAATTTAATAAATCAATGACTGAGTGATTGACCGACCAACCGATCGACGGACTGGCTGAACGAATGAACGAATGAACGAGCGAATAAATGAACAACTCATTTTGTCAAGCAAAGCGACCACGAAAAGTCGGGGGGGGGGGCGCCGTTCATCCGGACACCCACCGACGATCGCCGTGAACGAGTAGTGTCGACAGTCGCTGGCGTCGACCGTCGCTCGAGCGGCAAACCGAAGGCTGACCCCGACGTCGAGATCGCCGCCGCCGCCGCCGACGTCGACGGCCACTAGGTGGCGCTGGCGGTCGAAGGCGCACGGCACCGCCGACCAGGCGATCGGGTTGTTGCGAAGGAAGTGGAGACCGAGCACGTCCCCGCGGCGGAAGCGGATGGCTCGGTCTCGGTCGAGGGTCACCTCCTGAAACCGGAGCTGGGTCGGCAGGACCGGCGTCCGACCGACCAGAGTGTAGACGCCGTCGTCCGTCGACGACCTCGGCCGCCACACCTAAATTTCCCAGGGACGGACGCAAAACAAGCATCGGTTTATTATGTAGCGTATTTTTCGAAAATTTAAAATCACTGTAAATTTCGCTATTAAATTTATATCTTGTAATATTCATAGGATGATAAAGTGGGCTGATGACCAGGCACTTATGGCAAACATCAACCATGGATTGCAGAGGTTGATGGACCCTCTTAGGCGCAACATCAAAGGATTGTGGAATGAAAACCAATTTAGAGAAGACAAAGGCAAAGAAAATCAACAGACACGGTGGATAAATGAAAATAATAATTGATGGAGTGGAAATAGAACAGGTAGAAGAATTCTGCCATCTTGGCAGCCTCCTGGATACAAACACCAAGTGCCATAAGGAAATCAGGAGAAGAATTGTCATGGGAAAAAAAGCCTTTAAGAACAGATCGCCCCGTACTGTACTGAAAAGGAATTTTAACCGAAATCTGAAACAACGATTGGTCAAAACACTGATCTGGCCACTGACACTCTATGGATCTGAAACTTGGACGCTCAGAAAGGAAGACAGAAAGAGATTAGAGGCATTCGAAATGTCGGAAATGTGGATCTGGCAAACAATGGAAAAAATCAGCTGGTCGGAAAAATAATAAACGAGGTCTGGAAGAGGATAAAAGAGAAGAAAACCCTAATAAACTCTATTCGTACAAGACAAAAGAAGTGGATAGGCCATGTTCTGAGAGAAGAATCATGCCTACTAAGAGAAGTACTAGAAGGAAAGATGAATGGGAAAGCACATAAAGGGCGACCAAGGACATCGATGCTGGAGTGGATGTTCGACACTACGGAAAAAAAACAAGTATTCAGCCCTGAAGATAAAAGCTCAAGATAGAGAGGAGTGGCGACGCTGGAGTATGGAACCTGTCTTTGGACAGAGCATCTGAAGAAGATAAAGTGTGAGACCCAACCCCTATAGGCCTATAAGTTTATGCTGCGGATTTTTTAGATTTAAGATTATTGTAAAGTTCGCTATTACATGTATGTACTGTATTGTGATATTCATAGGCGCAAACTTGGATGAAAAAGTTAGGGGGCGCCAACTATGCCTTCCCCATCCCTAGAGTCCTAGACTAGTCTCTCAAAATGTGGTGAGTGGGGGCTCGAGTCTAGCAGCCTATTAGAAGATTGCGATTATGGTAATGTTGGAATGATTTCACATTAACAGCCATATATTGATCAGTGAATAGATATTTATTTTGCGCATTTTCCATCTAGCGCGTTTGATCATTGCCGATCTAGCTAATTTTGACGACCTATTCTATGCTAAGCGGGGGAGTTCTAGCGGAAATTTATTTACGTTTACAAAGCCAAGGTGAGAGGGTGGGGTAAATCATAAAATCGTAAATGATAGCCGGATTGTGTTTACCTGCAAGTACAGGGCGTGATCCGGAGAGATCAGTTTGGCGAATATGTGCCATCCGGTGATGACTCCGTCGCCGATTGCGCCTTGTGCTGGTTCCGGAATCAGGACCATGTTGGCCCTGCGATCCGTGTGGGGCCGCAGCTTCGCCTCGTGGCCCCAGGATCGACTCTCTGCGGGCAACGGAGAAAGACCAAAATACTGTATGATAAGACGGAAATATGACAAGACGAAAATATGACAGGACGAAAATACGACAGGACGAAAATACGACAAGACGAAAATATGACAAGACGAAAATATGACAAGACGAAAATATGACAAGACGAAAATACAAGACGAAAAAACAAGACGAAAATACAAGACGAAAATAAAAGCGTCTTCAAAGTGAGAGAAATTTCTGTGCAGGAAACTTGTGTGAGCGCCGCTTGAGGGCGACTTTGTGAACGCGCATTAAGGCCGTCTTTTGTGAACGCAGATTAACCCCAAACGCTCGACGATTCAAATATGGCCGAAACTGACAGTGGGCAGACGGACGAAGTGGCAGATAAATTGGGGGTATGATTGGACCAAATTGGCCCCATTGCTGCCGTCATTATGCCATCACCGACGCGTTGAAATATAGTGCCGACCAGACCGCGGGGGTCTCTCTCGGACGAATGGCCATTCCCCTCAACACCTCCGCCCTCATTCATACTAGTTCTCTCTCTCTCTCTCTCTCTCTCTCTCTCTCTCTCTCTCTCTCTCTCTCTGTCTTGCCATTCCTCTGTCCCTGTGAGTGTGTGTGTGTTTTTCCGTCTGTCAAAGAACGGTGTACGGAAAGAGCCGGAAAATGCCGATTGCAGCCGATGCCAGTCGCAATTACCGACAATGGTTACGGCCGTTCAGTATCACGCATAGACCATGGATAGAATAGGAATGCTATCGTCTGGATGTGTGTGTGTCTCGATGCCTGTCTCGATGCCAGTTTCGCTGACGGCGTGCGTCTGCTTCTGTTGTCGAACGCGTTGTCATGGAAACGATTTTCTGTCGTCGAAAACTTCAAAGACTTTTTAGGAGGAAAAGAATTCGAAGCAAAGAAAAAAATTCAGTTGCAATCAATTAAGACTTACAATTTTAACAACACGGCCTGAATGCATTTGAATATATGAGTATGACGTCATCCGAAGTGCATTTGAATGTCTCTTAATACATTTCGGATGACGTCATACTCCTCTTAAATGCACAGAGATTTAAATTCATCATGTTGTACTGAGTATCGCATGGTTAGGTTCTTATATCGGCTGGGAGCAGGAGATAAAACTAAGACATGAAGACAGACAATGAAACATACAAGTAGGTAGACACGCCTACCTTTCGGCGTGTCACATGACGCAAGCTTGACGTACACGTGATAGTAAGATCCCTTGAAGGTATAGCTGTTCAACTCCTGATCTTCGTCGCACTGCCAATGGTCCTGACCTTTCGGGTCGAAGTTGACGACCTTGAGAAAGACCGGGGGCGCGGCGGCGGTGGCGGCGGCGTGCCCCCCAACCGCGGCGTCTGCCATCGTCCTCCTCTTGCAGGCGTTCCTCCTACCGCCCTCGCAGACGATGCCCTGCTTGTCCCTGCTGAGGGTGAGATAAGTATTCCGGTGGCAGTCCAGCGACCGCTTGAACAGGATGATCTTGCTGTGCTTGGTCGTCGGATCGTAGACGGCCAGGTGCGACGGGTGCCACCCGTAGTCGACGGTCATGGTCAGGTCGAGGTCGGTGAGGACGCAGTGGTCGGTGTAGTTGATGGACTCGAACAGCTGGACGGTGCGCTGGTCGAGTATGACGCTCTGGAGTCGCGTCCGGCGCTCGTCCTCGTAGGTCCAGTCGAGGGAGGCGTGGTCTCGACCCGCCCGCAGCCAGATGGACCCGTCTCTCGTGGCGCTGATGTAGACGCTGTGCGGGTGGCCCTGCCCGTCGGTGATGGTCGTGTGACCGCTGTCCAAACTGCACCAGTCGTCGCCTGCGGAAAGGAAGAAAAGAGACCGGTTAGAGACATCCGATGATGTATACAGTATGCAGGGAAATTTTTACACCCCGCCCCTAACGCCCTCCCACCCCTCCCCAATTTGAGATCGACACCCCCCCAACACCCCCCAATCTCAGCAACGGGATGACCTGTTTTGCTTGTGAAACTTTTTGGCAGAGGACCCCCAGAATTTGCCGACACTGGTCGTTTGATGGGTTAGGACGTGAAAATTGGTCGAGAGCTTCGAATTTTACTTTTTAGGACGGTGGTATTACCGTATTAGCCAAAGAACTAGTTAGGAGAGCGATTCCCTCCTCCCCAAAATACAAAGTGAGTGTAATTGCAATAGAATTAACTTCCTATTTCTTTATTGCGTATAATTTCACACTAATTTTGAGGCATAGCCGCTATATTCTTTCTCTACATGCAGCATTAAATAAGAACTTATATAGAATTGAATGAATGTCATAGTGAAAATCAGAGATTTACTAAGCAAAAGTCGTAGGATATGATTCCAAATAATTATTTAAAATCGGACTTAAAAATACAAATGTCTGTCATGTCATGTCATGTCATGTCATGAAGCCGTCTTCGCTATGCGAAGGTTGGCTGCAACGCTGAACAATAATTTTCGTAGACAAATGTCTTCCTTTCGAAAATGTCTCAAAAGAAGTCTTCGGACGACGGATAATTTCAATATGGTCACGGCAGTTGTATGTCATTTTCTGTGTAATATTTAATATACAATTGGATTTTTATACAAAAATTAATGAAATATCAGAATTTTGATGGGTAAACTGAAGCATCAGTCTTTATTTTGCTTATTTGGCCAAACCCGAATTCCGTTGGCTTCGATTTCACAGCAAGGCCATTATGTGAATGAATGGATGGGAGAAACGTAGTAATGGTTCTCACACGGGGCAGACCCTACTGAACCACTCTAGACCTTATATTATTATTATTATTATTATTATTATTATTATTATTATTATTATTATTATTATTATTATTATTATTATTATTATTATCGTCATCATCATCATCATCATTATCGATATATTATTATTATTATTGTTGTTGTTGTTGTTGTTGTTGTTGGTGGTGGTGGTGGTGTTGTTGCCTCTTCTCCGTATTTCGCTTACTCGTTCGTTTCTGCTAAATCCTTTTGACTTTTCAGCATGATTACAGATCTTATTCTGTATTTGTGTTAGGTTTTTCGCATTAGAGAACACAGGAGAAGTAATAACACCCTTTGCTCCGCTTCGGCTTTAGCCTCTGATGGTCAACTTCAAAGGAAGTGCACGGCAATCTCACTCCGAGTACTCGTCCTCCAAAGGGACAGATGAACGCAGATGTCCCTAGCTCCGTCTTGGGATGGGTGGGTGGATGGGTTTCCATTCCGGATCCCCGTCCGTCTCATCCTCGCCGCCTCCGTCTCTGAGTTAATACCCTCGAACTCGTTCGGGCGCCCACAGACCCCAGACCTGACGCGAAGATGAGCGCCGCCGCCGCCGCCGCCGCCGTCGTCGTTGTCATCGGAACGTGTGTGGCGCCTCTGGCGGTCGACTGCGGATTTACTGTGTCGTCTTCGTCGAGGTGTGACTGCTCTGTCTGTTTCTGAAGTACTCCTGGGAAAAAAGTCTTTTCATGTCGCTGCTGCTGCTGCTGCGATGCACACAGCGCATCCGCCGAAACGAAAGATGAAACAGCAGACACACAGACAAACAAACAAACAAACAAACATGCAAACAGACAGACAAACAGACAAACAGATAGACAGACGACAAACCAGATACATGAATAGACAGACAGACGAACCTGCAGAGAGGTATGCAGATAAAAAATTCAGACAGACTGACAGAGAGATATGCAAACAGACAGCTAGGTAGGTAGGCAGACAGGCAGGCAGACACAAACTGCGTAGGGTATTATCGTGAATAGTTTGCAATATATTTTCCAGGAACATCACTAATTAAAGAAACGGATATCGCAGTGATGAAATTTTCGTTTGAAATCCCTGTCTCTCTCCTCTCTCTCTCTCTCTCTCTCTCTCTCTCTCTCTCTCTCTCTCTTTCTCTCTCTCCTTTTCTATCTCTCTCTGCCTTACTCTGTCTCTATCTGTCTGTCTCTGTCTTTCTGTCTGTCTGTCTCTGTCTGTCTGTCTGTCTCTATCTCTCTATCTATCTATCTATCTATCTATCTATCTATCTATCTATCTATCTATCTGTCTATCTATCTACATATATATATATATACACACACTATATAAGTGTATATATAATATTATATATATATGTATGTATATATATATATGGACATCTGCGTTCATCTGCCCCTTTGGAGGACGAGTATATATATATATATATATATATATATATATATATATATATATATACGAGATATGTACGATATATATACTCGTATATATATACACAGTGTGTGTATATATATAAAATATATATGTCTGGGTGCTTCTGTCGTAATGCACAGTTTCTATGGCTAATTGGGAAACAGTTGAACAACGGCCGTCTTGCATTATTGATGGGCCGGTCATCAACCGCCTTCCAGCAGAACACACGGCAAAAACCAGAAGAGAAGAAGGAATCAACCGGTGTCTTAGCGTCTCAAAAGCACAGGATTCTGGCTGTCTACACAAGGAACGTCCATTAAATTCCAGTAGAATTTGGCAAAAACCCGAGCGAACAAATGTGCGAAATTATAAGCGACGTCAAGAAAAATAATATTAGCACTGCAATTATATATAACAGATAATTACATAATATAACAGATACTGATAATAAGCAGAAAAAGATAGACAACCGGATATAAATGGGGAAGTAAAAGATATAGAAAGAGAACTGGAAAGAGGAAGACAGTCTGAGGGAGGGAGGGAAAGAGTACGAACGGGTTGTCAGAAACGGTGATGATATTCAAATAGCATTTTTGATAGGAAAACAAATGTTGAATGAATAATAAATGGAAACATTTCTCAGAGAAGGTCTCGAGTCTTTCAAAATAGCGCAGTTGGACACTAATGCAGCTGATGTAACTAAATAATGTCGCAATGTCAACTGAAGCTGCAATCTGTAACTGAATTACAGTAGTAATTTATGACATTTGTGGCGTCAAAAAACCTTCTTGAGTTCTTAGGAAAAGCCATACAAAGGGCGAAGTAATCTCATATCATTGTTAGAATATTAATGAGGCTTTGTAACAGATGCCAAACAAAAATTAAAATAAGTAATAATGATACTTATTATTATTATTATTATTATTATTATTATTATTATTATTATTATTATTATTATTATTATTATTATTATTATTATTATTATTATTATTATTATTATTATTATTATTATTATTATTATTATTATTATTATTATTATCATCATCATCATCATCATCATCAAAATACAGTGCATGACAGAAAGACTGAGTTTGAGTCCGACCGTTTTATAACCCAAAAAAGCAATAGAACTTTTCGGAAGTTTACATTTTTATCAATTTATGTAGCGTCAAATGACCACACCAGAACATCTGTGTGGGGCTGGCTGGGGTGGACAGTTTATGAAGCACTGCTTAAGAACCCGATGTGTTGTTTTCGGCTGTTAACCCCTTAACCGTGTATTTAACTGTAACTCAATGTAAAATGGACGGATATATCCGGGATCCCCAGTTAAGGGGTTAATGCGTCTTTGTACGCTTAACGTCTCTCTCTTCCCTCGGTGGAACTCTTGTTCTGCTATTTTAACCCTCCCCCTATGTCCCATCCCCCCAAACACCCACCCCATTCTACCCGAAGGCTGACTTTTTTCTGGCAATCCCTAAGAAGCTGATCTACACTGTACCACCCACACAGGTTAAGCACGCACTCGCCACTACCGGCGGCACGTCAAAGCGGTCACGTGACGCCGGCACGTCAGAGCGGAAATCCGACACCCGAATTAATTATCATCGTTAGACAGGCGAAATAGAAAGAAGGGAAAAAAGTGATGTCGTTCTTTTCATTTCCTGAAATTAGTTTCCAACACTTTTAAGACTCAAATTCCGTTGAGAGACCCTTTCCTCAAAGATGAGGTGGCGTGGGTGGGATGGGATGGAGGCAAAGTGACACACCCTGTTACCTGCAAAATCATACCCAGGACCAGTCGAATACATTTTCGCTGTTCTTAGACCACAGCCTCTCAGCGCATTTGATCATCACGGCGCTATAGAAGTGGACGCAATCCATTTGACGCACCCTTTTCTATAGCTTCCCACATACTCCCCTTTTCTCGTTAAAGATGCAATCATCTGTTGAATGTGCGTGTCTAGGTGTTGGTGAGTCGCCGCGATGTCAGCCAGCGATTGTTGTTGTTGTTGTTGTTGTTGTGGCAGTGATTGTTGTTGTTGTTGTATTGGTGGCATTAGTAGTGGCAGCAATAGCAGTTGCACCGGCATGATATAGTCGTGAGTGTGATGTTGAGTGTTTGTTGTCGGTTCGATAGATTGGACAACGGTTGTCGGGATTCGTTGCGTCGTTTACGACAACCAGCGATCGGCATAATCTGCTGTATTGTAGAACTTCCGGTTCGCTTTCCTCCCTCCTTCCGTCCTTCGTTTCTTCCTCCTTCCGTCGCCCGCCATCTTAATGTCTTCTATTTCCCTTCGTTTATCTCCTTCCATCGACATTATTAGGTACCGTTTGAGCGTATGCTCCAACATTCGCCATCAACTCCCTCAATCTCTCTGTCCGTCTCTGCCTCTCTCTGTTTCGGCGCTATCTATCTATCTATTTATCAGTCTGGTCTGTCGCTTTCTGCCTCTATGTCTTTCTCTGTCTCTCTGTGTGTATGTCTCTCTCTCTCTCTATCTGTCTCTGTCTCTGGCTGTCTCTCTGTCTCCATATCTATCTATCTATCTGTCTGTCTGTCTGTCTGTCTGTCCCTCGCTTTCTCTGTCTCCCTGTCTGTCTTCGTCTCTCTCTGTCTTTCTCTGTTTCTCTGTTTCTCTGTTTCTCTGTTTTCTCTCTCTCTCTCTCTCTCTCTCTCTCTCTCTCTCTCTCTCTCTCTCTCTCTCTCTCTCTCTCTCTCTCTGTATTTCTTTCTCTTCTCTGTTGATCAGTAGGCAATACGAACACGGTTGCGCAGACGCACAGACACACAAACACAGGCAGACGGACAGACCGGTGGATCCAATTGAGAGTCCAACAGGGGCACAGCAATTTACAGGTTAACAGCGCCGCAAATACCATGGCGACGCAGAATGCATTCGATGATAAAGACTACAAATTAAACAAACAGTGAAAAGTGGCTTCCATCTGAGAACTGCCAGTGTTGCTGCTGTCTTTGTAGACTTCTTTTGCTCTTCGGCGCAAAATTCTGAATATTTTGTATATTTGTGGCGCCTTAAGCGAAAAAATAAGAATTTATTCAAGTCGCATCACTTAAGAATAGAAAACCCCAGCCACTATCGCAGGCAGTGTTTAATCTAGATTCCTGGACTCCGGGGGGACTGAAAAAGCCGGAGGGAACTGACAAAGCCGGGGGGAATTCTGCTAGGGGCCGCTGTTAGTCCATGTAGTATTCCAAAATTTCCGGGGGAATTTGAAATTTCCGGGGGGAAAGGCAATTCCCCCCCGGAAACGGCCCAGATTAAACACTGATCGCAGGTAAAACGCAACGACTAGCAACCGATGTCGTGTCAGTCGAAGGCGCTAACTCTAGTTATTTATAACGGACGACTCGTCTATAACGTTATATATTTATAATATTAAGATTCTTGCTCTGTTTGTCCAGTTTGTCTGTTGCCTTCAAGCGTTCTGATTGGTCACCAATCGACGTTGCGAAGTCGAATGCGTAACCTCTGTCCTGGGCTGTGCACGAGGCTGTTGCCATTGACAACCATTGTCTATTATTTTCTAATCAACGGAGCGTTCGAAGCGTCTTAATTGCAGCTCAAACCCCCGTTCCCTTTCTCTCTCCCATCCCTCTCTCAAACAAACCCCCCCTCCCCACCCTCTTCCCCCCCCCCACCCTCTTTCCATCCCCATCCCTCTCCCAACCCCCTTCCTCCCCTCCCAACCCCCAAACCCTCTCCCAACCCCACTTCCTCCACCCTCTTCCCAACCCCTTTTCCTCCCAACCCTCTCCCAACCCCTTCCCGCCACCCCTCTCCCAATCTCTCTTCTACCCCTCCCCATCCATCTCCCAACCAGCCATCCCTTTGGTTGAGCTTGGCTGTGTGCCTTCGGAATATACCCCCTTCCCTCCTGAAATCTACCGCAGTGTGCCTTCCGAATATACCCCTTCCCTCCCGAAATCTACCGCAATTTTATGCAAATGTGCAACGGCATGCCCTATAGATTAGCATTATGAGATTTTTGCATAGCTACGGAAATCTACCGCAATTTGACGCAAATGTGCAACGTCATGCCCTATAGATTAGCATTATGAGTTTCAAATGTTCCGTTTAGTACTTTAAACTTTAAAGGTCCTTTTTATAATTCCTTACGTTTCTATCGATTCCTGAAATTTTTATCCCCGGGTTTCTTGCAAAGGAATTAATTATTCATCGATTATTAGTTAAATTAAATGCATGTTTGTGCAGCGCCGAATGGTGAATAGGAGCTTCGTATAGCACCTATATCTCAGCGGTTATAAACGCTAGAAAGACGCGGTTACGCTTCGCTTAAAGCTAATTTTATAGAGCACATTAATTATTCATCGATTATTACGGTAGTTAAGTTAGAGGCATTTTTTCGCAGAGCCGAATGGTGAATAGGAGTTTCGTATAACGCCTGTATCTCAGCGGTTATAAACGTTAGAAAGACGCGGTTACGCTTCGCTTAAGGCTAATTTTATAGAGCACATTTAGGCCCGATTTGTGTAAGCAGTTGATGTTTAATTTGTTTGTTGGAATATTCGTTGCCTCGAACGAAGCGAGCCTGCACTGCGAGCGAAGAGAGAAGCGAGTGCGAGCGAAGCGAGCATTTTTTTAGTATAATATTAAGATCCTTGCTCTGTATGTCTGTTACCTTCAAGCGTTCTGATTGGTTGGCTGTGTGAGCGTTCTGATTGGTTGGCTGTGTGACGTTCTCATCCGTTACCTTCAAGCGTTCTGATTGGTTGGCTGGGTGAGCGTTCTGATTGGTCGTTCTGGAATCTTAGGCTTCGCGAAGCGAAATGCGACGCGAAGTGAACGGCGACGCGAAGCGAACGGCGACGCGAAGCGTTTGACGAAGCGTACGTTGCAGCGTCATAGTGTGTAGGCCTACAACTCGCGAAGCGAACGGCGCCGCGAAGCGAACGGCCATGCGAAGCGAACGGCCACGCGAAGCGTTTGACGAAGCGTACGTTGCAGCGTCAAAGCTTGGCTACGTGGCGTAGCCTATGTACGTCATTGAAATTCAGCAGCATGAATTCAATGATTGGGTTTTAGTATTATCCTGCACTGCGAGCGAAGCGAGCGCGAGCGAAGCGAGCATCTTTCTAGTATATATATAAACAGGTAATGATAACGCTATATATATATATAATATATATATATATACCTTACCTTTATATATATATATATATATATATATATATATATATATATATATATACACATACCTGTTTTACTCAAGTTAGAAGACAAAATTCAGGCAAACTGCAGAGTTACATATAAATACTGTACTGATTGCAAATCAAAATGTGCTGACACATGCACATTTTTTATTAGAAAGCTAAATCAATATATTCCATACGTTTCAAATTATTCTATTAACATGACATCCCCCTCCATGGCACCCTTGATCCAAAAATACATTTGAAACTCACAAGTAAACGTGGGTACATAGGTACTATTTTCTGATCAGCGTATTGCATTATTTGTAGGGCATATGGATGTCGAGGGTTCGTGTAACTGTAATGTATATAGCGGCACAGAGCGGCTTGTCCATTATAAGCTTCCGTATTATTGTTGACGTAACTCTTAAACCCGTGTAATAACGACGCATTAATACGGCTTCGCTGTGCTGTCCAAGAAAACGGCGAAAAACCCGAACAGTCTTATGCTGTTGCAGATGAGAAAAAAACGAGAAAATGTAAACCGCTTCATCATAGTTGACGACAAATGGACGCTAGCCTGAAGACACGAAAGTATTGTTCCTAGATTAGGAATTCCACGTGCCATAAATTCAAAAGCTGGTGGGGTGAAATATACTCGATTTTCAACGATAAAATTGCAACATTCTAACACACACAAAACAACACACACATATATATATATGTGTGTTAGAATGTTGCAATTTTATCGTTGAAAATCGAGTATATTTCACCCCACCAGCTTTTGAATTTCCATTATATATATATAATTATATTATTTATTATTTATTATTATTTATATACATTATATATATGCATGTGTGTGTGCCGGGAACTCTATAGAACAACTCTGTGCCACAGTCAGGGCCATATTAAGGCGGGGGCTGAGGGGCTGTAACCCCCCGGCACATCGTGAAAATAGGCCCACCGATTTTCGAGAAAACCTTTCTCGTTTGCTTGTCAGCACGATTTGGACGGGAGATAACCTTCCTTTTTTTGCTTGTCAGAGATTTTCAGTATAGGCGACGGCCTTTTTTTCTCAGCCCCCCGGCCCACTCGGACCTTAATCCGGCCCTGGCCACAGTCACAGTGCCAACGAACGGAAAGACTATTTCATAGAAGACATCGAATACGTTCATCTTTCGCATAGTGTGCGCTTGCGATTTGGAATGTCATAAAGTGGCGCTATAGAAGCTGATGGTTATATTACATGTATATAAAGCACCATCATCAAACTTTTTGTGTGACGATATGCCAAGTTCGACAACAAGTTATCGCTGATTTATGAAATTTAGCAGAAATACGCAAATCAGCGACACACATTATGTGACATTTTAAAGAACAAAAGGCTACTGCGATGCAGGCTGCAGCTCTCAAAAGCGCTATATAACTTCAAGAAATTCAACATCTTGCCTAATTGCCTACTTAGTTAGTTAGTTGCTTGCTTGCTTGCTTACTTACTTACGCGACAAAGACTAATAGATTTATGTTGCATTGTAGCTTTACAGCGGTATTCTAATGCGATTGGGACACTTCAATAATAACGAACTCATTAACGACGCCTATTAAATTGCATTGCGAAGCGATAAATCCTTATTATTCCTTAACCAGCGCTAAATTATGAAGCTGTTGTGGGAAACCCTTCGGCAAGAAATCCATTCAGATTAGAACACATACGAAGGAGTAACTGACACGAGCCTTCCCTGCAATACATCAACATTACAAGGGCCGAATGTCCTGTCTCTTTAGTAATACTAATGCGCCTAATAAGAGATTAGCGTCATTGACGTGCCACATGAGGGCTTCTGCATTATTACACCGTCGTCCTTTTAACCTTCTTAGGAGAAACTATGCGGCCAGTAGATGGACAGCAAGGGAGGGATCCGAAAACAACCAATCAATTTTTAATACATTCCGGTCAGGCGCTATATAATTTCCACGTTTAAGGACGACTGTACTTGTATTATTAAACATCGTGAGACAATGAGAAACTATATTGATTCCTATAGCGCATTTTGTTATACTGCTAACGGTCAAACCTAAAATCAAGGCGATAGCTTCAATTTGATTTAATTTTATACTACAAGAGCATATACTACTACTGCTACGACTACTACTACTGCTGCTACGACTACTACTACTACTACTACTACTACTACTACTACTACTACTACTACTACTACTACTACTACTACTACTACTACTACTACTACTAATAATAATAATAATACTATGCTAACATTCAAACGTGAATTATCTATCCAATCCAATCGTCAACTTCTATAGCGCCAGAGGAGCTTGGTGCACCAATCCTAATCGCACAGAAAACTATGAAATTGATCACGTGATGACGTAGCAGTGTCGAATGTTCTGTCGTTCAATATGCGACCACAGCAATAAAACGGTTCAATAGCGAAGAGATGAACACTGAACAGGCGACAGCTAGCTGTTCATTCACAGGTCGGATTCATGCAGTTCATAATAAATTGTATTGCGAACGAATCTAAACGGATCAAGTCTTAACGCAGCGCTGAAAACGTAGATCACCCTTTATTAAATGTATAATTTAATAAATTCATATCGGTCATGTCTCGGTCTCGTGCATTGTGTTATCGCAACAGAACTATAAATGCGAAAAATCCTTTCTCTTTTCTCGAGTCAAAGTCAAGACTCAATTTCACAACGAGAGAGAGAGAGAGAGAGAAAGAGAAAGAGAAAGAGGATAACTTAGCTGTAATTCTGTTACGCTGGACGGTGTAATATTCAGAAGTATTCATTCGCCTGCTGATCAAATCAAAGGGACAACAAGACGTGTGAAATATGAATTCTGTTTCACCGGGTAATGTCTCTCTCCTCTGGACAAATTGTCATTGGCGTAACCACGGGGGGTGAGTGATGATGTGGGCCAACCCACCCCCCTATTCGAACTGGGGCAGGTAGTAGGGTTCGCGCAAAACCTTTGAGTAGTTTGGGGGATAGAGATAGGTGGGGGCAGATAGTGTAGGAAACTGCAAGAAAGAATGCTTCACAGGACGAAAATTTTTGTATTTTGCTCGTCAAGACTTTCGATCGGAAAATGTAGATGTGCCCTCTCTGTTCCGGAATACTGGCTGTGCCACTGCGAATAATCAGACGTAGGAAAAAACAGAAACAAGCCAATAATTGATAAAAACACTACTTCAATAATTAATTAATTAATTAATTATTTATTTACAGAACGCCTGCTGATTGGACAGACTGGAGAACACACGGGTCACGTGACATCGTTATATTGGCTGGAAATCATTCGACGAAATATTTTGCATTGAAAATATGAATAAAATTATCATCAGAGAGAGAGACAGAGAGAGACGGAGAGACAGAGAGACAGAGAGACAGAGAGACAGAGAGACAGAGAGACAGACAGAGAGAGAGAGAGTACATATTACCCTGCAGTGCAGTAATTAATAAAGGATCTACCCGGAATATCTTCATCATTGTTACCAGGGCCGCCGAGAGAAGTTCCGGGCCCCGGTACAAGGTACAAAAAATTGCGACGGGTCCCAGAAAAAATTTATCAACTCTCCGAAAAACCTGACGAGCAAAAAAAACCTTATCGCCTCTCCAAATACAGTCTGACAAGCAAAAACCACTATCGGGCACGGGCCCCTTCCGGCTCTATGGACCACGGAACAATGTACCGGCTGCACCCCCTCTCCTCAGGCCTGGTTGTTATAATTTTAAGTTAGGGTTGCCAGATGTCCGGTTTTAACCGGACTGTCCGGTATTTTGCCTATTTGCCCGGTGAAAGAAACTGGCAATATTGGACATGCATATTATGTTCGGTATTTTCTTGCATGCTACCAAACTACAGCAAGCAAGTCACTCCCAGTCTAGCACAATACAATATTTTGGCTGTAATTCCACTGGAAATAATATCATCCCCTGGACATATGGTTGCTTGAATCAATTAAATCAATTGAATTAATTGAATCAAATCAAATAGGCTAGCTTGCCAAACGCGCAAATTAACACTGTAGTTTATGAATAGCCATCTGGTTAATTATGTCATAACAGAATCTGAGATTCAAATGAGGAAGCATGACGTAGGTGTGATGGAGCCAGCTGCTTACCTCTGGTTGACAGGATTGACAGCGTGACGTAAGCACAGAACAGCGCTTCGTTGGCGTAATTTTTCTGCATCCGTTTCCGGTTTGTATATTCCAGAGAATGTGACGTCATTCGGTCAATCAAAGCCGACCGGAAGGAAGGCCAGTCGGATCCAGTCTGTCAAAGAATGACGAAGAAGAGGCGGAGCGGAGGCCGGTGCAGATGGCAACTGTTCTTGTTCCCTCATCTGTGTTCTTTCTTTAGGAAATCGCTCGACGTCGACAGATGGCGAACTCGGAGACAAGAAAATCAACTTGACTCTCTCTCACACACACACACTGACCCTACGCTGGTTCTCTGTTTCGCTACGGGCAAACGTCGTCACCCAGTTTCTACGCTGGTTCTCCGTTTCCGTACTAGCAAACACGTCACGATTCAGACTCCACGCTGGTTCCCTGTTTCTCTACGAGCAAACACGTCACGATCCAGACTATACGCTCTGCCGACAAAACAAATTGCCTCTCGCTGAAATATTTATGCAACAGCCGTCCAACCAACTGACCTTAAAATTACTGTCGAAGAATCAACTCCGATGGTAGAGCTCGAGAAATTTCCCATCCTCGAGAAATTTTCCATCGTCGAGAAATAATTTCTCTGTTCTTCGCAGTTCACAGAACGATTCGTTATTACAGAGAACGTTCTTCTGTTTTGAAATCCGGGCAAAACATGAAACGTTTTCAAATTTGCCTCCTGAAGTTAAAATCCAAGATGTCGATATCAATTTCTGATAATGGTCATCCAATTTCTATTTAAGTTCCTGCTTCTAGCCGTAATAGGAACACATCTGAATAGGTCGCAAATTAAACTAATAGCGCTCCATCAGCTGTTCATCAAGTGCTTTCAGGTATATATATATATACATATATATGTACATACATGTATAATATACATACATGTGTGTATATATACATATATATTCGCGTATTTGGAAACGGTTCCAAAACTACGTTGAAAATGCCAAACGAACAACTGAACTATACGCGCTCCAAGCGACTTCGTCTCTCTCTCTCTCTCTCCTTCCTCCTTTCTCTCTCTTTCACTTGGTTCTAACCTGGCGCCTAATAAATTCCATCGAAGGTACAACGCCGGCGTCTTGCATCGAGCGTCGGTGGAGAATGACGAAACGCCTTCTGGCGAATGGAGGCGAGACTAAACTGCGGCAGAAACGACGAAACAGATGAGCGCTATAGCAATGACTTACACACTGTACACAGGACACCTCAATAAATGACGAACTGGCGACTATTAATCTGTCTGTTCTGTTGGCGACCATTCGGTTTATGTCTGCAGACTTTTGATTGTAATTCTGTTTTTAAAATTACTTATTTGTTTTTCAGAGTGTTGTCAAAGAACCGATTACTATGATAATTCGTTTACGGAATAAGCTGTTTTGCATTCACCAATGTTTGCGGCTGTCATATTGAGGTACAATTCTATTCACAAAAGGCATTCACCCAGAAAAATTGTATATGTGTGTGTTTGTCTCTGCCTCTATCAGAGACAAAAATTGTCTGTCTGTGTGTCTGTCTCCGTTTGTCTCTATCGGTCTGTATCTGTCTGTCTTTCTGTCTATGTCTGTATGTTTGTATGTCTATCTGTCTGTCGGGTCTGTCTGTCGGGTCTGTCTGTCGGGTCTGTCTGTCGGGTCTGTCTGTCGGGTCTGTCTGTCTTTCTACCTCTCTGTCTGTCTGTCTGTCTGTCTGTCTGTCTGTCTGTCTGTCTGTGATTGATAGTTTCAGACGTCTGAATAATTACGTTTTGCGGATATTTCTGTGTTTTGCGCGATGAGTAAGATCGATGACTTTTGTCTTCGTCTCGGGTCTTCTATCCGGCAAAACTTTCCGTCGAAATTCGTCCGCAGATTTATTGCCGAATGACGGAAATGACGAAGTGGCGTATACTTTGTCTTTGCAGACAATTACGCGGTCATTTGGATGACTGTTGAACCGTATCTTCTGCTGTTCACGAGCGCAGATAATAAATTCTCAATCGATAGATGAACAATTACACTGAATTCTGGCGGAAATTAAGTGAGCGCTACACTGAATGATGATGATGATGATGATGATGATGATGATGATGATGATGATGATGATCATGATGATCATGATGATGAGGAGGAGGAGGAGGAAGAGGAGGAGGATTTTTATGATTGATGATGATTGATGATGATGAGGAGGAGGAGGAGGAGGAGGAGGAAGAGGAGGAGGGGAGGAGGAGGACGACGACGAAGATGGGGAGGAGGATTTTGATGATGATGATGATGGATGATGATGATGATGAGGGCAATGATGATGACGACGTCAACGACTGAACATAATAAAATATAATTACACGAATGATAATTATTCAAAATGCAAGTGAAGTTTCGTTGTAGGCATCAACTGAGCATCAACTGGTGCAAAAATGAAGTCCCTATGACTACACAAATTTCCGCCCAATGTCTGCAGAAAACGCCTGGTTCCGGTGAAAATGTTCACCTCTGACCCCAAAATTCATGTCGACCTAACGCCCACATTTCACTCTTGAATTCTAGAACTCCTTGCAGTGAGTGATGTCATTAAATTGAAAATTTCCGCTTTATTGGATCGATTTTTGCAATAGAAGTCTATATGAAAAAAAATTATATGGGTAAAAAACTTAAATATTCTGAGGGCTTTAGCTTCTTGAGCGCGTAATATTTCTGGCTTCACCCTGGCGGGGACAAAATTTCTGACCGTATATTTGAAAATATGTTTCACCGAGACCCACTCGGTGGTGGCCTAAATGGCGTTTATAGATCTCACAGGTCTTACTTATCCCAGTATCAAGAAAGGCTGCCGTGGAACCAAATGGTACTCAGTTTCCTAGTACCAGACTCAATGCCGTGATTTGGCCTACTACTCGATTCATGGGTACTTATTGTATTTACAAAACGTAATAATTGGTGAGTGATTCCTTTGCACTTTCCTTTATTGCATCTTTGATATCTTGCCATAGTTCTTCTGGCATTTTTTGTTCCTCCAGACTATTTAGTTCTTTGAATCTGTTTTGCACATTTACTTCGTACTCCATGGTGTTTTCCTCAAGGTTAAATTTAATTGAGTGCCCTATCTGTTTTGTTTTCTTCAGTCTTAATTTCCACTCTGCCATCAGAAGCTGATGATCACTGTCCCCATCCGCCCCTGGGTAGGTTTTGCATTTCTTAATTGTTCTTCTCCACCTGATTGAAGATAGAAAATAGTCGATTTGGTTTCTTGTGTGCCCATCAGGCGATGTCCACGTATACAGTCTCCTCGGATGGTTCTGGAAACAAGTGTTTTGGATAACCAATCCTTGTTCTTCACAAAAATCAATTAATTGTTGTCCTGCTTCATTCCTCTTCCCCAAGCCATACCTGCCCATACATGATTCCGCATCACCTCTTTCTCCAACTTTAGCATTGAAATCCCCGCCTATAATGGTCACTTCATTGCTCGAAAAATGAGACAAAGTATCCTCAAGTTCTCTGTAGAATCTGCATCTGTCTTCTTCCTCTGCTTCTGCAGTTGGTGCATATACCTGTATGAAGTTTATATTCACTGGTTTCCCTGCTAATTTTATCCACACTATCCTGTCATTCACGGTTTGATATCCCAACACAAATTTTTTCATTTCCTTTTTTATCCATATTGCTACCCCTCTTTGTCCCGTTTCCTCTCCCCCGCTGTATACAATCATATTTTCCTCACTACTGTTGAAGTGCCCTTCTTTACTCCACCTTGTTTCTGCTAGTCCTACTATGTCTAGATTTATCCTTTTAAATTCTTTCTCAATCAGAGCCAGTTTACCCAGTTTAAGCAACGTTCTCACATTCCATGTTCCTATCCGTATTGATTCTTTTCTAAGTTTCATCCAATTTCGATCGTCATAATCCTTCTTGAGCTGGATGTCATCTGTCGCTTGGCTTCCCATACTGGGCTTTGACCAAGAAACTTCATTTGCGCCCTTTATGGCCATCCTCTCAGTCGAACCCTCCGATCCTTCCCCAGTAGCTATCTGTTCGGTTGTTGCCCTGGGGGGCTCAGCTCCAACCGAACATTTCCGGTTTCGTAAACTGTAATTCATGCTGTATTCCATAGGTTTGTAGGACAGTAGGTCCCTAGTCTTTCTGTCCCGCAGTTGAAGAGCCTTTATATCGGTTGAACCAATATCTCGCCTCTTCATTCGTCTGACAAAGCTGTTTCACAAAATAACTAGTTGTGTTTCCACCTCTGTCCACTAATCCTATTGCTGCTAATCGAGAGTGTTGCATGGAGTACAGCATCATATGGATGTGAAAGTTGGACTTTGAGAAGAAAAATACAGAGAAGAATAGAAGCTTTTGAAATGTACTCATTACGCACCATGCAAAGCATAAGCTGGAGAGATAGGAAAACCAATGAGGAGGTTTTGAAAATGTCAGGCACGGAAAGACGTTTCCTCAACATGTGCAAAAGAAGGAAGCTGCAATACTTCGGACACGTACAGCGGAACAGCGACACTAGGTCAACACTGGAGAGGACAATCCAACAAGGAATGATGTCGGGAACTAGACGAAGAGGGCGACCAGGGAGAAGATGGGTGGATGACGTGGAAGAGTGGACAGGAATGAAAATATCAGCAGCAGTCAAGAAGGCAGAGGATCGACATGGTTGGAGGAAAGAAATTCATGCTGTCACCTTAACTTCAGTTCATGAAGGAACAAGGAGAAGATGATGAATAATTGGTGGCAGTGCCTTACTGTATGCATGTCTGTGTCTTGTCTGTCTGTGTCTCTGTCTTTCTCTTTGTCTGTCTTTTTGTCTCTGTGCTTGGACAGCGTTCCTGATATCGTAATCCAACCCAGTTTATTGATCTGTAACTTGAGCTTAATCGCCTTTTTCCCACGATGCTTTGCGCGTCTCTCTCTCTCTCACACACACACCGCATCCAACAGGTGGCTGTTCGAACGAAGGGATTTGACAGATGATTATGACGACGACGACGACGACGACGATCAGACTCTAGTTTTCTCATTCTGACCGACTGAGTTCCTAATCGGCTTTAACTTAACTCAACCCTTCTCTTCTTCCACCTCCATCCACCGCCTCTTCCGGTGCAAGTGGCGCCCCTGGTGACCGATCCTGCAGTCTCGAAGACTTAAAAGAAGAAATGGCGAAATTCCAGAAGAAGAGTCGTTCAATCGATCGATCGATCTTCCTATTTACTTACTTACTTGCACCGTTGGAAAATGTCAGTCTCCCGCAGCAGGTTTTCGAAAAAATGTTTCTCACCTGAACAGCTGCATCCTGGATTGTCGAAGGTCACTCATCCTTACAAAGCACACGCGGTGCTGAACGCTTTAATTAAAGGTTTCATCCTAATTCTGACGTTACACCTAATTTCTCAAACTCCACCGGGGCTTGGCCCATCCCACCCCCCATTCATCCCACCTCCGACAAGTCGAACACTGGTTGTCGGGTTAGTTTTAGACTGTGAACTCTTTTCAAAGTGACTGAAGTCTTATATATATATATATATATATATATATATATATATATATATGTTGTGGTTCACCATCGCGCCGACAAATCAGCGCCGACAAAATAGCGCCGACAAAATAGCGTTGAACTAAGAACCGATAGAGAACTCAATTCTAACTTTAACGGTTTTTTTCAGATGATAGACTACCACATCAAATTAAGCAGTATTGTTGCGTATTAATCCGTTCAAACTCATTGTTTTCTAGTAGAACCTGCTAATGCATTCGACATGCCAACATGTTTGATAGACGGTACTGAATATCTTTGACATCTCATAGCCGAGTATTATCTTTACTTTATTTATTATTGTCGATTTTTTCATATCGTGCGATAACGTCGGCGCTATTTTGTCGGGATTTGTGGAGCTTTTTTGTCGGCGCTGTTTTGACGGTGCGATTTTGACGGCACTATTTTGTCGGCGAGATTTTGTCGGCTCTATTCTGTTGGCGCTACTTTGTCGGCGCTATTTTTACCGGACACCCTATTTTTACACGGTGACCATAGACTAATGGCTTGTAGCTAATTCAAGGTAGTGTGCAAACATGGTTTAGCTCTATCCATTTAGAAGGCGAACGTAATTCCATTACGTCGATTTGCTCTCTTCCAGTGCATGAACCTTCCTTTTGCGACTTTCGTTCGATCGACTTCGGGCGAACAATGCGACGACACACAGGCGCTACATAAACGGAAACGGAAGTGACGTTCGAAATTCCGGTTAGCCTCAGGGCGCCCTAGTCGCCAGTAATCCCTCCCAGCCTTCATCCCATCCAATCACCAGGTAACCTGCTTTCGATCACGTCTCTTAAATGAAGGGACGCTTTGCACACTGCACTGTTGCTTCAACTGCAATATTTAGTCTGTGGCGTACATTTTCAAGGGAAACCTGGAATACATAATTCTGTTATCCTCGCCACATTTTGCAGGTGTAGATTGAATTTGTATTTTATGGGAGGTTAGTGGCCAACACTATGATTCTGGGTCTTTTGGAATTTACCCGAGCATTGGGGTCATTTGAGGCCAAGATTTAGATACATTTCATCCTAAGAACCCTGATGCTTATGTGTACAGTTTAAAAGTTTAAGAGATTTTTAAAGATAATCAGTATCTGCAATACTATCATATTTGCTGTTGTTGTCTGTTGTGTAAAAAGAAAAGCTGCTGCTTAGTTTTGCAGAGAACAAATCTTTCAAAAAATATAGAATAGGCCTATATATATATATATATATATATATATATATATATATATATATATATATATATATATGTGTGATGTGTGTGTTGCTATCATGCGAAGACGTCCTCCTGTGACAGATATTCCTGACTATGGATGGTGAATGTCGCCAAATTGCATATCCTCACCCTCTTCTGGTACTCCATCGTAGGCAAGAGGGAGATGACAAGAGAGGGAGAGAGAGAGATAAAGAAAGGGAGAGAGAGGGGGAAGGGATGAGTGAACGAGAGGGAGGAAAGAGGGATTGGGCGAGGGAGTGAGAACTCATCTCATCAAAAGATCTTTCGCTCGGTGATCAGCAAATCGCACGCATCTTCTTGATTTTCTCGACAAGCCATATGGATGACGCCAGTCATATTCCCACTACGCCACCCCAATACAATCAGACTATGGAGCACGCCTGTTTGTCCTTACGTCTGTCTGTCTGCCTGTCTGTCTCTCTTTCTCTTTCTCTTTCTCTTTCTCTCTCTCTGTCTCTGTCTCTGTCTGATCTGCGCATCCTCTAAAACTCTTGTCTTAAGCGTTAAAGCTAATAATAATAATAATAATAATAATAATAATAATAATAATAATAATAATAATAATAATAATAATAATAATAATAATAATAATGCTGCTGATGATGATGATGATGACGATGATGATGATGATGATGAAGATAAGAGTAAAAGAATTGAGCCGATAATTTGCGAAGATTTTCAAAATCTCGTAAACCTTCTTTGCATCAAAATTAGAAATTCAAAAAAGCAGAGAAGAAGGAAGAATTGAAACTATTTCTTTCAGTAAAAGGTAAACAAGAAACTTGCATCCGCCTCATTATTTCTCGTAGCACTGGGTAGAATGTCGCTTCAAATAAGCAAATCCCAGACCAGGAATGACCGTTACAAGCTCTTAGTATGACCTGGACTTTGACGTCGAGTCTACAGGTCACTTCTTTGCCATCGTAGTTGGGCTCTCTCTCTCTCTCTCTCTCTCTCTCTCTCTCTCTCTCTCTCTCTCTCTCTCTCTCTCTCTCTCGAAAACACGGCATATCAGCGGTTGCAATAAATTGCTAACGACAGATTAAAAAACTGTGATCTCTGCGTAGAATACGAACATTTCACCGACGAAGTATAAAGATTTTGAAATTTCTCACGCACGCACACGACGCACGATCTGTAACAAGTGCTGCCTCAAGCCATCTAGCTACTGTATTGCGTCACAACAACGGCAGCTGCAACGACAACAACAACAACAGAGGCAGTATACTTACAGTTAACAAGAGCCAACACAAAGTGATTTTGATTCTTTGGCGCAATGTAACGAAAGAATTCTATTTTTACGCCCAACCACGATGAACTAAGTCACCGTAGAATATATATTCTCAGTCAGCCTCCAAATATCCGGCCGCAGCTTAATATATATCAAATTCAGACGCTACTAAGACTTTCTCACTGTCTGTTTGTCTGTCTGTATGTGCGTCCGTTTGTCTGTCTAGTTAGATCAGAAATCGGAAAAAGGTCTTGTGGAGCAGAATTCAAAGGAAGTTCTCTTACTCTTCGGTAGGGTTGCCATATCCCTGTCTCCAAAATACCGGACACTCGTGTAGGGGCAAAAATGCAAACGCAACGACATGGACCAGGGTACATTTGCATTGTATAGTTAGACAAGGCTAATAAATTGTAACTTGTAATTGTAAAATAAAATAAATTGTAACCGACGCACAGATATCATTATCATCCTTCTCGCTCTTTCAGGCGATATCCACCCAAATCCCGGACCATCCCAATCACACATGACACTATGCACTCTCAACATCAGATCCCTCACTAATCCTCAACACACACATTCACTACACGAACTTGCTAACACAAAATTAGACCCCTTCTTTCCAATACACATGCTTCACTCCTCAGCCATAGACATAGTTGCACTAACTGAAACCTGGGTATCTCCGTCTACAACTTCATGCCAGTTGATCGAGGCAACCCCACCTGGCTTTTCCCTCTTGAGCTTTCCCCGTTTGAAAAAATTTACCAACTGTTCTTCTAATCTAGGTGGAGGCACTGCTTTTCTTATTCGTGATCATATACAAATTAGCAATTCCTCTTCAATGAATTTCTCTTCATTTGAATGCTCATTAGTCACCCTCAATCTTCCTCTCTCAAAACTAACTATTTTTAACATTTATCGTCCCCCATTATCATCAAAATACTCAGCCTCATTTGTGACATTCCTTGATGAATTTACCTCTTTTTTGGGCTCTGCAGCTACAACTCCACACGAATTCTTAATTACTGGCGACTTTAATTTACACGTGGACAAGAGTGATGATCCTAACTCTACCCAATTCATGCAGCTGCTCACACAGACAAACCTCACGCAACACATATCTCTTCCAACTCACACTTTTGGACACACTTTAGATCTACTTATCACGTCATCTTCTTCATCATTATCTCCAATCTCAGCAATTAGTCAAGTCTCTCCATCTGATCATTTTCCCATCTTCACCATTTTAAGTATCTGCTCACCAACTCCTCCACCTCGTGGCACCTACTCATTCCGCCGTCTCAACAAAATTGACATTGCCTTGTTCTGTGATAACATTAAGTCATCTGACCTAATTACTAACACCCCTACTACCCTGTCATCACTGATCGATAAATACAATTCTGTGCTTTCTGGTCTTCTCAATAAACATGCTCCTATCATCACTAGACCTTTTTCGTCTCATAACAGCAAACCCTGGTATAACTCTTTCATTCATGCTTTCAAGTCATTTCGCAGACGTCTTGAGCGAACCTACCATAAAACACATTCTCCATCTGACCTTTTAAATCTTCGTTCCACCACCAACCGCTATCATAATCTCCTTACATCTGCCAAAAAAAGAAGTACTATTCTAACATCATTTCAACAAATAGCTCAAATCCACGTAAGCTCTGGAAAACTGTAAATGATCTTTTCCATCGCAAAGACTCAAAACCTCTCCCTCAATCCATTTCCCTGTCAGAACTTGCTGAATCTTTTGCTAAGTTCTTCTCTGTAAAAATTTCCAAGATTCGCAGTGTCCTCAAGTCTTTCACTATTACTCAAACCACCTCTCCTCATTATCCTCCTCCCCCCAACCTCCATGCAATTTATCCAGCTTCACTCCTACAACTGAAGAAGAGGTATCCAAACTTCTACTATCCTTGCCAAATAAACAATGTGATCTAGATCCCATACCTACCTCTTTACTCAAACAGTGTGCCACCGTGCTTACGCCTATTATAACTAGAATCATCAACCTCTCTCTTATCTCAGGCACTTTCCCATCCGCATTCAAAAACTCTTTTGTCACTCCTCTCCTAAAAAGCCTGGTCTTGACAGAGAAGATCTCAATAACTATCGCCCCATCTCAAATCTTTCTCTTCTATCAAAACTTACTGAAAAAATTGTGCTTTCCAGACTGAATGAACACCTTTCAAGTAACTCACTATATAATGCTCATCAATCTGCCTACACTAAACATCACTCAACTGAAACTGTCCTCGCCTACATTTATGACAGACTCTTAACTGCAATTGGTCTTCGCCAAGTTACTGGCCTTTGTCTCCTTGATCTCTCTGCAGCATTTGATACCATAGATCACAAAATTCTGCTCGAGCGACTCTCTCTCTGGTTTGGCATATCTGAAAAAGCTCACAACTGGTTTGCATCTTATCTCAAATCTCGGTCTTTTCAAGTGTCCTGTCTTGGCCAAATTTCTCTTTCTCATATTATAGATTATGGAGTGCCTCAAGGATCTGTTCTCAGGCCTGTACTGTTCAGCCTTTACACCACACCACTTTCATCTCTAATTAATTCCCTCAAATTAAACCACCAACTCTATGCCGATGACACTCAGCTATTCCTTTCCTTCTCACCTCTTTCATTCAATGCTTCTATTATTGAGCTTGAATCTGCATTCTCGTCAATCTCTGCATGGATGTCATCTAATCTCCTCGCTCTCAACCCATCTAAGACAGAGTTTCTTTTAATCGGACTACCCCAACAACTCAAAAAAATTGACAATCCTAAACTAGTTTTGGCTCCTGACACCACAATAATCCCTGTTCCAACTGCTAGAAATCTCGGATTCAAATTTGACTCTTTTCTAAACTTCGAATCACAAATCTCCCAACTTTCAAAAGCCTGCTTTATTCATATTCGTGACCTTCGTCGCCTACGTCCTTGTCTTGATATTAAGACTGCGTCCACAATCGCCACCTCTATAGTCCACTCCAAATTAGATTACTGTAACTCCCTCTACTATAACCTTCCCAAAGCCTCCATCAACAAATTGCAATCAATACAAAATGCTTTAGCTCGTGCTGTTACTATGTCACCTAAATTCTCCCATATTTCACCCATACTAAAATCATTACATTGGCTTAAAATAACAGAACGTATCCAATATAAGATAATAACACTTACACATAGCTCACTTCAGTCATCAAAACCTGTCTACCTTAGATCACTATTAACCCCTCAGCCTCCTCGACCCACACGTTCGTCATCTCATCTCACTCTGTCACGCCCGCTAAATCAGTCATCCCTGAAAATTTGCAACCGTGCCTTCTCATATGCTGCACCTGAACTCTGGAACTCGATCCCAGCTTCCCTTCGCACACTTGGACACTTTAAAACAATAAAATCTGATTCCTCATTTCCTATAATTCCCGCACTATCTCCTCAAGTCTTCAGGTCTAAGCTTAAATCCTTCCTGTTTCTGAAATCATTTCCGCCATAGCTGTAACAACCTAGCCTCACTGCCCTTCGGATATTGACCATTGCCTGGCTGATCCCACACCTTTCCTATAGCTATTTTAAGAGAGGCTGAGCGCCTAAGAATAAGCAGCTACTGTTGTGCTGCTTTCCAAGGCGCTATAGAAATCCACGAGATTTTACTTACTTACTTACTTAACTTGGTGATTTTACAACTTCATTCCAAACTTCAAATTCGCTCTCTCAAAACAGTCAAAATTTTACTTTTTTGGATATATCACTCTTTTCCTCAACGCCTCAAATAACATATATTGTAAATAAAACAATAAAATGGCTACTGTCTCTTTCCTCCTTAAATAAAAGTAAACTGTACTGTTTACAATAAAGAGATAAAAGAAACCGTTACATAACTTCGTATTTGTTTATGGGACTCGGCTGCTTTTATTAATAACTTGGTATTTCAATTGTATAAAAAATACTTAAAAATTGCATCTCACTAATTCTCTTCCATGTAGTCAGTAGATCAAGTGAGCCAATAGCATTTGATCTAATACGGGCCTTTAAAAGTATGCAATGCCACTGACAATAACGGTACTTTTACAAATTAATCTTATTTCGCATTAGCGCAATTAATGCGTATTCCAACCATTTTGCTCTGAAACTCCTCTAACAATAGGGAATCTCTTGCATTCGATTCAGTAACGACCTATCGGTTAAGCGAGTTTGCCGGTATTCATTGGATTTTGAGACGCGTAAAAAAGATATGCTCTTGGCAAAATTATAAAAAGATAATTTCAAGAAATTTCAATATCTATTTCTCTCCTTTTGTCTTATTTATCAAATATTAATGATTCTGCCTAATACATTTGCCATATTTTCATTCAAATTGAATCAAAGCTTTTGTTTTTCCATTTATTCAAAACTCAGAAGATTCTTTTCAACTAACGTTCGCCAGATGGCCTACTGCATTTTAAAAAAATATACTGCATACGTGCTATGATTAGGGTCGCGCAACGTTACAAAACCGCTGAAGAGGGCCGCGGTTCAAACATGGTTGGGAAACCCTGCTTTAGACTGCTTGATAATACACATTTAGGATTTGGGTTTTCCCAAACATACGATATTATTTATAGGGGAATTATATCCAAAATGTTGCACTGTACTAGGATGGGAGAGACTTGCTTGTTGTAGTTTTGTAGCTTGCAAGAAAATAGCGGACACATGCATGCCCGGTATTACCTCCATTTTTCACCGGACAAATAGGCAAAATACCGAACAATTCGCTTAAAACTCGGACATCTGACTACCTTATCCTTCGGCGACGAGTTTACTTAACATTAAGACTGTAAGTGTTCTTAGGGCGCCACCACAGGCTAAATACAGCTGCTGTCGTCTGCTGCTGCTGCTGCTCTGTCTTGCTGCAGCTGTCGTCTGCTTTGATTTTCGATCGCATTTTCTGGCGTCACTTGTGTTCAAACGACCGGATAGAATCGGTTTCAAGCTCACAAGGACTTGGAAATTCAATCTCAACCGCGTTTCTATACAACAACTATTGTGCATTACACAACTAAATGCTCTTCGCTACTTCAAGTCGCTGGTCTCGGCAGACCACCCACACCCCCACACCAACCCTACCTCGCCATGCACCATCCCACCCCACACTCGCCTTTTTGTCGGGTTCATTCCCTTCCCCTCCTTCCTCTAAAAACCGCGACATTTTCCCTTTTCTCTCGCTGCCCGGCTGAAAACACTATTACAGTCGAAAATAATATTTGTAACAGCGTCAATCTAGGCTATCTACAGCATTTATCTTTGATGTACGTCTTCTTTTCGACGCTATACAAATTTGTTCGCAGTTTTTCTTACTCACCAACGCTTCCAGCGCATCATTAAGAAATATCTTCAGCCGTCTTTCGTATTGAAACGAATCCGATATATTGACCAACGATTCGAAAGTTTGGGAAGTTTGGCGTCATTATTATGTCAGACTTATTCTCTGGATGATTCACCGCATTCCTTCGCTAGGAGCGCTATTTGTCGGTTTTTGAACAGCCTGCTCGCTAGGTGGCTGCCGTCAGTTACAGAATTTTTGGGACTAGTGTGAAAGTTGCAAGGCGCTTAAACGAATGGACCCATTCTAAAGATACAGATGGAAGTCTCTTTAAGTCTTTCAATTTTTGTTTGAACCGGTGTATACGTAGGGCATGGGCCATGCCTCCAGCTGTTTTTGTAGACACTGGCGGCGGAATTTTTTGTCGGTGGGGTGGGGGGGGGGGGTTCAATGCTGCACCGATTGAAGCTCAGTCGACGCCTACATCGAATATGCACTTGTAATTAAGATATCCATTTTGCGTTTCAAAATATTAATTCGCCTGAGAATTTGTAGAAATTTGGGCTAAAATTTGTGTCGTCGCAGGGGCTTCATTTTGGCAGCGAAAATTTTTAGGGAACCAGAGGGGCCCGTGCCACCCCTATTGAGTGCCTGCCCCCCCAGTGGCCCCCCAGTTGGGACCTATACTTAATGCTACATACATTAAGCAACAAATGGTTGGCCCCCATGATTAGAAGTTGTCACCCCAACGGCCCCCCACTTGCCAAATCCTAGAGCCGCCACTGGCTAACAACCGTTGGAGTTTGAATGGCTCTCTTTGCTCTTTTTACAATCCCAAAAACAAACAAATATAAGCCAAACAGGATAGAGAGAGAGAGAGAGAGAGAGAGAGAGAGAGAGAGAGAGAGAGAGAGAGAGACAGAGACAGAGACAGAGACAGAGAGAGAGAGAGAGAGAGAGAGAGAGAGAGAGAGAGAGAGAGAGAGAGAGAGAGAGAGACAGACAGACAGACAGACAGACAGAGACAGAGACAGAGAGACAGAGACACAGAGACAGAGACACAGAGACAGACAGACAGAGACAGAGACATAGAGACAGATACAGAGACAGAGACAGACAAACAGACAGAGACAGACAAACAGACAGAGACAGACAGAGAGAAAGAGAGCAAACAAGCAAAGGAACAGTAACGCTTACGTAAATTATTCGGGGGAAACTGGATACACGCTGTTACGGGGAAAAGAATGAGAAAAATTGGAATTTTGATATATTTGCGTTGCCCCGATAACGGCTGGCACGGTACTTGGATAGCCGATAAAGGAGCATAATAACTGCGATTCAGTATCTGCCGTGGCGGCAACCGAGTACCGAGTATCGCGCGGCCTTCGAACCAAGTACTCGTCGTTGGACACTTTGATTTCAATTACCACTCGCTTGATGTGCACCGTTTTGCCGTATATATATATATATATATATATATATATATATATATATATATATATATATATATATATACGCCTCGTAGCGGTAAAGTATTAAACATCGAGGTGCTGTTGCACTAACACTGGGGGCGCTCAAGGTGGCACCTTATCGCACTTACGTAAGCCTTTCGGACGCAAGCAAAGCGAAGATTGCGGCTGTTCGGAAGGCTGGGGTGTGGTTGGGGGTGGATGTGGGGGTGGGTGTGGTGGCGGGGGGGAGGCGGTTGGGGAGTCAGCGCACGGGTGAACCTCGACTCGCTGTTGTGTTGAACCTCTCTCCGTCTGCGCCAAAGGTTCCGACGAGTCGTCTGCTCTTTGTCACGTGACTCCGAGGAAACGGCGGTCTTTTCTTTCTCTGCATGGATCGCTTTCCGCGCCGTGCGAACGGTTCGGTTCCCAGACGTCACTCCGCACCATGTACGGGAAGTCGATAGGAAGTATAGGCCTACAGTGAACACTACGATGATGTACGTGACCACTAAATTGAACATGACGCTAAACACAGATCTACCTATCCGCTCTAAGTACTCGTGTAACTTTCGTAGTACACTTTCGTTAACAGAATCTACCTCTGTATCTTTGTATACATTCATCAGGTTTCCAGAGGCGAACAGATCATTGTAAAATATCCAGGACCTATTGAGGGCGAGCACGCTTTATGGCCCCCTAAATTCGGTGACGAATTTATTTCGTAGGCCCTATTAATACAAGAGGTGAAAATATTATTATGCTGCACAGTATGTACTATGAAGCGGAGTATTTATAATGACAAATTGTCATCGATTTTCAATTTCGCAATTACTTTATATTGTAATAACTTTTTCCCATGCAGGCATGATCACATTAGTCCTGTTCTTTTAAGAAAACGTTTACGTTGGTTACATGTTGAACCAAAGGCTTGCATTGAAAATTGGTATCACTTGTAAAGTATTGCAGACTGGATCACCTCACATTTGCTGATTCATTGTTAAATGAACCAAGACCAAGCACTGACGTTGGCAAGATCGCTTCTGTTGTTACATAGCCAAGATTCCCTTTCTCTCTCTCTCTCTCTCTCTCTCTCTCCTTTTTGATCTTCCAATCAGCCGAGTACTTTCGAAGTTAGACTTTAATGTAAATACATCTCTTCTATTTGGCTTTCACACTATAATACGATAACCTTTGAGCTTAGAACTGGTATAATAATAATATTATTAATATTAATATTATTATTATTGCTGCTATTTGTATTAATAAATTCCTATGAAGTGTCGTCTAGTCATTTAAATAATGTTCGAAAAAACCTTTTTGTTTTTCTACTTTTGCGTCATCGCAGAAAGAGATTGCGGTGCATATAATACCTCGTAAACATACCTTTTACCTGCCATACATGTGCTACCTCTTGTTGCACTTACCTTACGAATGCCTAAGACCTAATGTTCTTTGGCGAAGACCAGCTGTGGGTGGCACTTAAAACACCACTCAGGGGTCAAAGTGACTGGTAGAACTCAATCCACTTATATTCATTTTGCCGACATCGCAGATTGAAAGGCATTTGCTTTGGTGGAAAAATCACACCAGCAATTTCTTCTGCGCTAAGTGAGTTCGTATTGAATAATTTTTTTTGTAAGCATATTCGCGAAAATCAAGGCAGCAACCAGGCTCGCTGTCTGACGATTCTTTTTACTTTTGTGCAGTATAATGCTTCAGTAGGACTTCGCTTATAGCAGAGAGGGGTCGTAGGGGGGAGATATGATAGAGGATATCACATCCATGAATTCTAGATTATGAAAAAAATGAACATTCTGCACACGCAAGATACAGGCAGGCGGGATATTCGACCATAGATTCGCAAATATCGCGGTTTGATTCCTTCCGGGCATTCAGAATTCTCGGTTTCACGTTGTTTATGAGGCATAAAGTAGGGGCGTGCTTATGATATATGGCGCTCACGGCAGAGGATCAGAAAATTAATTAGTAGGCTAGCAAATCTTTAATTAGCAAATCATGGCAGTTTATTGACACAGGATTAAAGCTACGGATGCATTTTTTTCTTTTCTTTACTCTTAACTAACCGATGTGAACTGGTGATCTGTGATGTGCTCAAATTCAGTTTCCCCAATTTCTTCTCTTTCTACGCTGAGCAATCAATCAGGTCAGTTTATTTCTCAACAACAACATCCTGCTGCTTGCAAAACAAGAAAACTAACTCAACTAGTTAATAGAGTGTATATCAGAGTTATATTAGAAACCAAAATCGCCTTAACCCCTTAACCGTGTATTTAACTGTAACTCAGTGTAAAATGGACAGATATATCCGGGATCCCCAGTTAAAGGGTTAATCCGATCAGTCTCTACTGCACAATGGCCCTAGAGTTACTATAGTTATAACAAATTCACGGAACGTGTCGGCGCCCCCTTCAAGAGGCGACCAGGGCATCAACCTTACCTGCCATACCTAGGTACGCCACGGGCATAAATTCGATATTGCTCATGTGATGAATCGCCATTTAATTCTGGGTTCGTAGCCAGTGGCGTAACTTGAGGAGGCGGGGGCACTTTGTAGACAGCCCCCCCGGGCCTCGGAAGAGGGGGCCCCCGAAGAGTGATTTTTTGCTGGTAAGCACTACTATAAAGGGTGTTGACGACCTTTTTTGCTCGTCAGCCACTGGAGGTCCCATATCAAGTATTGCCCCCCCCCCCGGGCCCCCAAAAGTCACGCTACGCCACTGTTCGTAGCACTGCCCAGTTTCTGGCTTCAACCGTTTTCAATTTCACATCGTATAGATAAAATATATGACAGTAAGGCGACAACCAACAGTGGCGATGAAGCAAACAACATTATGATTTAAAATGTTTTAACGGATTAATTGTGAATAGACAAGATAGTGCAGTGATTTCGACTAAGATTAGACTCAATATATATGCCAGTGCTTCCCAAACTTTTTCCAGCCACGGCACACTATCCAAGAAACATACAGTCAACGGCATACTGCAGCCGAAATGCACATTTTAAAACGATGCATTGCTTAAAGCCTACTAGTACTACAGTGTATATATTATACTCTAGTCTAGTATACTGTACAATATTGACTACCGTTCTTCATAAGTATGCATCTTCTTTGCAATCTACATTACTATATCATGTTTAACTTCCTTGCAAAGACATACTTCAACTTATAATTAACAATTAATGCAGCGCCATTATTATTTTGCTATTTTCCAACATTTTACCACGGCACACTTCTACCGCTGCTGCGGTACAGTTGTGTGCCGCGGCACACAGGTTGGGAAGCACTGATCTATGCAAATAACCCTGTATAGTTTACACCATAGGCCTTAGGGTCTTTTATGGCAGTTGCGCTCAAGTTTAAAATTTCAAACTCCTCCCAAGAATTCACCGCTGAGGACTTTAGCGGATGCATGGCGCCGGTCCTGACCAGGCGTCTTACTCTAATTCTTCCTAAATTTAATCCACCCTCGCCCCCTCCTCTCTTTGTTCCATTCTGCTGACGTTTTTCGAAAGATTGAAAATTTTATTTGCTCCTTTCGGAAAGCAGAGACATCAATAGCATCAACTGCCGCCTTCATCTCTATTTATATATCTCGACATATGAGAACCGATGACGCAATAGGTATTTTTATGGACTGACCGGAAACCGCTCCAGACATCCGCTCTAGCCCAGAGGTATTTTTACACCCCCTAACACCTCCCAACACCCCCAATTTGAGGCCTCTCCAAAACACCCTCCCAATCCGAGCCAGGGATGACCTTTTTTGCTTTCCAGAATATTTTAGGAAGGAACAAGGGACAATCTGTTGAGCCAGGAATTGTCTCTTTTTTGCTTGTCAGACTTTCTCAGGAGGGCCGACCCCCAGAATATACCGACCCCCACCAAATTGATAATCCTAGAAATAACCTTGCTCTATACGGATAGTGTGGTATTCGGCAATATCCGGATTCGCCGAATACTTACAGCAGATAATTGCCGAATACGAATATCATTGTCACGTTGATTTTGACATTGTCTTTCGCCTTGCTTTTCAGTTTCTTTGATGAATATTTCAATTTAGCTTTTCACGAATCTCTTTAGCTTCCAACTTTGAAGCTGAAAACTTTCAATTGGGATTTTAAAACTTTTAAAGAAATTTTGTCCTTTTAGCACGTGTAATAGCCTAATGAGTCTTTTTTTAACTTATATATAGATTTTATATATAGTTTACACGCACGCCGTCTATATTATTGATATTCTTGAGTATGTGTCAATATTTGCCGGATCGAGATCCGGCAAATATTGACACAAGATATCCGTGATCCGGTATCCGGTGGAAAAGACACATAGACCTACTGTAACATCCCTAGATATTTTCATCGCTACAACAGCCATTTTGATTTTTAAGGTCTAAGATAGTGCTGAATTTCCATCGGAGGCAGTCTACACTCATACTGTAGCGTTTGCAGCTATGTGAGAGAGTGAGTGAGTGAGAGAGTGAGAGAGAGAGAGAGCGATGAAAATGAAAGAAATGCTGAAGGCAAATGAGCAAATAATCGAGTCGTGCTTTAAAAAATAAATTGAGACTAATTTTAGACGTCATATGTTATTCAATAAACCAAGAACTGAGCTTACGTAGCGCATTTTATCGGGTGCTGACGCGCCATAATAACAATATTGATAAACCAACTTAACAATCGTTTTCATGTGATGTGGAAAGGGAAGAGTCGTTGATTTTCATGATTATGTTGGGACCTTTGATTAGCCTACGTTAAATCTATCCTTTAGAAGATAATTCTATTAAATAGGAAGAATATTTATTTTTGTTTCATTCTGTTTCTTAGTAACTGATGCTTCGGTCATATCAACTTTCGTCTGGAAAACGGATATTAAGGCGAGGAATGCACTCGTTTACGTTATCCTCGTTTTCTGCAATTGGACGAATCAAAGTGATCTCAGCTGCGCATATTATGCCTGACTTATGATCGCTATTAATCAACTAGGAAGCTTGAATTGAATCTTTTGAGATAAGGAGGAGACAATTATTCAATAGAATTATCTTCTGGAAAGCGCACTGAACATTGCCAATGCTCAATCTGGATCTGGCCGGGGGGGGGTGGGTTGAGAAACTAGGATCTTGAACTTGAGGGGTACGCCTCTCCACTAGTTGAGATCGACGCCCCCGCTATGGGTTCAGTGGCGGTTCCACCATGTTCATGACTGGGGATGCATCCCCCACCGGGGTTCCGAATTACCTCTTTTTCGCTTGTCAACCTGTTTTCCGGTGAGTTTTTAAAAAATGTAGTGAAAAATACTGTGAATGACCTTCTTTTTTGTTGTCGGACTTTTTGGCAAGGTTTATTCACATTTAGTGGGCAGAAGACTAACAATGACCCGTATCTCTCTTTTCTGTTTTTCTTCTTCACTTTGCATCCCCCCACCAACTTCCTTCCTATAATTTTTTTCATCCCCCACCAAGAATTCCTGGAGCCGCCACTGTATGGGTTCATTTGGACGTAGAAATTTTGTGGTGGGTAGTTCGACGCCCACGCTGCTCGTTGTGGGAATCGGCCAGTTGCCTGTTGTGCGTTGAACATCGCAGATCTGCAAAATTAACTGAATATTGATTCCGATCAAAACGGTTGCATGTAGCAAGAGTCCCGAAGGATATCCAACGTATTTACAGGCTTACATCTATAAATCCAGCACACCTTTGAGGCAGCTACGCCGTGGGTGTGCACCTTCAGAAGATGCTCAAAATACACCCCACCCGCTCTCCCCTCTCTCTCTTTCTCTCCTTCTCCTGACTCTAGTATCCGAGCCGCAATTAGATCAGTGCATCGGAAATGGTAGCAACGTCGACTGGTAACAATTTCCGTGGTAGTAGCAAAATACAACAGGTCTTACGCAACACAGAACACAAGACCCGGGCGAAAATACCTGCCGCGCGCACACATACTGCACACACACACACGCACACACTTGAAAAGCGGTGCCAAATGAATTGCGGTTTTTTTGACATACGCGTCGTTGTTTGTTTTTAAAAAAAAACCTTTACCGGGAACCTCGAATATATCCATCCATTTTACGTTGAGTTACAGTTGAATACGCGGTAAAGGGACCTTCAAGTTTCGGCCATATTTAAAATTATAATCGAAACGTTTTGAGTTTGTCTGGACGTCAAATTCAAGTGATCGAAAGTGCTAACGGATCCAGGTGCCCTGGTATTATTGTTGACAGAGAAACAGAGTTAGTGTTAGTAAAATTCTGTCCTGAGTATTTTGCACTAAGACAAGATCACTGAAATCGTGTTTTACAGCCTGTTTCATCCAAGGTTATTTCTAGGATTATCAATTTGGGGGTTGTCGGTAAATTCCCCTGCCAAAAAGTCCGACAAGCAGGAAAAAGTCATCCCATAGCTGAAATTTGGGGAGTGTTGGGGTGTTGGTCGGTCTCAAATGGGGGGAGGGGTGTTATGGTGGTGTAAAAATATTCCTGGTCTTGTCAATTACAGGACGGTCAAGCAAAATGTAAATGTGAGACACGTTGAGTTCCCACGAAGACGAAAACTCCACGCAAATAAAATCGTGTGGATTTATATAGCGCGTGTGAAGAAAGGCTAGCAGTAGCTGCTTATTCTTAGACGTTTAATGTAATGTGCCGCAGCTATAGGCTAACATCAATAATGCAGGTAACAACGCTGGATATATATATATATATATATATATATATATATATATATATATATATATATATATATATATATGGACAAGATGACAACTGCTGTTTTATTTCAAAAGAATAGATTTCAAAAGAGAAATATCACAGGAAACAAATACTGTCTGAACATGACCATCAAGTCTTATATACGAAGCTTGAAACTGACGAGTAACAACGGAAAGCACATTTCAGATCTGAGCCAAAATTCAAGATTTGTCAATCAACTTCGGTAATACAGCACAACAACAACAAAAGGTAGCAACATTTACAAATTGAATTCACAATACACAAACATTCAAAACGCAACAAAAATGCCGTCACGAAGAAATATTTTAACGAACTTCAAGAAAAAACATTAATCAAGTGCTGCTATTTCCACAGAATACGGAGACAAAATGCTCAACGATAGACGAAATCAAGGACGTATAATACATGCATTCCTACTTGGCCCTCTCTTTCGGAGCGTCTTCTCCCAAATTTGACTGACTTTTGCAGACGATATATTGTTCATTTCTGGTGAACTTGTAAGCACGACTGTACGAGGGCCACCGGAAGATTTAACTCGAGGTTTCGCCCCCGCTTTCCCCTTTCACCTGCAATCGCCCATATACTATAATTACACTGTAACCTAACTTTTGAACCATTGTTAAGACATCTTTCCTTAAGAAGATAATTGCGATTTCTAAAGTCAACGTTTTTACTATTACCTAGATTCGTCTGATGAATTCTCAGTTCTTGTTCTATCGTAATTTTGTCTTCGTGGTCGATGGCGGTGAAATTTTTGAAAAAATAGTCCCGAATAGTTTTTTCCTACGCCTGCGATCCGATCAGGCGGGCGCTTCACCGACATCGTCGATTTCGAATTCTTCCGTCCTTGAACTGCCGTTCGTCGGTTTGTTTCGGTAGTTGTCCCAAAGTGCGGCCACGATGTCGGCCACGACAAGATCCGTCGAGTTTTTGGCAACGAGTTTCAGAACGAAGACGCCGTCTTGGCGAAGATAGGCTTCGGCGAACTTGTGCGACATCTTCCGGTCGCGGTCGCTGTCCCGGTTCAGTTTGTCCATGACCTTGAGGTGCTTGCGGATGTAGCGGACCCGGCTGTACCGGAATCCGATGACCCACAACCAGCGCAGGAAGCTGTAGCTGGTGGCCGCCGCCACGAAGACGAACCAGAACCACAGGAAGATGTAGATCTTCTCGTTGAAGAGATTGATTGGCAGGACGCACTGAACGGTGTGGCGGTGGATGTTTCCCATCTGACGGATCTCGAAGTCGCAGAGCGTGACGCGCGGGAACCGGGCCGACGCCACGGTCCATTTCTTCCCGACCATCATGTCCCGTACCAGCTCGATGCCGTACAGGTGGTAGTTGGTGCCGAGAAAGAGGTTCAGCATGAACAGCTGGAGGATCGCGTTGGCGAAAAATAGCACCTTCGTTAGCATGTAGAGTGTTAGAAGATAGTTGCCGTAGCGATTGCCGCAGACAAGGCAGAAGTGCTTGGCGAGGAAGTGCTTGACGAGCACGCAGCATCCGCCGCGGTACTCCCTCTGGTAGTCGAGGTAGTGATCCAGGTGCCGGATCATGTACTTGATGGTCTTGTCGCGGCGTTCCGGATACAGCGCGTTCTGGATCGTCTCCGCCGCCTCCACCAGATTGTTGATGTTGATTCCGGATCGGTCGCTGAACACTCTCCAGACGAGCGACGGAAGGTAGAAGAGGAACGCCTGGACCAGCAGGACGAGCGGCACCCACTGGTAGTACCCGAGGTGCTGTTTCATGGCCGACGGGTGCCCGGGTATCGCGTCTTCCGGGAGCTGGTAGTAGGTGTACGAGATCCAGCAGACCTTGTTCGCGTACTCCTCGTGGTTGCCGGTGAAGTGGGCGGGACACCAGCAGTGGATCGGGTCACCGACGTACTGGGTGGCGGTCACCACGGCCGAGAATACGACCAGAAAGAGGACGGTGTAGCGATGGTTGAGACGGTCGATCGCATCGTCGTCGTTACGCAGTTTGACGTTGACCAACGACGCGGCGGTGTTGAAGACCCCTTCCATTGCTCAATGGCGGAAACTCGATTATTGTGACTGACCGATTGAAATCCTATTTATGTACGATATTCCTGAATCTTTGGCGACTCTCAAGAAAGCGATGTCTCATACGTTCTGGCGGCGATTCGCAGATAACATTATAGTTTTTAGTAGTTGAAAACTCGTCGTGTTTAGTTATACGTCTTTACTCGCTGGCTGGGATGTCATGCCCAGTTCCAGGATGGCGATTGCGCAGTGACGACGCGATGTTTCTGCTGGCAAAATTGAAATACTTCACGGCCTGAGTGAAGTGCCTATAGCATTCGGTCGATAGTAATCCTATCCAAAGTCGACCTTCGATTAGATTAAGTTTAGAACAATTCCAGCCGAGAAAGAGAAATCACAATAAGTACGATTACGCTAGCGTTTTACTATCAGTTCTCTCAACGGAAGACGAATTTTCCCTTTATTTAATTTTAATAAGTACGTAAATAATAAATAATAATTATTTTCTACGCGAGAGGTTTTCTTGACGATGTTGACTAACTGCGCCGTGCTGCGTCTATAAAAATCAGTCTTGGCGGTTTGAAAAGAGTCTTGATTTTCGAAAACAATTTTTCGAACCACCCTCAGAGTCCACGCAGCGGAAACCACGCGTGCTCTTCCTTCCCTAGACGAAGCGACTGCCGATCGCTACGTGGGAAGGCTTTCCATCTTCTCGGGAAAGGCCGTTTCCGTGAGCGTGGCAAAACCTCATCGAATCCGCCGGAGTCACTTACAGGTTGCGATTAACGACTTATCTAAAACAGCTGAACCCGTTTAACATCCGACCGACCCTGTCCCTCCTCCCCTCCTCTCTCCCTTCCTCCCTCTCTCTCTCCCCGCTTCTCCTCCTCTCCTTCCCTCGATGCTCCTAGCCGTCCGTTCCCGGAGCGACGGGCCTGCCAGAGAGACCGCGGCCCGGCGCGAAGTTAGTTTGTCGGGCAGGGAAAGCCGGGCGTGCGCCCGGTAATAAACCTCTGGCACCGCGTACCTGTATATGTCAGACGGCAACGACGATAAAGACACGGGCCATCGCCCGCCTCCTCCTTCTGGCAGACGGGCCCCGTCTGACCCCCGGGGCCGACATCGTCTGGTGGGACTTCCGATGAGAATGCGTCGAACTTTTCCCTATATACGCTATTTTCGGATTCGCCGGCGTCCAATCGCCTGCCGTCCGCATGACGTCACGACGACGCGGCGCGTTGCCCGGGCAACGCGAGCGGTGCGAGACTTGGACTTTACGATTTGATTTTCTAAGGTCTCTTCGGCGAGAACGAGAAGACGGAAAACAAACAAAAACAAGCGGTTCGTGAGTTTATTTATCATCGCCCGTTCTTCGATGGAGGCCGATGTCGAGAAAGAAGAGGGCGTCTTCGAAAACATTCTCAGCCAATCGGAGGCAAAGAACTGCCGCCAGAGATTCTATAACAGAGGCAGGATGTCGTAACTGCCTGCTTTCTTTGTCTGTCCGTCTGTCTGTCTATCTCTGTCTATTTGTCTCTTTCTTTCTTTTCTTTCTTTCTTTCTTTCTTACTTACTTTCTCTTTCTTTCTCTCTCTCTCTCTCGTTCGATTTCTCTTTTCATTGAGTTGAGTAATTGGACTCCGTTTAGACGGGTGAGCAACATGAGCCTGAGCCTGAGCCTGAGCGCGGCTGTTGAAAGCAAAAAAGAAACCTCTGACGATAGGCGAATGGTGCTGGGTCAGAAGATGATTAGGTTTTTAGAGGAAAGATTGAGGCACTGTCAAAATAAATGATCACGAGAAGACTGTTTCGTCTCTCGCTCTGTCTGTCTGTCTGCCTCTCTCTCTCTCCCTCCCTCCCTCCTCTCTCTCTCTCTCTCTCTCTCTCTCTCTCTCTCTCTCTCTCATTGTTCAGATATTCCGCGTTATCATGGCAACTCTACGATGGTCTTTACTCCTTAGTCACTGATGATGATTCATGTTTTGTCTGACAGTTTTATAAATCTTACATGCGCAGTTTCTAATTATCTCTCTCCTCCCCCTCTCCCTCTTATATATATATATATATATATATATATATATATATATATATATATATCGTTTCTTGCGATTTTTGGTCTAATGCAAAACAGTCCTAGTCGCGGTTGGTCGTTTGTCGGTAGGTTAAGGTTTAACACCTCGGACCCAGACCTTCTGGAGTCAGTTCGAGGACGACCCCTAATGGTGGTCGATGTTTTGGTCTTTAACCTTCCGATCCATCCATGGATGATCGATAATTTTTTTGCCTGGGAGTTATCAGACCCATCCCCCCGCTCGTTGCTTACTTGACTAATCAAACACTGAATCTGAAATTTTCAAAATGCTGACATAAAACAAACAGACTAAGGTGTACATAACCGTAAACTAGAATGAAAAGTGGGGGCCGAGCCCTATACCTTCCCCTATCCTAGCCTATCAAAACGCAGAATATTTTCGTTATTTTACTCTTAGTTGGCGAATATATACTCAGTATAACCAGGGCCATATTAAGGCGGGGGCTGAGGGGGCTGTAGCCCCCCCGGCCCATCATGAAAATAGGCCCACCGATTTTCTCGAGATAACCTTTTTTACTTGTCAGCACGATTTGCAGCACGATTTGGAAGGGAGATAACCTTTTTTTGCTTGTCAGAGATTTTCAGTATAGGCGACGGCCTTTTTTTCCCCAGCCCCCCGGCCCACTCGGACCTTAATCCGGCCCTGAATATAACTTCGTTATAACGCACTCTGTTATAACGTATACTCGGTTAAGAAGTTCCGCAATGGGATACTGGATGGTATTGGATATAGGATATTGGCTATGGGATATTGGATGGTATTGGATATAGGATATTGGCTATGGGATATTGGATGGTATTGGATATAGGATATTGGCTATGGGATATTGGATGGTATTGGATATAGGATATTGGATATGGGATATTGGATGGTATTGGATATAGGATATTGGCTATGGGATATTGGATGGTATTGGATATAGGATATTGGCTATGGGATATTGGATGGTATTGGATATAGGATATTGGCTATGGGATATTGGATGGTATTGGATATAGGATATTGGATATGGGATATTGGATGGTATTGGATATAGGATATTGGATATGGGATATTGGATGGTATTGGATATACTCGTATATAACGTACTACATTTTACAGACTCGGTAAGTTCGTTATAACGAACTTTTACTACTACATTGTGCTTTTGGAATTTTTAGCTTCGAGACCAGCTACCCCCTCCCCACACACTCCATCTACCACCCACCCCGGCTACCACTGCGCCCTTCCAACCTTGAGGTTCTTGACGGTAGACTGGATATAAAAATCCCAGTTAACGGTTCGCAATTAATCGGGATCTCGGCGCTACAGAAAGAATGGGTATATATTCGGACGGCAACACACACACACACACACACACACACACACACACTGTGCCTGAAACCGATGGAAGTTCGGTTCAAAGGGGAGCTGGCGAATGGCTTATTTCAATTATGTAAACAGTTATTCTGCCGACATCTTCATGTACTTGGCTGCCTTTTGTTGAAAGACAACACGACGCCCTGCTGCACACTCGAAGTGTCCTGCTCCTGTCTGCTGCTTCGTCTGTCTGGGTGTATGCTTATCTGTCTTGTGCTGTGTCTGTCTTGTGCAAGAATCGTGCTTGTTGCGTCGCATTTCTTCTGTGCTTTAAACCCAGGGAAGCGTTCTATATTAACGCGTAACAGTAAATATACGTGCGATCACATCACCAACGTTTCATACTATAGCAACTAAAGAATTTTTCAACATCTTCATGTATATACTCCATCGCCGAAATTTCTTGGGCGTTTTTTGTGTATTTATTATCTTCGCTCGTATCTGGGAGTCACATCCCTGTAATACCGACGGCGTTCTAATGGTCCATTGACTAAACAATGCGGTTATTGTGTTATTGTGAGTCAGTATCTATTTCAAAATCTTATTATCTTCTCGATCGAAAAGGTGTTTCTTCCGGCGAACGAAATAATATAATGTCGACAGCTGCGGCTCTTCCAAGGCGCTGAATGAAAGCAGCAGATTTAGCAGTGGATGGAGCACATGGGCAGCTATTAGTGACGCGTTATCATGTAGAGTCATGCACTTTTCTGGAAGGTTGCAGCTTTTTAAAGATTTTATTTCTGGTAAAGTACATATAAGCCTAAACCCTTGATTTGTGGAATATCGTATGCTTGCTGATGTAAAGCGCTCTTGCTTTTGACTATTAGCCATGTTACTGCGCTGTATAAATCGTCCTGAATAGAATAGAATGGAATGGAATGGAATGGAATGGAATGGAATGGAATGGAATGGAATGGAATGGAATGGAATGGAATGGAATGGAATAGAATAGAATAGAAAACCCTTGATTTGTGAAATACTTGTCTATTTTTCCTCGTGCTATATCCCATAATGTACGATGCTTTTATCTGTAACTGATGATTTCGCCAGCATCAGCAACCGTTAGCACCCTCACTGATCAAGGTAGCCATCTGTTGCGCGCATAACCCCGCACATTACTAAAGTCTACTTCGAGGCCTGCCCACAATGCAACGCGCGAATTCTTTTGCTCCTCCGTTGGCGAGGTCGACTGTGTTAACTTCCCCCCCCCCCCCAATATGCTTTCGAAGAATATCTTACGCAATCGCGTTTAGAAAACACGGCCAATTATAATCGACAGCTGTTGCCGGCGGCGTTGCTTGTTTATTTTTCATAGACCGCTGGTTCCCTGCTTTCGTTGTCGGTTATTATTTGTTTGGTCGTTCTTGCTTCCGGTTCTTGTCAGTCCGTCGGGAACCAGCCTCGCACGTCATCCGTCGAGGAAGGAAGGAAGGAAGGAAGGAAGGAAGGAAGGAAGGAAGGAAGGAAGGAAGGAAGGAAGGAAGGAAGGAAGGAAGGAAGGAAGGAAGGAAGGAAGGAAGGAAGGAAGGAAGGAAGGAAGGAAGGAAGGAAGGAAGGAAGGAAGGAAGGACCTGAGCATCCAACGGTCGAATAGCTATCGATCGGAACTGCGCTGGTTACCTGCTTCGCATGCGCCCCGATCGGTCGACAATGACGGGGTGGAAATTGCTGGTGCGGGTACGGGGGGGGGACGGTTACGAATGCGGCGGAAATGGGTGGGGACGGGAGAAGCAATGCGGGTATGGGGCAGGGACGGAGAGAAAAGTTTGGGTGCGAGGTGGGGATGGGGATAAAAAGTTGTTACCGTGTCATTCTCTATTCTGATGCAAGTTTGTGCCATCTAGCGTATAGCAGTAGAACGCTTTCACGGCAAAATTAAAAGATAGCTAAGCGTAAATAACCAATCAAATAAAACATTCATTTCGCAAAAACAGGATATCAAAGTATACAGTTTAAAAAAGTTTTTGTTTTCGAAGGTAGTTGGGTAAAATAATTTTCTAAATATTATTATAATTTGAGATTTAACTCAGATCAAATTCCACCGCTTAATAAAACAGAGCCATTGAGTAGCAATGTAAGTAACACCACTAAACTGCAAGGTCAGTCGAAAAAGAGAAACTGCTATGTCAATTAAAAGGTTACATAAAGTGCGGTTTTGGACTAACGCTCTTACGTTTTGATGTGCGTGTTGTGTTTGTTCATAGACGCGTCCGTATCAAAGACGATGAGCAACACAATTTGCAAAGAGCCTAGAATATGCAACAGTAGCATTCATGTCGGAAAACGACTTCGCCATCTGGCGAATGTCGGCAGAACACTTTCGACAAAATTTTAATAGTCGACTAAACTTTAATAATCAATCAAACAAAATTCTTCCTGAAAGTCAGTCGAATAAAATAACTTTCTGGGTAATAATTAAATCAGGGAGGATTAAATTTGAGGATTAACAAAGATCTACAAACAAACCCTTACAAAATGATGCGATTGAGTTATAAATAAAAGAAACTGCTTAACCTCAAGGTGCCTTATATTTACGGCCTCTGTATTTCTTTCATCGATGAATGAGTGACGCAAAATGCAGACTGGATCGTTTTGATATAAAAATTATAAAGATTAAATAAAATAATAATACATTAAATAAAGTCGTTACTTTTTCATGTTTTTTGTACAACAAAAGGGTCCAATTCTAATCTAATCTAATCTTAAACTTCTATAGCGCCACTTTCATAATGCACAGGAGCATCAACCGATGGCACACCAAATCCAAATCACTAAAGATCCAGGTCAAATCCAGGGTATCCGGCCGAACAAACGGGTGACAGTCTATGGTGGATAAGCCCAATTGATATACCAGACATTAAAAATATCGCTCTATCTTGGAAAACTAGGTTATTAAATGCAGGGTGTTAATACAGTGGCTTTCACGCATGTTTACATAGCCCCTAAACCACTTAAAATCACGTTATCATCATCATCATCATCATCATCATCATCATCATCATCATCATCATCATCATCATCATCATCATCATCATCATCATCATCATCATTATTATTATTATTATTATTATTATTATCATCATCATCATCATCATCATCATCATCATCATCATCATCATCATCATCATCATCATCATTAAATGTCTTTACACAGGAATTGAGATGCAATGCATTTCGTCTCAGAAAGACAGTTAAAATCTATAAATCGTGTCTTCAGCGTCTTAATTAAAAGAACGCCAAACTCTAGCTCGAGCCATGTCGAAGACTCCGAAATACGATCATATCACTTCGTTATTCAAGTCATTTCATTGGTTACAAGTCAGGCAACGAATTGTCTTCAAACATCTGCTTAATGGTCCACAAGGTGTTACATCCAAACCAGCCTCCGGTCTTTCTAAAGTAATGTAATAAAGGATTTATATATCGCCTTCTACCTACTCAGAGGCGCTCCCTGCTTTCGAGTCGCTTGATAAGAAAATGAGACTTTAGTCTTCACAATGAACTGAATATAGGGGTGTTTCGGGTTGATGGTTTAAATGGTCATCGATAGATAAACATTAGTGTGTGAAATTTTATTGTGAAATAAATTACAAAATTAGTTTTAAAGTGCAACGCTATTGGACCAGATCCAAAATTTTCAGATATTCGTCTCAGTGGCGGCGTAGCCAGAGTTCCGGAATGGGGGAGGAGGAGGGCGTACCAAGGCGTCTACAGACCGACATTTCCAGTCTTTACAAGGCGGCTTGAGAGAGCGTGGCGAGTTCCTCGAACGGGGTCTGGGGCTCTGCCCAACAGCCGAAATTTTGAGTAGGCCTAATAATAGTATTAGACGGCGAGCTATGGTGCATATTTTAAGGACTTTCATTATGATTTATTACAGAATTGGTAAAAGCTGCAATACGTATACGACTAGGCACAGGTATATCGAATATGGACAATCATCCTGCCACCCCTGACCCCACGTACGAAAAAAAACTTCACGACGGTTTTGGGCAAACCACATGACTGATCCCAACTCAAAAAGAAGGGCCCAAATTTCTCTCGTCACTGGCTGGGCTCGTGGCTACGCTAGCAGGCCCTCCGAGAGAAATTCCGGGCCCCTGTGCAGAATGGGCGACGGGCCCTTGAGAAGTATTAATTTCTTGACGACCTTTTTTTTGCTTGTCAGCCGTTTAGGAAGTGTTGACGACCTTTTTTAGTAGCACTGTGTCCCGGGCCCCCTTATGCGCTCGCCGGGCCCCTGTGCTGAGCTAACATCTTAACAATTCTTTAGTGTTATTACTCGTTTTATTGTTAATTATAGATATTCATCATCGGCCCGGGCCCCCTCCAGACCGCCGGGCCCCTGTGCAGTTGCCCCCCCCCTACCCCCTCTCGGAGGCCCTGTACGCTAGAGCTTCCTCTAGCCCCCTTGGTTAGTCTATGTCCTATGGAGTCCATAGATATAGTTTATCTCAATTTCGTCTGACCTAATTATGCAAATATCGGGCATGAAAAAGTAACTTCGAAAAAGTCAAATACGTGAAAGCTACTTTGCAAATGAAAGACGTCTACAAACACTGAATATACGCTTTGGCTAGACTAACACGACTGTTAAATCGGTCTGATGTCTTAGACCCGGTTGTCTACGCTAACGGTTTCACTCGTTTAAACATCTTCTGTGGAGAGATTTAAACAGAAATTGACGCAATAAAGAAAACAGGACAAACGTCATCTGCAAACTTACGTATTTGCTTTTTAATTAAAACGCGCCAGATTGTCTCTGTACTGTGCTAAGTCTGTGATTAGGCATTTATATCCTAATTTGATTTACACATAGTGACTATAGTACAAAGGTTGAAAGGACTATAACAGAAATTTAATGTGTGCAGTTTTGGCTCTGTATGACTGCGAATTGTGTTTGGTTTGTGGAGGAATCAAAGATAACAGCCACAGGACAACGCAAGGTTGGAATAAAGGGGCAGATGAGTGACAGTAGTTTTCAACACAAAAGAAATCCCAATAATAACTTCATTATTACTACAATTATTATTACTAAAATTATTATTATTATTATTATTATTATTATTATTATTATAGTAGTAGTAGTAGTAGTAGTAGTAGTAGTAATAGTAGTAGTAATAATATTAGTGGTAGTTGTAGTAGTGTAGTAGTAGTGGTGGTGGTGGTGGCAGTAGTAGTGGTGGTGGTGGTGGTGGTGGTGGTGGTGGTGGTGGTGGTGGTGGTGGTGGTGGTGGTGGTGTAGTGGTGGTGGTTGTGGTGGTGTGTGTGGTGGTGGTGGTGTGGTGGTGGTTGTGGTGGTGGTGGTGGTGGTGGTGGTGGTGGTGGTGGTAGTGGTGGTGGTGGTGGTGGTAGTGTAGTAGTAGTAGTAGTAGTAGTAGTAGTAGTAGTAGTAGTAGTAGTAGTAGTAGTAGTAGTAGTAGTAGTAGTAGTAGTAGTAGTAGTAGTAGTAGTAGTAGTAGTGTCTTGTTTTATAACATCTCCAGTTTTGCTACGAAACAATATTTAGTCTTCTGTCGCTTAGCGACGTCATCATGGAAACATCGCCAAGGAAGGCAACTACGTCAGATGTTGCTGCTGCAGCTGCAGTTGACAGTCTTCCGGTTGCATAGAATGGAAACGAGGCTGTGGCGGAAGTCTTGAGAGCAGAACAGGTAGATGGGAAACTTCCAGAACGAGTTTCCCATTGCCGTCCACAGCAGGGCGAACTGAACCGCGGCGGGGGGAGGAAGCGGGGGCTGGAAGGAAGCCCCCTCTCCGATCGCGTCGTACACCTGAAGGGCGCAGACAGGTATCCACGAGATGAAGTAGACGCCGTTTATGACGACGTTCATGACGTAGAGATCGAGGCGCGAACTGATTTCCGTTCCCTGCTTCCGGTCGCGCCGGAAGTGCGGCGTGAAGACGTACAGGTTTACGACGGCGAGCGCCAGGAAAGGCGGAAGTACGACTATCAGACCGGAAGTGACGTAGTACGCCTTCTGGAACCGCCAGTCGACGACGCAGAGGAGGGCGGGCGGGTGGTAGCGGGCCCTGGCGCCCCCGCCGACCGAGGGAAGGCAAAAGCAGGCGGCCGCCGTCCACAGCAGAACGACCCAGCAGACGGACCGCGTCCGGGTCATGATGCTGCGGTGACGGTCCGGCTTGCGGACGGCGATGTACTGGTCGACCCCGGTCCAGGCGAGCGAGTAGATGGACGCGATCCAGAAGACGGACGTCAGGTACGCCTGGACGTGGCAGAATCGGTCGCCGTAGATCCAGCGGTCGAAGAGGGACGTCCAGAAGGAGAATGGCGCGACGAAGAGTCCGATGCAGAGGTCCGAGACGGTCAGGGACATGACGAAGTACCAGTTGACGAGGGATACGGACGGGTCGGTCCTCAGAAGGACGAGGACAATGAGGACGTTGGACGAGATTATGAGGACGGTGAGGACAAGGACAAGGCAACCGTAGATGGAAAACGTCATCGCCGGGTTTCGACGTCATCGGCACTTATGTAGCGCATTTGCGTTTCGAGGTTTTTTCTATATTGTTCTAGCGCCTTTTCCAGCCGAAGCGCAGGTTCGAATTTGTCTTGACTGCTGTAACGCACCGTAGTTTTCCGTCACCTAAATCGGCAATGCAGCAGCAGCAACAGCAGCAACAAAAACAATAATAATAATATACACGAAGCATTTCATGTACGGTCTTTAATCGTACGAACTGCGCGCTTGGTCACGTGACCGCAGAAGAGGCGATTCGGAGACGATCGCTGTACCAAGGCTACGAGATCGCCATGACAACGCCAATTATCTGCGACCGCTGTTGACTCTGCATAGGGGAGAGGTCGTCATGGCAACGGCCAGGCACCAGGTACACTTGAACGCGTATGTGTGCTTGTGTGTCTCTGTATGCGCGCGTGCTGTGTGTAGGTCTGTGGGAAGTCTTGTTCTATAGTTCTGTTTTATATCGTACTGCAAACACAATGAAAGCGTTACGACGTGTCTTATAACTGAAAATCTCTACAGCATGCGATCTTACTTACTGAAGCGACATTGCTACGCCTGCGTGAATTACTTTGTGTGTGTGTGTGTGTGTGTGTGTGCGAGAGAGAGAGAAGGAGAAAGACAGAGACAGAGACAAAGACAGAGACATACAGACGGATGGATGCACAGAGTTATACTGACAGACACTGACAGACAGAGAGATAGAGACAAAGAGACAGAGACAGAGACAAAAAGAGAGACAGGCAGACGGATGCACAGAGTGATACTGACAGGCAGAGAGATAGAGACAAAGAGACAGAGACAGACAGGCACTTATATTGACGATGCAAGCATTCGTTGACTCCAGGGCCACAAAAGGGTTTATACAACGGCTTAAAATGGCGCTTATGTAAATGTTTTGAATCTCCTTTCTTTGATTAGTTTGACAGCAATCAGAATTGAATACGGAAACGTTTCAATTTGTATCCACGTTCTCTCGCGGCGCTATACAAATCAGAGAAATTGCACACGACAATGGGCGCTTAGCAAGCAAAACGCTGCACTAGCGGTCTCTACTGTAGCTAAAAGCCTATGTTATGTTGGGTTTCATTCCACACTAACTATCCCAAGCTTTATTCTATAGATTTGCTCTGAAAAGATTTTAATCCCTATATCCTCACCCATTTACCACCCCACCCCACCCCACCAACTACCCCCACCCCAACAGTCAAAACCACCTAAATATCCGTCGTCAGTTAGATAGGTATTTACACTGTAGTTCGTTAACCTCATATCGTGCCTAGGTAATCGAAAATTTATCTCGGTGCGTCTTTGAAAAACACAGCCTCCATCCACCCCATCTCTCCCGCATCATCCATTCCGGTTTTGGCGCCGCGCCTACCGCCCCGTGTTCGAGCCGCTTTGCCGCAATGACTCGACGAAAGAACGGCGTCATCGTCTGCACGAACGAGCACTAAAATGGCGGTCGCAGTTTTTAAAAAAACAGGCGAAATTATGCATTGAATCGTAGCTTCATCGATGTGGGGGAGGGGGGTGAACTGGCCGCCATTAGAAACGCCTCGATTCGTCGTCGTCGTCGTCGTCGTCGTCGTCGTCGTTAAAAGATGATTTCGATTATGTAAGTTAAGACTGGCCGTCAGACATGCAAATGAACAACAACAACAACAACGACAACAACAATAATAATAATCAGTGCTTTTTTCTAGGAAAACAGGTTTGGGAACTCATTTCCAGGGCCGCCATCGAGAGAAATTCCGGGCCCCTGGGCAGAGCAGTGACGGGCCCCTAAAACGTTTTGACACTTTATTTTTCTTAGTGGTGATGATCTTTTTTTAGTCATCAAGTGTCAAAAAGTAGTGATGACCTTTTTTACTCATCAAAAAAACAGGCATATATATGCCGTACCTGTACGCTCCCAAATGCATTATTACATATCATTAGTTATACATATATAATCTGGGGGGAAAGGTATGGGAACGCCGTTCCCGTGAGTTCCCACTGAAAAAAGCCCTGATATTAATAATAATAATAATAATAATAATAATAATAATAATAATAATAATAATAATAATAATAATAATAATAATAATAATAATAATAATAATAATAACAATAAAAGGCTTAAAGTGGTTCAGTAGGGTCTGTCCGGTGTGAGAACCACTGTATTAGAAGAAAAGACCTAAGAACTAGCAAAACTAGTGAACATTAACTATATTCGATGGTGTCTTGAGGACCCCGGAGGGCCGGAACCCTGTGCAAGTTGCAGAGGGTCGATTTTTGGGGTGGGTGGGTGGGGTGGAGATGGGATGGAGCGACTTCTAACTCTGCTTTTTGAAGAATGGAAAGCTGATGATAATTTGCCAGACTTCGGTCTAAAATAAAAGCGAAGAAATAAATCGTACGCATGGGCGTCCGCAGAAATTTTTTCAGGGGAGTGCAAAACAGGGTCTTGTGACAAATAAATGAAAACATTTTCCAAGGGGTGCAAAACAAGGTTTTGTGATGAAAGAAACAGGTCATTTTACTTTTTTATAGCTCCACAATTTTTCCAGGGGAGTTCAATTGCGCCCCCTTGCACCCCCCCTCCGGACGCCCATGATCGTACGATTCTTTGTGATGAGAGAGAGCAATCTAAGTACAGTAGGACTTCGTTACAACGTACACTCGGTTAAAAAGTACTGCAACACATTCAATGTCCCGTGTGTTGCGCTACCGTATTCGATGACATTGGATATAACGTGCCTCGAATATAACGTAATAAATTTTACAGCTAAGAGCGCTAAAACGAAGCTCTACTGTTGCAGCAGCAGCAGTAGTTGCTGTTGTTTGTATAGTAGTAGTAGTAGTAGTAGTAGTAGTAGTAGTAGTAGTAGTTGTTGTTGTTGTTGTAGTAATAGTAGTAGTAGTAGTAGTAGTAGTAGTAGTAGTAGTAGTAGTAGTAGTAGTAGTAGTAGTAGTAGTAGTAGTAGTAGTAGTAGTAGTAGTAGTAGTAGTAGTAGTAGTAGTAGTAGTAGTAGTAGTAGTAGTAGTAGTAGTAGTAGTAGTAGTAGTAGTAGTAGTAGTAGTAGTAGTAGTAGTAGTAGTATAATCATCATAAAAGGCGTACCTTGTAATGGTGATTCCTGTGCTTCGTTTGAGAAGAATCATGACGTGGCCTTTGGTCGTTGGGTGTTTGAGTGAAGAGCAGCGACGACTATTGCGATGCTTTATGCACTGATTTAGAATTCCCAATGCACACGACACGGAAGCATCGCAGTCGACGTCTGGGGCCTGGGGCTTGGGGCCTGGGGCTTAGGGTCTGGGGCTCGGGGCGGCGGCAGCGATGTCGTCTGTCGCTCGCGTCCCTGCTCGTCTTCAGCGTGTTGTCGCCGGAGGTTTTGAATTAACAGTAGCGGCGGTCAACGATCGCAGGATCTACTCGATTCTTCACGTTTTTGTGTAAAGAGACCTCATCCAAAGCTAGGCACAAAGCAAGATTTCTCCCACTCGAACCCTTTCCAAGCGCTTAAGAATAAGCAGCAACTGTGGTACTATTTCGAAAGCGCTATATAAATCTACGAGATTTTACTTTACTTACCAAAATCTGTCCTGTTACTGTCTGAATGCAAAATTCCTAATGGGGCACATATTGGCGTAGCCACGACAGGGCACGGGGCCCCCGGCACCCCTATTCGGATTGGGATTCGAGAAAGGTCACGAGATTCGTCCAAAACCGGTGAGCAGTTGGGGGTAGGGGTAGTATTAGATCGAGAAAAACGCATTAGACAGCAGACTTTAAAGCGTTTGAGACGACGACCATTTTGCTCGTCAAGACATTTCGGCCGAAAAATGTGTAATTGCCCCCGCACCCCTATTCTGGAATCCTGGCTACGCCACTGCAGACGTGCCGCTGTCCCATATAGTCCGCTATCATTTCTCCTCTTGATTGTTCCGATGTAGGCCTATCCCAAGGTAAAGGTATTTTCAGAAAATGTATCGAATTAAAACAGCAAACCGTGCGAACATTCTATATTCGTTGTGACATGAAACCAGTGTTGGAGTTGCCGGAGAGGGGGTTGGGGGTTGAACCCCCTCCCCAGATAACTTTGCAACCTCACAAAAATTGCATATCGGGTACATGCAGTCTCTGTCATTCAATGAATTTCAGTCCTCAATCCTCCCAGATCAAATTTCACAACTCCAACACTGCGTTGTGTTGTGTGTCAATGAAGGCAGAGAAGATGAGAAGACGGGTAAAGGGGAGGGGTGATCATCTCAGATTCATCTGAGTCAGAATCTAGGGTCAATTAACCCCTTAACTGGGGATCCCGGATATATCCGTCCATTTTACATTGAGTTACAGTTAAATACACGGTTAAGGGGTTAACAAAATCCTGGCCATTGCACATAATCGGTTTTGATAAAGGCGATCGAAACCTAAATGCTGTAGTTGTGTTTACGAATCAGTGCGCATGCGCAGGACAGAATGTTCCACTGCTGTGTAGATGAAAATAATACGCTGTGTGGAGCCTAACTTAGGACTTCGCAAAAATTCCTATTCATGCACCAAAAATTCTATCTGCGCGATTTCAAAGTAAAACCACAAGGAAATCAATGCTAACAGATTTTCGTTTAAAGCTATCGCATGAATAAAAGTAATTTTTAAAACTGAAATGAAATTAAAGAAACTAATATATAACTATATATATATATATATATATATATATATATATATATATATATATATGATGACGACGATGATGATGATGAGGATGATGATGATGATGATGCGGTCGTCGTGTTGATGAATGAGCAAAGTTTTTGGGGGTCTAAGCCCTTCCTGTTATCTGTATTCCAGACCCATCGCGATCAGACGTTCGCTGTAGACGGCGTTTGGCGCCAGCGGCCAGCCACCGAATAGATTTCGGAGGGAAATTGCGCTATATAAACACCGTCTGGTCTCTCTGCAGCCCAGCTGTCTCGGTCCGCGCAGGGGCACCGTAGGCGTACGCAGACTGACGGACACCGATACGCGCGCAGACGATCAGACGGTGCGTTTATACAGCATGCACGAGACTAGACGCGAGACTTAGACGGGAACTGGTCGAGATGACCGATAGCTGGCCTCAGTAATCAATAACGCGTTTCGTTCGATCTCCTCTCCGTCGGTGAGAGGAACTGATCCAAGGATTAAAACGAACGAGGAGGCATATTGTCGAAGTGATGTAAGACATCAAAACACGCGATGTCTTTCGATATGTATTTCGAATTTTTGAAATCACGCTCTAACAGCTACAGTGTAGAGTCTAGCTGCTTCAAAAGATGGCGAGATTGAGCGACATCTTTTGGTGCTATAGAATCCGAAAAATTCGAGTCTATTGACTGGACAAAATTTTCCACTCCAGTGACATCGCTGTATTAGCGTGGAGATCAAGTGTCGAGATTGCTGGGGCCTTCTATAGGGTCCAACCTGTGTGGCCGCCTTTTGGATCGCAGGCTTGTCACGGGATTCAGGCAAATGCGACGAGAAACTTTTATCGAGGGAATGACGTAAGGGCGATTGAGTAAAAGATGCCATACAGTCCGCGGTATTGCTCCAGAAATCAGGATTTGCATTTAATATATTAATATATTGCTCAACAACCCTACAAACACATAAAAAAGGTCGCTTCCAAAATTTGCCTCCCCCATCATGTGTGCCGCCCATGGCTAGAGCCATAGTAGCCACTGGGACGCTACGCCTATGCTGTTAGGTAGAGAGATCCCCTCAACTTAAAAATTCCTCCCCAAAATCTCAGCACTAAATTTTGCGTTGAGCTGTGCCTCTTCCCCTCCAGCCAAGTAAATTCCCCCCTCTCTTCCAAAGGCCTGGAGTCTGGATAAAACACTGTCTTTCCCCTCTGATTTGTACATGTAATTGGCAATAGAGCTGCTACGGTTTCACCTCGTGCAATTTCGATCGGTTTCGGTTCGGTTTTAACCGAAAAACCGCGGTTTCGGTTCGGTTTTTTGAACATCACTAGAATGTACAGCTTTTAAGCGTAAAAAATAGAGCAGGCGTCTTTTTTGCGTCATGTCTATGATGAGTCAGCAGCACTGCTTATGAGAAAGTGATGTAAATTTTATGTAGATTTACTTTTATGTATCAATTATTGGCAATTGCATTAACTGAGAAGAGAAGTCGCACATAGGCCTAATCATGCATTGTATTCAGTGGCGGCTCTAGGATCTGGCAAGTGGGGGGCCGTTAGGGTGGCAACTTCTAATCATGGGGGGGGGCCAACCATTTGTTGTTTAATGTATGTAGAATTAAGTACAGGGTCCCAACTGGGGGCACTGGGGGGCAGGCACTCAATAGGGGGCACGTGCCCCTGACCCCCCCCCCGGTGGAGCCGCCACTGATTGTATTTGCTATTCCCTACGAAAAATAAGCCTAACGGTCCAAATTTGCACGGTCAAAACTGCGGCTTCGGTTCGATTCGATTAATAGACGTCAATGGCAAAATTACCGGTAATAATAATAACAACACTAGTAATAATAAAAAGTACTGTACGCTTATAGCGCCATAGACTATAAATACTCAAAGATATCGATCGATGGTGTTTGAAATCCATCCGCAAAAGATCAAGTCAATTCCACGATGCGTGTGTGTGTGTATATATATATATATATATATATATATATATATATATATATATACAGAATTGCTCTGCATCCTGCCTACAGATTACTTCTTCAAAACGTTTCTCAGTCCGTCCGTACGTCCGTCGGTCTTATTAAGCATCGACATTTGCACAGCACACAACATGGCAAGCAGACGTCACGTGATCGATTTGGACTCATTCCGGATGTGGATGCGCCGGCGCGTTTTCTGTCCAATCGGATCTCCGCTTCCCGCTAATAATTATTCAACGGATCCGCTTAATTATGCGCATAAACAGCGATTGTGACCTCCGATAAAAAACCGCTCAGTTATCCCATCTCCCCCCCCCACCCACCCAATTCCTACTTAAGCAGCTCCACGCACAGCAAGGCTTCCACATCCGTACCGATGGGCACATTCCACAATGGTGAAGGGGCATGCCCAGTGTTTTACCCAGACTCCAGGCCTTTGGGGAGGATTGACTTGGCTGGAGGCAGTGTTTAATCTAGACTCCTGGACTCCGGGGTGGGGGAACTGACAAAGCCGGGGGGACTGACAAAGCCGGGGGAAGTCAGCTAGGGGCTGCTGGTAGTTGATGTAGTATGTCAAAATTTCCGGGGGCAATTTTAAATTTCCGGGGAGAAAGGGCAATTCCCCCGGAAACGGCCTATATTAAACCCTGGCTGGAGGGGAAGAGGTACAGTTTAATGCAAATTTTTTTTCAGTGCTGGGATTTTGGGAGTAATTTTGAGGTTTGGGGAACACCCCCCCCCCCAACCCAACGAACAGACTCGGATGAAACACTGCCCATGACCAAACAAATCGGCTTCTCGCAGAGAAAGACCGGACCCCACGATTTTTCTAGCAAAAATCGTCCTTTCAAAAATCCCTTTAACATGCTTAAAATCACAATGAGGGCTTTCGATTTGCTGTGGTTTCATATCCCCATCGGTTGAAGTCGTACCCCCTATTCAAATCCCCTTCAAAATAAAAAATCTTTGGTTTCTGTACATACGACCCACAATCACATAATAATAATAATAATAATAATAATAATTATTATTATTATTATTATTATTATAAGCTGTCATTGTATTTGGCAAATCACAATTTATCTGAATACTGACAACAAATTGTCACTGCAACAGTACTACAAAGAACAAACAGCTTCAACATACTTGCAATATTTAATAAATCAATCCTAATACATTGACTACTACAGTATCCAGCGTATAAAACAAACCTATTAAATGCTAAACAATCTCAAACATATAGGACAAGAAAGACAAAATTATATCAATCTGAAGGAGACTAAGTATTACATTACCTCATATTTATCTTCAATTTATATAGTGTATTGGTGCCGTACTCAGGGTCATATTTAGGATTGTGTGGGACCTGTTCCAAATGGCCTGGGCAGGGGGGTCCTGCCAGGTTACTCGTCCCTCCCCCAATAATGCATTGTGACGAGCAAAAAAAGGTCTTCAGCTACTAAGTGGGGGTCAGTGGAGTAGCAAGGGGAGTGCAGGGGAATGACTGCACTCCTGTGAAAATTTTAAGAAAGGTGGCATCTTTTTCGTTTTCTGGAAATGTAATAAATTAATAAAAATTAAAGAGGTGAAGCAACAAAAAACTATTGGACCATCGGCCACGGAACAATTTTTGCTCGTCAACACTTTTTGAGCTGTCTGGGAAAAAATTATTTGATGTGGGGGGCGATTTTTGACGTGGATTAAAAAAATTCTAAAGGTTATGCCATTTTAGTATGCTCATTGCTCCCCCTGGCTACGCCACTGGTGAGGGGTTCATTTTGTGTGGGGACCCTGTTCCATGTGGAACATGACTAAATACACCACTGACCATATTTGACATCAACCAAAAGTAGTACACAGACTGTACACTCTGCAAAAGATGAAACAAGAAAGCACAGATACAAAAAATATCAGCTTTGTATTTGCAATACACAACATTTTTGAACCCCAGTCGAAGGCAACGGTGAAAATGCAGCCAACCAGGTAGCTGTCTATATATTATAATTATATACATTACAATTACAATTAAGTTCATGTGCTTTTTTAACCGGATTACATGGTTCACGTCATCCAATTTATAAACAAGAGTCCATTTCATCTGGATTCTGCTTTGCCTAACTTACATAGAACATGTTTAAACGTAAATTAAAACCTGTTAACAAAAGCCAGTTGTTAATAAAAATTACACCATCCATCTTCCAGCAGCAGGTCCAAGTCAGCGACAACTGCATTCTTACAGAAGTTCAAACTGTGAAAAAATTAAGTCAAAGTTACACCAGTGAACAGAAGCAAATCAAATCCTGCACAACATTCTAACGGTACAAAATTCACAGATTCAATCAAAATTACAGTAAAATCTCAGTAAAAATTACAGTAAAATCTCTCTACTAGGAACTTGGACAACAAGGATCCTCCTTTTTAAGTCAACATTAGAGAGTGACACGGGGACAACTTTTTATCCCCATCCCCACCCCGCACCAAAACATTTCTCCCCGTCCCCACCCCATCCCCGCATTGCTTCTCCCCGTCCCCACCCCATCCCCGCAGCATTTGTCCCCATCCTCCCCATCCCCGCACCAGACTTTTTCGTCCCCTCATTCTCCCCGCAGTAAGCCGTCAACATGCATTAACAAAATTATGACGTCATGCTTTCGACTGTTAAATGGTATTATAATTAAACGTTTAATTCAGCGAACAAAAAAGATTAATAACAGCATCAGCACTCCATTGTGCAACCTTCTCGTAGTGTGGCCACACTTCACTCACTCAGTTATACGTTTATAAGGATATTCGCTCACTTTTACTTTTAATCAATTTATCGATGCACATTTTTACATTTATGACTTCGAGTGATGGAAAATAACAAGCCATGTGCCCAAGACAATAGAAGTTAAAAGGCACACAGGAAAAGGAAGTAGGCCTACTAGGCAGTACTTGCGGCACATTGCCAAGTCAGGTGGCTGCTCTAACGCCGTGTATTAATTCCACACATACCTACTTAACGAATAACCAAATGGGTTACTAAATACTCTCCATGCAGAAAAACAAGAACGCCTGCACAACGTCATCAATATTATTAATATCATCAACTTGATAATACTGATACCGTCACCGCGGTATTACCGTGGTAAATGTCCCCGTTCCCGCGGTATTACCGCGTGACAAGAACCCGTTACCGCGGTGATACCGCACTTTTTGGCCAAATTGTCCCCACTACCGCGGTAATTACCGCGGTTACCGCGGATTTCCCGCGGTAGCCGTTACCGTGTCACTCTCTAGTCAACATGTTAATGAGGTTTAACTGTGCATTGCTCTAAAGAGGATTTCAGAGTTATCGAAATATACAAATGTACTGTAAAATAACAAATAGTTTTATATGAATGTCTGTAAATTCTATAGACAAATAATGAATATGGCACAAGTGCCTGCCTGTCTTCTAATGTTCACTGTACAAATAACTGCATTGATCAAAATAATGGCATGATAACATGATAGCATTAAAAAATAGCATCCACTTTAACCCACTTTTTGATGATATTCCAGTTAGCAAATCGATGCGCCGCTGGCGACATAGGTTACACTCAATTCTCAACAGTCAAAACTTAATAAATTTATGCAAATATCAAACATCATCTACAGAAATTTGCCTTAAAACATATTTTTTTTAAATTGTCAAATTATACTGAAAACCTATTCGAAAGCAAAGTCTCAGAAAATCTCTCAAATCTCTAAATGTTTTCCATAGAAAAGGATTCATTTCCAGCAAGATTCAGGAGGCACATAACAATCAGCAACAACAACAACAATGTAAAACAGCAGTGACTATAAATGATTATCTATGAATACTATATATGCAACTGCAAAGTCTGCAATTCAAATTCAGTAGAACGAATAAAACAGTTAACTGTGCAAAACAGTCACAGAAAAGTAAGGCACATAGTTTGTAAAGGTTCGCAATGATGATAACTCTAAAAGCTATTCTAATGTGATGCTTAAACTAGTAAGGCAAATTTAATACAAACTACATAACATACTCATGCAATAACATGTACAGACATAATTACAACATTCTAAAACGATACACGTGTCCACATTTATACCTTTAACATCTCAGATCAAGTTATAGTTTTGCAGCCGGCTCATCGAATACAAGAATATCATCAGTACATTCTATAAATATCAGCCAATCAAAATATTTCATAATCCTGGTTTAATGTCATCTGCAGCCTTTAACAAAACCGGTTCAACGCAATATTGTTCAAATGCTGCTCAACATTACCATGCTAAAAATATAACGTGACATCGGCCACACTTACCAACAACCCCAAAATCATGCCTTCAGCTAGAATTTAAACCGAAAAAGGCATCGCAGAACTGGCTAAACAATTAAAATAAGAATTTCTAAAACAACAGGGAAAATATCTTAATTGTGCATTTCTAACTGCATCCACCTTCAGATTTCCAGACCTTCATAAAATCACATAGTCGAATCTGATCAACGACAAAGGAAAACAATTATTTCTAATACAATACATTTCAGTAAAAATACAAGCCTGATGAATAATACTTAGAAACGCACTTGACTGTACCTGAACACTCATCATCACAACTTTTTAATAAGACAAGTTTATCTGAACTTAACTACGGGTATTCCTCAAAATGTTGATATCCATAAAAATAATTAATCAATAATGTTATATTATATAAAGATAAAATGCAAAGAAATTATTAAGTTATGAAATGCCACTGTTCATTTCAATCAAAATAAGGCTAAACGATAACATTTACAGACTGTAAACAGGCAAGCAAGTCTTTACACCACTTAAAGATTTCTTGACAACCCGACGTGCAAGCAGTAATGTAATAACAGCACCGATTACAATGATACACTCAGTGGCCAAATAGACAACTTGCGGTAGGAGACTAATTTGAAAGATAGCATCACATGACACTGATAACAATTTGTCACACATTTAAAACAACAATCACAAGACCTAGGCGATACATTGACGTCTGCCAAAAGAATTCTGCCAAAAAATTAGCTCTTTGTGAAAGCACCTTCTACTTGAAAATAATAAACTGTATCCAATAATGATGTAATTGTACAGACAAGCGGATCAGAAATTCACATTATGCAATGTTGTGTGCAAATTGTGTGCTCATAGGTAAGCACATTGTACACTTATTACGATAAGTGTACACCATCACTTAAGCTAGCTGCATGTATTGAGTGAATTCTGTGGCTAAGCAAGTTTTGCAGACATCGAATGAAGAAAGCAGTTTGAAAACGCATAAAGCTGTGATCGCTCTACACAAAGTCACTTTGGTGTCGGCACAGTACGGCTACTGGGGCCGTGCTGGTATCGACGGACGATCTGGGATATTTGGAGGGGGACCGCCCTGAATGACGCTTCCTGGTCTCCTGAGAAAAATGTTTTCAACAAATACAATCGGTAAACAGTGTTCAACATTCTATTCTTTAAAATTGTACTAATTCTAATGTGAAGAAAAAGAAACAGGTCTGAAAAGATTGCGACCGTATTTTTTATGGGCAAATCCACAACGTGCTGCAAAATTTTTGGCCACTTCAATCAAAATAAGGATAAAAACAGGCATTCCAGATCCCAAATCGAAAAATGTTATCTCTGAAAATGTCTTTTATAAAAAAAATACTCTCAAACTGACTGATTTAATGCACTGATCATAAATTTCAATCTTGCCTTATTCACTTATTCAGCACGAAATTATTTCATCAATGGATTCTGTGTTATCATCACCACCTACTGGAGCCCATCCCTGCTATAATCATGTGCAGTAATGACTGACTGGCAACCTTCTGAAAAAAGTCCTGAGAACTACCTAAATTCAGAGTGTCAAGTCAGCAAATTTTAGAAATCCTGGAACAGCTTTGAAGTTGATGGTACAACAATAAAAATACAAACGTGCCAAAAGAAGGAATAACCTAAAAAGCCACTTACGAAGGAATCAGGGGCGGAGGCAAGTTAAACGGAATGTTCCCAACAGGAGTGGGACTTGGTCCCGTGCGTGTCGGCATGGTAGGTGCTGGTCTCGATGGAGCGGGACGTGCTGGCATTCCGCGGTTCCAATTCTTTGGAGACGGCGGTCTACGTAAAAACATCAACCACCATATACTAAGCCCAATTTACCTCACGTTCAAAGGCCTGTTCAAATTATGCCAGATATTGGAAATAAAGTATGGAAAATGACAGGAGGTCATATCTCCGGTGGGGTTACGAAAAGTGCTATAAAAAGAGGACTTAAGACTAACCCATTGTTCATCGGCCTGGTCGAAGTCTCATTGGTTTTGATCCAATCGTCATCAACAGGTGGCGGCGCCGGAGTCGAAATAGTGGACGATGAAACTTCGCCAATGATGCCAAGCGCATCTTTTGTTGCGTGGTACATTCGAAGTATCTCTTCGCGTCTTTGAGCCTCTTCGGCACTCTCCTCCATAAGAGTCGACTTCGAAAAATACAAGAAGTCGCGATATCGCATGATGTCAAACCACAAGACCATTTTAAAATTTACAAGGATTCAGCAACTTTCAAAATGCTAAGAAATACGTTGTGCTTCATTCCTGCAATCTGTAAAGTAAACATTTGGATCTGACATTTCATTCTGGACACAACAGGATAAATGAATCCCAACCAGGATCATAACCGTTCCTATTTTAATACTAAAAAAAAGAATGCAAACCTGGTCTTGGGTGGAGTAGAGATGAGCCAAAAGTTCACTCTTAACAAATTCCTTCAGCTACAAACATCAAAAGACATTGCAGATTCTTTAAAACATAAAAATCCCACTACATTTAAAGACAATTAGTGAACATATCCAGAAATTACTGTGCAAAATGTCTGATTCAAACATTTTCAGATGATCTGCCAACCAACCTCGTTGACAACCATATGCATGATCGTTTTTGGAACCATGTCTCTCTGTGTCTTGTGTACAATTCTCAGATAAGAATCCACGAGATTTCTTATCGTCTCAACCTGCCGTTCCAACTGAGGATCCATCGACCCAACCTCGTCTTTTGTCTGCAAACAATAACAAAAATTAAAAAATTAAAAGCACAACAATATAAAGACTAGCTCTTACTCACATTCACCTCTATATCATATCATATGTATCTTCTTAAAATTCAGCTCAAAAAGTCATGCTTGAAAATTTGAAGCTTGCTGGATTTTGTCAAAAGGGCTGTCTTGCTGTTACTTCTTGAAAAAATTCATCAACCACACAATGACCTTCATCATATTCTGGCTAAATGTTATGCCAATCAACCGATCAAAAAAGCACCATTAAAAACTTTTCCACTCAAGCAAAACTTATCGATAGCATCAATCCTTCCTTACAGCTTCATCTGCAGGATCCAATTTGCGCTCTGGATAAACTCCCGCTCGAAGAAATGACGCCTTCCAGCTGTCTACTTCCTCCTGGTTCTCCGCTGATAACTCCAACTGTTTGTAGTCTTTGTAGACATTTCTACAAAAAAGAGCAACAATAGGAGAATATGACATGGTCCACTAGAAATTCCACTAGTAACCAACACCCAAAGTAAGATCCAGCAAAACATGCCAACTATTCATAAGAAATTCCAGATATGAACTGGCAAAACCTACAGCTACAGTAAATACAGAAGAATCCTTTTATAATGAACTCTATTAAACATAACACTGGCTATAATGGACAAGGTATGAATGTCCCTTACTGCAAAATACCACGAAAATGAACTCGGTTACGATGGACTCTCAACATAACTGATGAAATCTAAAGGTAACTTGAAGTTCATTATAATCACATTCAATTGTAACGGACAAAAACAACAAATATTAATAGCATTGAAATGCACTACAGCTTTCAATTTGTGATGCAAAGTAATGTAATATGTGTCAGATTTGTCTAGCGCCTTTTGTGAAGAATCACTCAGAAGCACTCCCACTGCAATTACTGCATGTTGACAAAGAGATAGGTCTTAAGTCGTTTCAAAAAGAGGGCCACAGAATTAGGAGTTGCTAAGCCATGCATACTGGTGTCAAGAGCAGTCCAGAGGATAGGACCAACCAATTCAAAACCTCATTTCAGTTTAAAGGAGGTTCGTGCTTGAGGCACACTGAGGAGACCCCGAGTTGTGTAACAAAGACATGGCCGACCAGGGATAGAGCCAAAAGGATGGAGCAGCTCTGATAGATAAGATGGAGTGGCACCAGCAAAAGAGAGAGTGCAACCACTCTCAACACACGAAACTAAACTCAAGCAGGATATATATATATATATTTTTTTTTTTAACCTACCTGTTTTCAATGTTAAAAAGTGCAAACATGCTTCGACGTGACATAAAGCCACCCTCAATGTCGCGCAGCTTCAGGTTATCAAGCGACAACATGTATTTCTTGTCCTTCTCCTAAAATGACATACACAAATTCCTGTTGTAACAGCAAGAAATGTCAACAGAATTTAATACCATAGGTGTAGAAGGAAAATGAAAATTCCTTAACAGTCATTTATTTGTAACATAATGTAAAATGGATGAGTTAACTCAGAGAAACCTTTAAAGGGGCAACATACTGTATATTCCAACTTAACCATTAAACCGCCAGATACGTACTTTGTGACTATAGGCAATGTAACCAAGTATTCTCGGTTCTGCAGTTTAGGGGTTAAAGCAAAGAGCAAAGAAAAGAGAAAAGTGGTGTCTTTAGATCAGGTTGTGCAATCTATAGAAAGATCAATGCAATCAATGCATCAATGCAATGCTGATAACAGTAAAATTCATACAAAAATTTCTAAAATGTTTCAACATATTAACATCATACTCACCTCTTCGTCCTTAAACCAACTCAGATTCTCGGCCGTCAGAACGAACCAGAATTCGGTCTTTCCGCCTTTGAACATGCTGATGTTATGCAATGCCAACCAACCTTTCCTTATCACCTGTCAATCAAAACATGGAGGTTGACATGTGTGTGTCAATCACGTTGGAAACAAACAATACTCTATAACCAGCATATCATAGAAATCAATTGGATATTAATTTCTGAATAAGCAAAAAAAAGTCGGAAAATATGACACAAACCTGATTTCCAACTTTTCGTTTGTTTACACTTTCAGAACTCTGCTGGGCGCTAAAAGGAAAAATGCTTTCAATAGAAATGCAGTCAAATGAGAAGACCAAATGCTGAGCAACAGAATATGACCAAAATGTATATTTAAAAATAGTGAAACAGAAGAATTAACCCTTAAATTTGCAGAACCGAGCATACTCGGTTGCAATTGCATCTAGTTACAAAGTATCTGGGAGTTTAAGGGTTAAAATTAATTAAATTAAGAAGTAGAAGAATCAGAAGACATAAATTCAATGCAAAGCAAACATGTAATTAAATATGATGCAGCCAAATGGACACAAATGTCAACAAACTATATTGCAAATGAAGTCAGATTTTAAAAATTCTTGCTTAATTTGAAAATGCTTACATTTAAGTAAAATAAATTGAGGCTACGGGTATTTAGTCCCACATATCTGATGCGATACAACATGTGCATTAAAACCCTGATTAACTAGTGAGTTAAAAAATTATCACATTTACAGCTCTATTAATTATAATTAGGATTCAATCTTTGAAAATTGGCTAAACAGCCAAATAATGATGAGCATCTATTCTTCAAAATATTACAGGTTTTCAGTATTTGAATTGTCAGAATGTTCTACTTACTTAGCAAATCCTATAAAATCTTCATGATTTGTATTCATGTACGACAGCTGAATTTCCACGAGCAGAATGAGCTGATCCTTTGTCTTCTGTTCTCGTTCCTTGACGCGCGTGTTTATGATGCGCTCCGATTCTTCGCGCAGATGAGGAAATCGTGTCATCTGTGACGGAATAGCATCATGACGTAAAAGTTATTTTAAAGTCAAGCCATAAAGCATATCAAAGATTATCAACAGCATAGGACAGAGGGTTCAGCAAGGGAAAGTAGCAGATATTCTACTGAAATAACTGCAGTAGAACATACACTGTACAATGGACAACATTCAAACAATCAATTCTAAAATTCCATGAAGTGATAATGGGTATGCTCCTATATTCACAATGAACTTTGATTCCACAGAGCAATAACATACAACTTCTAATCAACATGCAAATAATGAATATGAATAATAATGAATTAAAAAATATAATAAATAAAGAGCAGTAACAAGAAGGACGGCTACAAAGTGCAAAGAGCTAATGACCAAATGACAGACTGCACACCTTCTCTGTACATTTGTGAATGACATTAGTCAGTTCATTTACAACCAAGTCCACACATTTAAGTGAAGGCTCCTTAAGAAGTGTCACTTGCTTCTTGACAATCGTTTCGAATGCCATGTCGGGTGTAAAAAGCCCAGTTCTACAAAAAGTCCAACCAGTAACACAGCAGTCACTAGGCATGCACTATTGGCTCAAAGACAGCAAGACTCTTTGTGAATCTAGCTACAACTACAAGTACAAACGATACTTAACACATTCAGCGCCCAGGATGTATTATTAGGCCCAAAATATGACTATCTGCTGGGCCCGGGACACACACCAACACACACACCCACACCCACACACACGCCCACCCACACACACGTCCTATGTTCTATGGCAGAGGTACTCAAATTGCAGCCTGCGGTCCATAGTCCGGACCGCAAGGATGGTTCTTGTGGACTGCCACAGCTTTTTGAATATGTGTATAAACAATTTTTAGCCTGAATTTTTGTGGGTTTCAACACAGGAGAAATCCTACTACACCACCTAAATTATTTAGAGCAGGCTAGATGCAATGTTGCCACCCCTCTCCGTCCCCAAAGAAGCAATGCAATAATATGATTGTACGAACAAGATATAACTAGGTTATTATCACTATAAGTTTCTTGGGCAAAGTTTTTGCATTCGTTATAAATGCTGCCCCTTAAAAATGTCAAATTTGCCGCTGTGGGTCAATATCTATCTATACTATTCATAAGTGTGGCACAATTATTAGACATTTTAAGGTACGTTTCAAGCAATATTATCAGTAACATTTTAGTAAAATAATGCCACCCCCTAAAAAGTGCCGCCATGGCCTACTTCGCCTACACCAAGAAAAAGCTTTTAATCAATAAGTGTAGTTGCATTACAGCTTTTGGTCACTCAGTTACGGTATTAATCATAATTAAAGCCTCTAAAAATAGGCACCAGAGCTTACCGTCTAATTCTAGTGTTACTCAAAATTTCTGCAACTGGGACTCCACCCTAGACCCCACTACAAGAACTAATGTCCCTGAAAACATTTTTCGAGTGGGGGATTGCTAATATGCTGTCATAAAATCTAAAATTTATAATTTGCATTTTTGGATTTTGTCATCTTTATCTGTTTCTTGGTTCACTTATAACAGTCTATCAGTCCCTTAGTTATGCATAGTTGCCTACTAAGCTGTAGTAGGCATAGGAATAATAGAATTCCCCTTGTAACTAATGTACCTCAGAAACAATGGAAGACTGAATGCAATGCAGACCAGCTTCAAAAAAGATTGAGTTCTACGGATTGTGACACAATGATACGCCCAACTGGAAAATAAGGCCGGCACCGAATGTGTTAAAGAGCAACTACTACGCTTAACTGACAACCACCTGAAAAGTCCTGAAAACAAAGTCAAGAACATTTTCTAATCATCAAAATAAAAATTATGATATATGTAGATACACTATAAAGAAATTCAAAATCTTGGTAATGAACAATAATTCATATCTGGCATTTGACAACTAACAAAAATCTATTAAAGTAAATTTCAAAATAAAATTCTAAGCTTTATATAATAGCAAACTGAAAGGAAAATTTCTAAGAACGAACCTGATTCCGTGTATGTTCTTGATGGCAATCATAATTTCTCTACGCATTTCCTTTTCATCAAATTCAATCTGTAAAAAAGTAAAAAGATTGATTGAGACTCAGTGCAAAGCTTAATGAATCCAGCAAAGAGTGCATTTTTTAAAACCTGTGGACAATTCAAAAGCACCTGTAGGCCTACATGGTCATTTCCTGAAAATTACATTCTGGCTTCAGTGCAGTCAACATCCTAACTTTTCTCTCTCAACTATAATTCATCTGAGTATCTCTGATTGTTCGTTCAGAAGATGCGCTATATAAATGTATTGTTACATCATATGCTACACTTCTGTATACTTGCTTCATAATGAAAAAATCTTGAAAGTTTAAGGAATTGCTTGCTAATAATAATCTGCAAACATCTGTCATGTAAAACATTGTATGCTGCATGGTTTATTTATGCATATGTTCTATCCATTAGTGAAGAACTATAACAAAAGACAACCAGGAGTGCAGAATGGGGGGGACGGTACCATCACTTCTGCAGGTCAACTTGGCCAAACACAAGTAGAGAGTTTGGAGGAAAATCACAAACTTTCCAGTTAGGCCCTGGGTACAGTTCATCCCAAAATTTAGGGTTAGATTCAATCATGAAATTTTGAGCATATTTTGAGACAGCATATAAGAAATCTATTCTCTCCCCAACTGATAAATTTTCTTATCATTTTGCTAGGCCCATATGGGGGCAGATGCCCCTGTGTCCCCTCACAGCTAGGCTAATAATTCTATCTTTTCACCTTGACTAGTTCGAAAGGAAACCTTTCGTGAAAGATCCGGTTGATTTTCGCTCCTCCAGACAGTTCCTTCGTGTTGATCTCGCTGCCGGCGCCTTCGATGCTCTTCTCCAAATCTTGAGCAACTGTCGTAACCATTCTGCAAGAAATTGGCAACTGCCAAATGCCGAAGCAAAACCTCTCGATCCCACTAAATGTAACCACGATGACCCTTTGGATAACATGAGACCCTGTCTGACTGACTGACCTTTAGGCTGCAGCTATTTCAAATTTAGACTAAGTACCTAAGAATAGACAGCCACTGTGGTATTACTTTTGAAGGTGCTATATAAATTCACAAGATATTGCTTAATTTCTTAATCACCACCAAGACATACACAGTGCTCAAAATGCACACAACTGCAGATCAGCATACACTGTATCCAAAAGAAACCGACAGCTTCTAAGAAGATTCGGACAAAATTCCAGCTGATTACCTAAACTTAAATAGCAAAAATCTCAAACAGATATTTTAATTTCTGCATAATATATTATAGAATAAAAATTGAGAAATTCATTTAGGAAAGGTCCACATCTTCCTTACTGCATCATTGCCTTCGTTTTCCTGGCAGGATCGTCTGGACGGAAGTTCTTGAACTCCTCCACCTCCTTCTCCATCGAGAGAAGCTGTGACTGCAGCTTATTACGGAGGTTTGGAAGTGTGTTTCTTATGTGGTTTGTCAGCTGTTGATTCAGGGTTCGCTGTAGGTACGGCGTTCCCATTCTATCTGCCATATGCCTTTTTAAAAAATTGGAAATATAGAATGCTGATGAAAATGAAAATCAATTCTAACACAGTGCTTTCAAATACTGTCTGTAGAAATTTTTGCATGATATTTAACCATCAATTAGAGTGGGACACAACAAAGGAGACAGGATTGGTGAGAATCACACATATTTAACAATATTACACAGCAATATGAAGCCTAATTTGGAGCACTTCTGAATTGTAATCATACAGAAAAGGCACTACATAAATGTTGTATTACATTACATAACATGGCATTAATCTTAAACCTACTTGTACGACGGATGGCAAAGGAAGAATTTCCTTTCTGCGGCCATTGCAGCCTTTATGTCTTTTCTTCCATCGATATCTTTCTGACTCCGATTAACAACGCCAATGTAGCCTGGTTCATAACAAAGAAAATCATTCACAGAAAACACAGAAAGAAGAAGAGTGTCAACTTCAACATGAAAACAAAACAATCAGAAATGATGAACATATAATTATCATTTGTAAACTTCAGTATCAATATGCAAACACTCCTAACCCTTAAACTGCCAGATACTTTGCAACTACATGCAATGTAACCAAGCATTCTTGGTTCTGGCAGTTTAGGGGTTAAAAGTATCAAATTCTAGAAAGAATCAGACCTCGTCTGAGCGGCAGAAGACGATTCTCTAGAATGTCGCGGGCATCAGTTCCTTCATCCATCAGATCCAATTTGGTGATCACTCCAATCGTTCGCAAGCCTGAGATAACAAAGTCAATTTTTTCAAAATATATCAATGATATCTTATAACAATTATGCAAGTTTAGAACATGAATCTTTGAAGGTCTTTACAAGAAGATTTATGATTTAAATATCAGCTTTTACAAGGAGGATAACCCATTTTAAGGCTCAAATATAAGGGTCATTGAGTCAATAATAAACAACATAACACCATTTGTTGTTGATTCATATTGCTACACTCAAAAGAGTCAATAGCATAAATCTGTGCTATTGTCATCATCAAATTTTCAAAATAATATTCAGGAAAACTAAATTACAACAGCAAATAGAAACTGATGAACACCTTGTGGGTCAACTTCTTTAGCGATTTTGAGGGCATCCGAGTTTGCGAGATCAGAATTTGCCGGAGAAATGGCGAGGATCAGGCAGTTCTCCTTGCTTATGAACTCCAACAACATGTTCCGGATCTGGATTTCGATGTCGGGCGGCTGGTCTCCCACCGGAACCTTTGTCATTCCCGGCAGATCGATCAGCGTCAGGTTAAGCACTGAGAAAAACAAAAACACCCAGTGGCAACAGTCATGTGACTTCCACCAGAAAAAGTTACGAGCAACAAAGTTTCAGCCACACAAGCTTCCGAAAATGATCACTTGAGCATAATTAAACAGAAAATGATGCTGGAATTGATTGATTTTGTTGTATCTGCTAGATAAACTTCCTACCATTGGGTGAATATACTCGTAAGTTGATTGGGATATTTGAAATCCCCTTATTAGATCCCGTGACACGATCGGTTTCATCTTCGATCTCCTTGCGTACAAGATCGAAATCAGTGAAAATCCGTCCTTTGCAGTGAATGAACTCAGCATATTCTACAGATTGACATAAATCAAAAGCATTCGTTCATGAAATTCAATAAAATATTTGATAACTGCTAAAGGCGGAACATCGAGTGGCAAAAACACATCAACTGCTACAAGTTACCATAAATGAACACAAGAAATTATTCAGAAATGAAAAAAAACTAGCTCCAGATATCCTATTTAACACATTCAGTGCTGGTTTGATTTTTCTGGCTGGACATATCACTGTGCTACAGCCCATAGAACATAGGAAAGTAATGTAATGTAATTAGCTATTTATATTGCGCCTAATCAATCAATGTTAGCAAGCACATTACAATTAATGTCAATTATGTCAATTATTATGTGCACAATTAAACAGATGTGTCTTCAAATGTTTACGGAAAGCGACGGGCGACTTTATGTTCTGTAGCGCTGGTGGAAGGGCGTTCCAGGCATGGTGTCCAGCGTACGAGAAGGCTCGTTGCCCCATGACTGGAAGTATATATATGCCCCGGGTCCAGCAGATAGCCATATAATAGACGTGGTAATATGTCTCAGTGCTGAATGTGCTAAACAACTGCTCAATATCTTACAGAAGCAGATCATACAGTGGATGATGACCCATTAAAAGTCCAAGCAGCAGAATCAATAACCATTAACAGTTTTAAGACAAGTAGAGAAAGTATACAGCATAAGAGAAACAATTAATTTTTTTATATACCTGATCATCTGCAAAGACACTTAGAAAACACAAATGAAAGTTCACAGTATGATCAGCAAAGTTGAAATGTTAGGAAAAGTAAGTAAGAGAAATGAGTCAATAAGGTCAAACTTAGAAAGTTGCATTGCATTATCTCTCCTTGTCAATGGATGCAGACAAGTGAAGAGCAAAGCCAAAGCCATAAACACAAAGATAACATTGACCAACTTAATATAGCTCAGGACTAGTTTCAATTCAACCTCCTCAACATTTTATGACAACACAACAATCAAAACCGATTTTAAAAATTGTTCTTCAAAATACAGCCAATGCTGCATAATAGTAACTACCTTGTTTTGAATTAAACAGCTGTAATACAAGAGGCCTTCGTGTTACAATTCCTGAACCGCGAGGAAGAAAATCTCTGAAAGTAAAGAAAATTTGAAGACAGCGTAGTAAGATTACTTCCCCAAAACGGTTTTCAATGTCTAGTTGCAGCTACCTATGATCATCACAGTTGCATAATTAGGCAGAGATCTATTAGCTATGAAACCAAGCTGTTGAAAAAAGAAAATGTTAATGGTGTTACTAAGTGGTGGATAGAGTAGAACTCCACAGTTAAAAATTAAAAATCAATTCGTTAATTCCAGACAATATATCTGTTCGGAACGACAAAACTTTAATCTCCTGAAGCCATAGTCGACTCTAAACTGCTACTAAAGACGTCATTAGCAGCAGTCAAAAGTAGCAGTCAATAGCAGTCGTAAACAAAGCAACATTAATCGACTAATTCGCTAATTCCGTGTAAAATACCTATTCAGGACAACGACAAAGCTTTAATCTCCCGAAGCCATGGCTGGCTTTATACCGCAACTAATGCAATCATTAGCAGCAACTAGCAGTTAACAGTAGCAGTTAGTAGCGGCGCTGACTGATGACTGACTCAGAGGCCATCTTATACTCTTATACTCTTATACTAAATAGTACGTACCGCCCCACGAAGTTTTCGAGGACGCTGCTTTTGCCGGCGCTCTGGCTGCCGACGACGGCGATCTGCGGCAGGTCGAGCCCGAGAGGGATGCCGAGGGAGGCGAAGGCGTCCTGAAGGCGATTGACGATCGGGATCAGCTGCTGCATTCCCTGATTTCCCGACATTTCGATCCCAATTCCAACCACTCAACGTCCAAATTCAACAACAACACACCATAGATTCTTATGCACACGAACACAGCATAGAATATACTAAACAAATGCGAAGAAATGAGTCTATGGATCATGGATGCACGCTAAATTCTATGATGGACTTGAATTGAAAGGGAAGCTGTGACAACTGACAAGGGACTCAAAGAGTCTTACAGACTACCTGGCTGTGACTATATAGCAGATAAGTAGCGGATCGATCCAGGTATTTAGCTTGCAGGGCATTTCGTGTCACATTCCTCGTCTGTCCCATCCTTAAGGATTGTTGCATGCTGATAAAATTACTGAAAAGTAAGAAACAACGGCAGTCGATCGTGCCTTTACAACTTTTCGGGGTTTCGCACTTTCGCTGTGATAAGAAATGAGCAGACAAAATTTCTTGTTTTTGATGTCTATAAGACCTGTTGTATAATGAACCAGATATCTAAATAGGGACTACGCGACTCTTACCTCGATCACCCTATACTAGCCATTCCCCAAGTTATTCGGCAGGAGGAGTTTCATTTAGTTGATGTCCCTCGTTCTCGTACAGTCAATGCATGGCGTTAGTGTGTAGTATGAAATGGCTGAGAGTGCTCTATTTCAAACCCTGTAAATCGAAATTGAGATTTATATTGTTGGTTATTCTTTCAAAAATTAAAGCAATGAAGATGGGGCAAGAGGAAAATGTGAATTTTGTCTGAGAATGTCTTCAAATCGATTAGATTTTTTGCATATCTAGGTCCTATAGGCCTACACCCTCTATTCAACAGGCCTTCAATGCTTCTCTCACTCAGCTAATTAATTTTAAAACTTGTTTTTGATGTCTATAAAACCTGTTGTATAATGAACCAGATATCTTAATACGCGGCTCTTCCCTCGATCGCCGTATTACGCTTTCCCCAAGATATTCTGCAGGACTTTCATTTAATTGATGTCCCTTGTTCTCGTACAGTCATTAATATTATTGGCGTTAGTATGTAATATAAAATGGCTGGGAGCCTGGGAGTGCCCTATTTCAAACCCTGTAGATCGAAACTGACAACGATAGCCAGCTATTATTAATTATCTTTGCAAAGGTTAAAGCAAGGAAGATGGAGCAAGAGGAAAATGTGAATTTTGGCGTAGAATTTTTTAAAATCTCATTAGATTTTTGCATATCAAGGTCCTACCCAATAAACACTAAACGTTGGGCCATTGCAGGGCCGACGCGTGTAAGTGCGGGCCACATGGCGATATTGGCCGAAGACCCGCCAACAGATTTATGCCCACAGTGGGCCAATGAAGCTGGCCCAGACGCGGCCAGTCGACGCTTAATGCTTACCGGAGTAGTAATACGCACTATAGTTCCGGTTTACTATTTTAGCTGCTTAATCAAGTGTAAATCAACAAATAACGCATAACATTCTCATAAAGTTATAATTAATTATACTTATATTAATTATAAATTAAATTAGTGCATCATTGTTTTGAATAACACTTAATCATAACTTTTAGAAGTTTTTGTAATTCAAATAAATGTTACTGCGGCACTGATATATGGCCGCGATCTGCTGCTCTCGTTAAACGCTGTGAAGTGAGTTGAATTTATTTTTGTAACAAGTTCATTTTTAAAACAAATCTTGTAGTTCAATTGTCTGCACTTAATGTGCGAGTGGTGAACTTTGCAATTTGAGGCTTCCCTTTGAAACTTGACTTGGCTCTTAAAACATTGTCATGCGCTGTTGCGCCGCCATGTGATGGTATATGTAGCACGTACGTGATCTATAATTATAATTGTGGAGGGGTGGGCGGAAACTGGCGATTAGAACCCACTGCTTACTGTTACACCTGTAATTCTCTGGTTTCTCTATTCACTGTTGTGTATAAAAGTGTAAGCATCTAGTATCGGAAAGTCGTGTCAATATGTTCATTCATTCATTCATTCTTGGACGATTTCTGTAGCGCTGTAACAAGGCTGAGGCCAACAACAAAAGCGCTTTAACATCTCAACTATACCCCAACCCAAACAGATGCATTTTTAAGCTCTTGATGAAGTGCTCAGGAGTATTAGCCGTGGTGACATCGTCGGGAAGAGAGTTCCACAAGATGGGGTTGCCGCGTGCAAAGGATCTCTCTCCAAACTTAGTAGTCTTGGAGGGAGGAGGAACCTGAAGTTTGACCCCACGACTCGAACGGAGTGACAATCTCCTATCACTGCACTGCGGTCTCTTTACAACAGGGGCGAGATACTCCGGACAGTACGGGTCCGTGTTGCTGATATGTGTGGACTTGCATAAGAATATGACATGCTTATGTACAGCCAGTTGGTGCAAAATATTGTGAAATGGGTTCAAAATTAAAAATGTTGGGCTGTAGTATAACAGCATTGAATGTCAGCTGGTCTAACAGATGCATTATGCAAATATAAGGAATTGTTTTAATAGATGCAATTAGCATTATGCAAATATAAGGAATTGCTTGAATAGACACAATTAGCATGTTCTCCAGTTTGTTAACGGTAATTTTAAAAGCATTTTACTATTCTTTCTTATATAGAGACTCATATAGAGACTCACTTATATAGAGAACAAGAAACACAAACAGCACTTTTTTAGTGCAAGAGTGGTGGACAGATGGAATGAACTGGATGAGAGGATAGTAACGGCTACAACTGTGAATGAGTTCAAAATAAACCTCAGTAGTTTAGGATATTAGAAATTACAGAAATTACATTATATTAGAAATTACAGAAATACCTACATAATCGTCTCCAGTCCGTCCTGAACGCTGCTGCGCGAGTGATATGCCAGGCCTCATTAGGCGATCACATTACTCCGCTGCTACGCGATCTGCACTGGTTGTCTGTGCCAGAGCGGATCCATTTCAAGCCGCGGCTCGGGCATGGAATTGTCTACCGCCATCAATACGGCTCTCTACGACCTTGAATACTTTTAAAGAGAGACTTAAAACCTGGTTATATCGCACGAGTTATCTGTAACTTTGTAATGTGTTCACGCAGTTCGTTCGGACGAGTTACCACATAAATCAGTACGTTAATAATAATAATAATAATAATAATTAGATTGGACAGGAACAACAGTGGTTCTCACACAGGGCAGTCCCTACCGAACCACTTTAAACCTTGTTATATTATTATTATATTATATATATTATTATATTATATTAAATCAACATGCTGTCCAGTACTGTTGTGGATGTGTTGTTCCAGCATTTGTTACCTCTGAAGAGTACTGCATGATTTTTGCAAAATTAAATCAAATTGATTCCCAAAATTGAGATATTGTCGGGGAGTGTCACTATACTTGTCAACAGAGGTGGAACAAGAGGCAGCAGCTTGGATGTTCCCACTATACCTGAAGGAATGAAACTGCCAGCCGATGCAGTCAAAGATTTGAAGGATGCAGCATCTTTTGTCAAGCAGAATGAGCAAGCTGGACAAGGCTTGGTTAGATGGTGTTAATTTTATTAACTGGTACAGTAAGATCCAGGTTGAGTGTGCCCCCACATTTCATCTCTGATGTTTATTTCTGAATAAATATTCAGATGTTTATCTCTTAATGGGCCTTCTGTTACCCTATTTGAGCCATTTAAATATGCAAAATTCGGCTTATGTCTCAAATTAGCCTACAGCAAGATGATGTACTCTGCCAAGAACATTGAACATGCCAGTAGGGCCCAAAATTTATACTTTAGCCAATGCTATCATGTATTGGATGTGCGTGTACATTACATGTAGCCTACCTAGTAAAATACGACGTACTTTATGAAGGTTTAACTGGAACTGTTTAGGCAAGATACTTGTCAACGTTTGGAGCGACAACTATCACCGATACAGTTAATGGTATGATGAAGGCGATTATGATGAACGAATTGTCCTGCCAATTCAACTGGGCTGGAAACAGGGGAAAGCACAGCTTCCAAGCACTGGGATTGTCACCTTCCATATGTGGTATATGCACTCTTTATTTTGTTTGCAGATTTCAGGTCACAGTGGTTGTGTTTGTATATATTTGATAAGAGTTTGAGTCATTGCAATAGATTGCATTTTTCACAATACATCTTCAAAACAGCTGTTACAGACAAACTCTATTTATTGACACTGACTGTAATGGGCTTAAAACAATACAAAGTGATTTGCAGTTATGTGTAGGAAGTTGGTTAAACTAACAGACTATGCACCATATTGATTCCAGAGCAGCAAGCTAGAAGTCCAATTACACCAAACTCTTGATCTGTACGTTGATAATAATAATAATAATAATAATAATAATAATAATAATAATAATAATAATAATAATAATAATAATAATAATAATAATAATAATAATAATAATAATAATAATAATAATAATAATAAAGCATGTATTATTACTGCTCACCCAAATATATGCTGATGTCAGGCTTCATATTAAATTGACCAGTGCCAATATTTAGGTGTTATGTCTTTTGTTGTAATTGCTTGCACTGTGCAGCTCCTTCAGTTACTGTTGGGACCATGGAATAGTGCAGGCTTCTAGTGACTTGTAAATACATTGACCAACTTGCTTGAGATACCAATCGTTAGCAGCTGTGGCTGGTATGAGCTAATGCAGACGCATCTTCTTAGAGAAACTCAGAGCAGATTAGCATGTTTTACCATAGGTATACATCATCTGGAATGCAACTTTAGGGTGAATATTACATGAGGTATTATTGAGAGAAAAATTATTTGTATTTCAAATCAACAGTATTTGATGTCTCAATACTGTTGTCTAAGTTGCAGATGCTGTGCGAATTAACGAACAAACGAGAGATACCGTCAACAGGCTGGCTGAAGATAAAATTAAGGTCTGGCTGAGACAGGCTCGGGACAGAGATGGTGGTCGGAAACATTTTCTGACTGCTGCTGCAAAGCAGTCATCTGATAAAAGACGTTTTGAACAACTTCCCTCAGACCAGGAGTCTGACAACAGTGTCGAATCTGATAACTGACCTACAGCTTCTGTTAAAACAATGTCACATATTTATTTATTACACGATATAGTGAAGAAATTGTTTAGAGCTGGTCATTTTATTAAAATTAGTTGTTCTTTTGGACTTTCAATTTGACTAGTTTTCATTGCTTTTTGGCAGACATTGTAGCCTTTTGTACTGTGCAGTCTGCAGCTGACCCCATGCACGCCCGCACATTGGGGCAAGAGATGACACTTGCCTCCTGGAAAATGCAAATACCAATATTTCACACTAAAATTTGAAAACCTTGATAAAATACTAACTGTGACCATTGTGTTAAAATGTTTTTGCCCCTTCTGGAAAAATTTATGTTGCATAAACGTGATCATTGTGTTTTGCTCCTCCTGGTGAAAATTCTGCAGGTGCCCAGCAGCCCATGGTTGTAACCAATTAGTAAGCAAACTTAATATCTGTTTAAGAGGTTTCATTGTCGTTTTTGGCTTGTATTTTTTATAACATCTATACTAGTAAATCAGTTGAGGCTGTAGATGGCGATCAATAATTTTCATATATTTTTGTTGTCAGATCTGATCAATAATTGATATTGGCTGTTAAAATGTTGTACCACTTATGTGAAAGTGCCGTTAGCATTATTTTTTTAGCATTATTTTTTGTTCAAAAATTGTCACAGCAATTATGTTGATACATGTATCAGAATCAGTGTTTATTCTAGCCATCTTGATATTGTGGGGATTTTGAAATGTTTGGGGGAGGTCTGAGTCTCCAAAACCTTGACAAGCAAAACAGAAGATCATCCATCCTTCCTAATATCCTTTACCCTTCTCAAGTTCTCATTTACCCTTCTCAAATGCTCTGGCAACCAAATAAATTGTCATCATCCTTACATTTTGCCCTCTCCAAAAAAGCCCCCCATCCTCACACTTTTGGGGGGAAATTATAAAACTTTGGATGGGGGGAATTCCCCCTCTCAGAGAAGGTCTAGAATAAACACTATCACAATTGATCATCGATCTTGCTTTGTAAGTTGTATGCTGACTATGTTTGTCATCGATTTAAAAAAAAATTAATATGTTATGTTTTAGAAGTGAAGGGTGTGAGAGTTTATATATGGTAGGATGGTGCAGTATAATATGCTGGCCCATTGAAGGGCCATTGAAGGCCGGATACAGATACGAACTGAGGGCCCTTTGATGGCCGGGCATGTAGGCCTTTATAGGACCAATTTGCAAAATCTATGAGGGCCCACTGCAGATATGAATTGAGGGCCCTTTGATGGCCCGACATGCAGGGCCTTTATAGGGCCAATTTGCAAAATCTATGAGGGCCCACTGCAGATATGAACTGAGGGCCCTTTGAGGGCCCGACATGTAGGGCCTTTATAGGACCAATTTGCAAAATCTTCGAGGGCCCACTGCAGAAAAATAGCAATTATTGACATTGGCCCCTCAAAAAAAAATTCATTGGCCATATGATAGGGCCAACAAACTGTGTTGATTGGGTATAAACCCTCTATTCAACAGGCCTTCAATTGGCTTCTCTCACACAGCAAATTAGGCTAATGATAAAACCTGTTCTTGATGTCTATAAAACCTTTTATATATTTAACCAGATATCTTAATACGCGGCTCTTCCCTCGATCGCCCGACTATAGTCATTCCACAAGATATCAGTGGCGTCTCCTGGAATTTTGGGTGGGGGAGGCAAAAGGGGCTGGCGTGTCACATTCTTTACCCCAGCTCCACACACTCTCTCCACATAAAACTTTCTTACCGGATTTGCGCGAATCTGATAGGTGATTTAATGTAGTCAGGTTGGGAGGCAGTTGCCCCCATTTGCCCCCCCCCCCGCGGCGACGCTAATGTAATTAAGTTTGCGACCATAATAAACCACGTGCTAAGTGTTAAAAATTGGTAATTACCTTTTCTCCGCTTGTCAGGCATTTTACGGACGACGATAAATACAGTATAGACCTACAAGTCATTTGGTGGTGATGACCTTTTTTGTAAAATATTTGGACAATTTTTCGTTAAAAATAAAACCTCCTGCACATTTTTTGGGCAATAGAAAATTATTTTGTGGGCGCACGTCTCCCGTTTTTGGGCGCGCGCCCACGCGCCCACCTTAGGGGGAACATTGGTTAAGGCTAGAGTTTGGGTTAGGGTTAAGGTTTGTATGAGAGGCCTGTCGGAATGTTTCAGTGATTGTTTAAAGTGCAGTTCTTTAAAATAAGAAGAGCCACTTAATAGGAGTGGTTTGAACCCAGGAATATTATATTTTTACACCCTCTAACCCCCCTACCCCCGCACCCAACCCACATTTGAGACTGATGCCCCCAACACCCCCGCCCAATCTCAGCTATGGAATGACCTTTTTTGCTTGTCAGTCTTGTTTTGGCAGGGGACCCCAGACTTTACGGACACCCCCCCAATTGATAATCCTAGAAATAACCCTGTTTGAACCCATGCGTGTTATAAGAAGTTGCTTTGATTTTCACTCTTTTGCTTGTCAGTCACAGTTCATAAAAAAGGACTGAAATCTGATAACTGCCTGTCAAGTTTTACTGCAATGGCGCCTAATTTTCAAGAGTTTGTAAGAGACATTGACGAAAAGTTATTTATAGGCTTAGTAAATACGCATTCTGCTACTATTGGTCTTTCTTGAACGTCGCCGATTTATGACTATTTTCTCGTGAAAAACGTTTAAATATTTAAGATGACGAACAGCGAGAGATTATTTTAGCGAAGGCAAATCCTTCAGTTTTGATGCCAAATGTTTTTCGCTGATCTCTGTCGGTTTATTTGTTTGTTTGTCTGTCTGTCTGTCTGTCTGTTTCTATATTTGTTGTCTACCAATTAGTTCGGTTTTGATTGTGTCGTGATTACCTATTGCACGATACAAATTTAGATTGTGCGATACTTGATATGAACCCTGACCGCATTATAATTGCAAAATTGGAGAGAGAGAGAGAGAGAGAGAGAGAGAGAGAGAGAGAGAGAGAGAGAGAGAGCACTGAAATTTCTCTCTCAGACTTTTACCGCAAGTCCAGATCTCATTGAAAGAGAAAGGAAATGACAAAAGCGATTTACCGGTTGTCGTGAAAATGATTAACAAATTTCTGATAATTGGATACGCGTCTGGTAATTATTGTCACAAGGAATTAATTTCCACTTTTCGTCGTAGGCCGTCATTCACAGGTCACGCCAGACGTGGTTAAACCAGCGACAGGGGACATCGACATACACTGTACACGAGTGATGCAATATGCAGTGACGTGTAGCATCAGCGTTATTTGTGCAAAAACGTAAAAATTTTGCAAGGAATTAATACTAATAATTAATTATACACCGGTCTAGATTAGTATCAGGAAATTTTCATTCCTTCAATTTCCAAAGTTTGATTGGTAGCCTATTTATACGGTAAGACATCAATGTATGGAGCAGCAAAGCATTAAAGCAAACTTTGATTTTGAAGTGATAAACGCCTATATCAGTAAATAAACTAAAGAGTTTAATATTTAACATCTAAATACTTGTCCGACGATGACGTCAGTAAGACAAATGTTGGTTGCTGTTTGCTCGGCAATTCTTCTGGGGTCTATTTGTGGACACCCTATTGGCAGAGATCAAGGTAGGCCTATGCCAGCTATAAGATATATAGACGGTTCTAAAGCAGAGTGCAGCAACAGTACACTATGCAGCAGCGGTTCATAACCGGGAATACCGGTACCTGCAACCCTTGGGAGTACTTGAAGGACGTTGTGTGTCGGGGTGGGTGGGGGTGGTGGTATGCAGACTGATCCAGAAATAATACAGTGTAGTCTATTTTAAAGACTTTACTACAATTTACTGCGTACACTACATAAATGCTGTAGAAAATTTTGTACTAATTCAAAAATTCTAAAGAAAAGTCCCATTTTCTGGCATTTGCACAGGTGCTTCTTACAGTTTATAATTTTTTCAATATATTGCAGTGCGTAAACTTTTGTCATGCGGTTAGGTATGCTGGTGGGTGTTGGGGTAGGGCCAGGGTTATTTCTAGGATTATAAATTTGGGAGTGTCGGTATATCCTTTCCGAAAAAGCCTGACAAGCTAAAAAGGTCATCGCAAGCTCAGATTGGGGGTGTTGGGGGTGTCAGTCTCAAATTAGGGGGGTGTTGGGGTGTTAGGGGTGTAAAATATCCCTTGGTAGGCCTACTTCGTCTCTTGTGCTTCTTTCAGTGGTACATAATCATAGACAGTCTAAGAGCCACGGCTAAACAGTTGACGCCAGGCCTGGGAATCTCGTCGGCTGATGAAAATTGTCACAAAGTATTCCGAAATATCCCAAAATGTATAAGTTAAAAAAGACACTTCTGCATGCCGTGCTCTGTGATCTAGACAAACAACCTGTAACTTAGGCGAGCTAGGAAAGCCCAAGATTATAGTCGACAACTGTTCTTCACGCTTATTTTTTCTTACTTTTCTTCCTCTATTTCTGTCATCCTAACATATTTGATCGATTGAAACCTTATTTTGCTTATAACTGTCTCGATCTCGCAGTCTGACAGACGACATAGACGTAACCTATACTTGGATAAAAAAAGTAGGGCCCAACTACTATGCTTTTACTCAAAAATGGGGGACTCGAGCCTTGCAGCCTAATAGAAATTGACGTTCATGAGTAACTGGGCTCCAATTCACTATAGTCTTTGTCTGGTCCCATCTGCAAAATCTGCAGCTGGAAAAACCTGGTGTACGGTTTTTCTCCGCCGTTCCGCCGTTTTCTGTTCTAACAGAATATCTCTGTCTTTTCCCCTCACAGACCAGAAGACAAAAGCGTCGGAATATCTGAGCGATAGTTCGGCGGAAGTTTTCTCCGGAGTGGACAAACTACCGGCAACTGGCGACGTCAAAGCCAGAAACGTCAGAGAATTGAACTGGGAGAACATCTGCGGGAACGAGAGAGCGGTGGGTGAGGGAGACGATTATCCCACCGACGAGTACGAGGACGCGACACCTGAGTGGGGCGTCTCCCAATGGACGGACCTCAACCGATCGCTCCATATCCTACGAGGAAACTATCGACAATTTCACGCAGACTTCGAAAAGGTACTAGGACAAAATGTCCGCGGACAAAATGTCACGGACAAAATGTCATAGACAAAATGTCATTGGGACAAGGTGTCAGCGGATAAAACGTTAGCGGAAAAGATGTAACCCTAACACGTGACATTTTGTCCGTAACATTTTAAGTATATTATAGAAAAAGTAACGTTGAGTAATGGCCTATAATTAATCTACATTGACAACGTAATTATTGGTTCTATAGGATTTCTTAGTTATCAATCGTCTTAGTAACGTTACGTAACTTCGCTATTAGGTAGGCCTACTAGTAGTAGTTCCTTAGCAGAGTAACTCCAGCTTTTGGTTAAAGTACAACCAGGGATATTTCTAGAATTGTGAATTTGGGGGGATGTCGACCTCAAATTGGGGGGGGGGGGGTGTCCGGAGCTAATTAGTAAGCATTTTGTATGCATACCATTATCACATTACCAAATTTTGGGGGTGTCGACCTCAAATGGGGGATGTTGGGGGGTTGTTAGGAGGTGTTAAAATATCACTGCATTATCTGCATACGACGGTATGTCGAACAAGACGCACAATTGCGTAATTCGACGTTTCGTCAGCTCTAAGTGTCACACGGCCATTGGTCAGACCGGATCGAAATCCCTCTGTGTCACAGTCCTTCCCAGGTTCTCGATTTAATTGCGGCATTTTCTGTGAATCACAGTAGGCCTACTACGAGACATCAATTATTTAATATTACTCTAATAATGATCGTGACGGTTAGTGTCTGATTCAAGTAATTGTTTCTTTCGTTGGTGTCATAACGGTGAAACTGTTGCTTGCAGAGTGGCTACTGCGCTGATTCGAACAGCAACAACAACAGCAACACAACAGACAACAGCTCTCAGGCAAGCTACTTATCTGCTACATGAATGCACAATAATAGTATTAGTGGTGGTAGTAGTAGTAGTAGTAGTAGTAGTAGTAGTAGTAGTAGTAGTAGTAGTGGTGGTAGTGGTGGTAGTAGTAGTAGTAGTAGTGGTGGTGGTGGTGGTGGTGGTGGTGGTGGTGGTGGTGGAAGAAGTAGTGGTGGTGGTGCCAGGTGGTGCCACCACTGTTACTGCTGCTGCTGCTGCTGCTCTACTGCTGCTGCTGCTGCTACTGCTGCTGCACCACTAGCAGTGTGTGGTGGTGGTGGTGGTGGTGGTGGTGGTGGTAGTGGTGGTAGTGGTGGTGGTGGTGCAGAAGAAGAAGTGGTAGTGGTGCCAGGGTGCTGCCACTGTTACTACTGCTGCTACTGCTGCTGCTGCTACTACTACTACTACTACTACTACTACTACTACTACTACTACTACTGCTAGGTTTAGTTGTAGTAGTAGTACATGGTTGATGTTAATATTGGCTTTTGCAAAATCTAACGACTGCGTATGTTACGATTTCAGACAGGAAATGAGAACACCGCCTGTCAACTGAACACCATCCTGCAAACGGTGGTCTACCTGGCGAGTGCCATCAACCGATCGGAGCCAAGGATTTCCATAATCGGACGGAGTCTCATGACCAACCTCACGAACGTCGTTTCCAACCCCGTCAACAGCATCTGCGTGAACATCTACGACGTCCAGACCTACATAGGTTCACAGCGCTCGCTCCGGTGTCCCTCGGTCACTCCGCCGCCGGGTACGACGAGTATAGACCAGACCCAGAGCAGTATACGCAGGGATGAGCAGAGCTGCCGTTGGTCTAGAGCCGCCCTCGAAATGCTAGAGCGTGCAGCACGACTGATAAGTCAGGCGAGACCTTGAAAGAAGTGTTGGTTGTCTCTCAGATCGCTGCCATCTTGGATTGCAACTCGTAAACGCACCAGGTTCGTCAAAATCCGATATTTGGATACACCCAGCATCTACGGTGTAAGCTTATATCGCGTTCTCACGGCCATCTACCCCATAGACTCATATCGAATTCTGTCGATTTTTCTGCCAAAATTTATTCAGAAATACATGCGTAATTTATGTTATCTAATTTTTTAAAGTGTAGGCTAATCTATATTTATCTATGCATATTTTGCTCTTGAGCACAGGAAAGATATTAAATTGAAATGTGATGTGACGCAAAGCGATACAATTTTCAGGTATTTATATTTTTGTGTAGCCCGCGTATATTTTATTTATTTAAATTATATATTTATTTGTTTTTAATTTATGAAACGCAAACATGTCTGTGATTTTTGTGTTTTTTCCGTAATTTTCTCGACATTATACAGATTTGTGAGTAGGTTATTTGTTAATTTAATTGTTTGTACAACAGGCAGTGATTATTCCTGATGTCTGAACTTTTATACATCTATTTATTGCGTTTTTGTATTTCAAATGTAAACAAGAAATAATGCCAGCTTTTGCTGACTCCGTAGCTAGGCCTTATACTGTATGTTCAGTATTCTCACTATTCGAGACGCAGCTTTCTACTGTATTTACTCTATTTAAATCTTCATAAAACGGTTTGATCTGTGATTTACATGTAGTGTGTGCATTGATACGTCTTTTTAAAATATTATGATTTTTATACGATTATTTTTGTCTGATTATTCGTATGGTGTTAAATCAAATATTATATTATCATATTGCTTTTAATGACTAGGCATTACTACGTTTTCGTATGAAACAATTTGACACCAATCGCATGTTGCATTAACTTATATCGTTTTAATATTGTTGTTGCTTTTTTACTTTTTGACACATTAAAGCAGCGGACGTTTCCAAATACAATTCGAGTCGTATTTTATAACTTGCGATATTTAAGACAGTGGCGTAGCCAAAGGGGTGGGGATAAAAACCCCTTTATTGGCCGACCAAAACAATTTTTATTGCGCATTATTATTCTGTGGGTGGAGGGGCGCCAAAACCAGGTTTACGGTAGCCAAAAAAGGTAAAAAGAAGCAAGCAAAAATATCAATATAGCTGTGTTATAATTATATAACTAACTTAACCACCAAGTGAAATAATAAGTGACGACCTTTTTCTGCTTGTCAGGATTTCAGGATATTTCGAATGGTCGTTAGTAACCCCCTTTAGGAAAATCCTGGCTACGCCACTAATTTAAAATACAGATGTTGGTTCAGTCAAAATCTGATGACTAGCAATCCACTGAAGTTCAGTGGACTGCGAGACACCAGATTACTAATAAATAAATAAATAAATAAATAAATAAATAAATAAATTGATTAATTATAATGTTGTATACTTTATTTTTGGCATAAGATTCATTAAGATTGCATAGACGTAAACTTCTATTAGGCCTTCATATTTTGCTCCCCCTCCCCCCCCACACACACACTTTTGATAGACTGCCATAGGGAAGGGAAGGTTTATGGGTTGGGACTTGGGCCCCCACTTTTTCATCCAAATTTACGCCAATATAAGATTGCATAAAAGTTGCAAAACAGTTATTGACGTATCGATGAATCGATATGACAATTCGTTCTGGGACAAGTTATATTTTCATAAGAGTAACTAGCTATACACCAAGCTAGATCCAATCATCCAGATAGGTCTATACGTATACATATACCTAAATATGTCTTCATACAAACAGAATTTAATTGAACGCATTGCGGACAATTGAGCATTTGAAAGGAAAAGAGAATCAGTATAGGCCTAAATCTGACAGCGAAAAAGAGCCTTCAACATTTACAGTTTTTACTTTTGCACCATTGACCTAAGAACCTCTGATTAAATGCACGATGCTTTAATTACACTGTAAGGTAATTTCGATTAAGTGATTACCGTATTCTCTGTATTACAGATTGTCGGGCTGAGAGAGAGAGAGAGAGAGAGAGAGAGAGAGAGAGAGAGAGAGAGAGAGAGAGAGAGAGAGAGAGAGAGAGAGAGAGAGAGAGAGAGAGAGAGAGAGAGACATTACTGTGACTAGGTGTAATTATAAGAATTATTAGTCACCGAGAATCTTGCCGAAAGGGTCGAAGTTCAAAGAGTGAGGAGAGCGAAGGTCTTATTATGAGGCACAGACGACGATTACGCATCAGAGTCTAATGGGCCTACTATACGCAGGGGCGGCGCTAGGGGGGAGGGGTTGGATCCGCGGGTTCGGACCCACCCAGTCTCGGACAGGGATACCCGAGCAAATCGTGCAAATCCGCAGAGAAATTTTGATTTTGATGGGAGGGGAGGGGTAGTCTGAGCAGGATCCTGGTTGTGTAGGTTGCATTAGATCCACCCATGCAGCCAAAAAAACAGCGCCGCCGCTGACTATACGACAGCGGTGCTGCAATGACATGGGTGTGAGCTTCTATTTGACCGCTGGGCTAGAGCCCCACTCCATTTTTGAGAGGTTGGGAGTAGACTATTGGCAATGGGTAAAGTGGTTTTTGGTCAACCTCCGCACACTTTTTCATCCAACTGGCTGCTGAATGCTGAGATGTTGTTGGCGCCGTAGGCTTTTGGCGTGGTGGTATGTGAGGGAAATTCCGGGATATGAATTTCTGGAAACAAGCTTTGGTTTCGGTTTTGGGAAAAGTTAAAACCAGCACAATAAAAAGTCGCGCCGATTTCCAGCTGCGAAAGTGCATCGTGACAGTAATTAATCAGTGAATTCCAACGTTCGATAGAGAATTATTATGGGCGCCAGCAGAAATTTTTCCAGGAGAGTTCAACATTCTATTTACCTGAAAGCACCACCAACCCAATAAACATGCCTCTAGAGGAGCTCAAGTGGCAAGCCGAGCGAGGACTTCTAGTGGCATTCCTCCAGTGGACCGACGGAGGATTATCGTCATCTGCCACTGCTGCTCACCCGCCGCTGGAGGTTCCACAGCGGCCGGCCACCAGCATAGAATATATCTATATATCTCTATGTTTTTTGTGAGCGCGCAATTAAACAAAGATCGAAGTTAATTGTTCGCAAAAGTGTTTAAAAGTGTTTCAAAATAAAGGTATTTTAAACGATGTTCATAAATTTGGTAGTATATTGAGTATGCACGACTGTTTAGACATTTAGCTTATATATATATTTTTATTATACGTTGCTTTGGGTGTTATATCTGCACAGCATAATATTCACGGGATCCTTATCTAGGGCACGACGTGAGCATTCGTGATTGGTCGCAAGTAATTTATTTCAAATTAGCGAAATTGGTTATCGGACATCATGCATTTATTCCAACGTACTTAGGCCATCGATTGAAACCCGTGTGCGATTTCAGTTTGAGATTATAATGCATCAACCGAGACCACACGTGCGCAGCATGTATAGGAGAGCTTCTATAGCGGCTAGTTTGAAGTAAAGCAGCTATAATTTCACTTCTTAACCGCTCTGGGCGTCTCCCATAGTTGATATGAGTCGAATTCACTCCTGATTTTCATGCACAAGTGGTTTGAAAATTGCCCCAAATTACTAACCCTATAATTGTAAAAAATAATAATATATCAGGCCTAATTCTCTGTACCATTGCCAGAACAAAATATGTATAATCATACTGCTTTTCTAATCATTTAATTGGCCATAGTGGTTCATAACCAATCTGTATTATAAAATAATAGAATAGTAGCAAGGAGACAGGTTCCTGAAGCTTTCGAATGGTGATATTGTTGCGTGTGAAAACATTGTGAAAGATGTCAACAGCGCTGTTTGGCTCATTTATCGAGATTTAACAAATTGTCTGATTACTTCTGCTATTCCATGCCATCACAGAACATTGGAATAGTGAAGCTTCGTCCATTGGTAAAAACTTCGCTACTGCAGCACATCTGAAGTACATTCAAAGTACCTTGTCATTCCATACAAGAGCAGCTATGTTGCATTTCCTGTACTGCACACCAATATCTAACCGTTAACGCAGCAGTCAGCAGCATGGCTAAACATTTATTGTTTTGCATAATTAAGATCTCCTGGCATACATGAATATATTGATAGACTGCTCAGGTGTTTTTCTTTATAAGTTGAAGGCGACGAATTCCATTGGTTCCTTTTACGAAGAGTTTGCTTAACCGCATGCGGCAACATCTTAATACTTACTGTGTTTTGATCACTGTTTGCGTAAAATGTCGGGATACGCAGTTGTTGTATTTACCGATGATCAAAGAGGTGACACTGTTGCTGTTGTTCCTGTGAATTGGATAGATGGCGGTGAAGCCTACTGGGCCCCATATGGGAACCAGCAAGCATTCGACAGATCTGTGACTGCCTGTGAGAAGCCAAAGAAAAATTGGAATAAATATCCATGTCGCATCCTTGGAATAAAAGGTACATTTAAAGTCAACGTTTGCTTACAGGCTTAATAAATTCACTTTAGTTGCATTACATTAGGGGCAGAAAGTTAGCAGAGTGGTAACAACGTTTCACGATGGAGCAGGAGGTTGCAGGTTGAGAATTGAGTAGAGTGGGTTACATGCTGGAGCATCAGGCTGACGGAGCGCGTTCACGCCGCATTAGTGCCCCTAGTGGCTTTTACACGGCAGTAATGCCTCCTAAGCCACTTTAAATCATGCTAAGTTTTAAGTTTAAGAACCCATTAAAGCAGTCCTCGGCATTAAGGTATAAATTTGCTGATTTTCATATGTTGGTGCTTATTTAATAAGCATTGCTTGCTTTTTTATTGATATGTTAGCTTCATCGACTTGCCAGATGTGGCGGCAAAACTGTACGCAAGGCAGTCGCCAGGATGATTGATACTCTCCTGGTGAACTCCTTACAGAGAGAGTTTAATTGGACTGGAGTGTCTGGAAAGAAATCGTTCAAAATTTGAAGTGCTGTGATGTCATTTACGGTTGGCATATTCTTACTATTGGTGAATTTGATTTCATTTGTAATGTGCTCTGTGCTTTCTATTGTACTGTATGTCTATGGCAGTTGACAGCATTAATGACCTACTTCCATCAGTGTTTGCGTGAATAGATAGATGTGCTGTAAGTGATATTTACGTTGGCTGATTATAGCCAATTCTGTGTGTATCCTGTCATTAAATAGCTACATTTTTCAAATTCAGCCAAATTCCCTGGCACATATTAGTCCCTATATATAGGCTTGCAATGACTATATGAATAATTTAATTTGATACTATATGCCTACTGGACTGCTGTTGTAATATAAAGTATGGCATTGTATTGTTATGCATATATATTACAAGTGTGTGTGTGTATATATATATATATATATATATATATATATATATATATATATATATATATATATATAAATGCATTGTAGAAGCAGTGAGACTCAACTTGAAAACCAGATCGGCTACCGATGACGACATCAAAGTGGACATTCAGTGGTATCTTCACGGAGCAATGGATCGGTGTGGGGCAAAATGAACAGAATGAAGAAGGCGAAAATGATTTCTGTGGTGGAAGAGCCAGAACAAAATGACTAATTCCGATTTCTGATGCTGCTGCGTTAATTCATTCTGCTTTTATATATAATCCGTGCAGTTGAACATTTTTGAGTTTTTATTGGACAGTATTTTATTGGTGACAGTTTATACAGACAGTATGTATTCAGTGTCTTCTTTATGTTTAAGTTGTCGGTTATAGTGACCGCAGTAGGTTTGATTGAATGTTAGCTTTGTGTAACCGTGTTTGGCTTGAAACACTTATTATTTTAACTTCAGGCCTGTTGTTTTGCTGTATGCCTTGGTTCTCGATGTCTTGCCTATATGTAAACCCGCTGCAAATATTAATAATTTCATTTTTCAGCCATGCACATTTCATTAATTGGTCAAATTTTTGGATCTGCAGTTTTGGGTGGAATTGAGTTGTTGTGAGCAGGTCATTTGTTGAAACATTAGTTGAAGTTGTATAGGTGAGATAAAGGGGTAGGGATAAGGGGATAAGGTCGAATATGGTGGGATACAGTGGCGTCATTTCGCACTTTTCTTGGAGGGTGAGAAATTCTTTTTACAAATTTTAGGCTTTTTTGCAAATTTTGAGCACTTTAGGCAAATTTTAGGTCCATTAATATTGGAAAATTTGCAATTGTTATATATTTTTGGCAATTTTTGCACATTAATACATTATAAATTAATATTTTCATTTCCTTGGGGGCCACAGCCACCCCCCAGCCCCGAAAGGGGTTGGGTGCCACTAAAACACCGCTAGGAGACCCCTGACGACTTGTAATCGGCTGCCGCTGGTGGTCCGCTAGTAATTCCATGGTGCAAATAGTCAGTGGTCCGCTGGTGGTTTGCCACTAAAAGACCGCTAGTGGTGCCTATAGAAGACCACTAGTGGTCCTACAGTGGAATGTTTACTGGGAATTGACAAAAAACTAAATTTATAAGAAAGACGTAGTATATAAGAGTCAGTGGCGTAGCCAGGATTTCCGAAAAAGGGGGTTTTGGTTTTGACTTTTAAATTGGCCGTAATCAACTTTCGAAAAATCTTGACAAGCAAAAAAGGTCATCCTATGTATCTATCCTATGTCTTTCCTTCGAAAATTTTCCTTTCAGATGCTGACAAGCAAAAAAGGTCGTCACGCCTATGGAGCTTAAAAAATTTTGGTCAGCAGCCTCAAGGGGGTTTGACCCTCAAAACCGCGTCCAAAAATTAAAAATGCATGGAAACATTTTGTAAAAACATTCGTCTGCGCCCAAGGGGGTTTAACCCCCAAACTCTCCCTTGGCTACGCCACTGTTAAGAGCTACGTACGTAGTCGAAAGAGATATTTGAAGTTATGGAGAGTAATTACAGTGGCGGTTCGAGAATTTCTTGGTGGGGATGAAATGAATTCATAAGAAGTTGGTGGGGGAATGAAAAGAGAAAAAAGTCAATAAACTTTTCCAAAAGACCTGACAAAGGGAGGAATTTGTGCCGACTCCCAACTTGTCCCAAGTACAAACTACCTTGGAGGAATAGCAAACTACAAGTCTACAGACTACAACCTTGAAGAAATTGACCATAGAGTCTAATATAAACGCAGGCATATTAATTCTATGGTTTGGACGATAATCAGGAGCGATTAAGTGCTTTAATTTTGTTGTTTTTCTTTGAAATCTCCTTCTTTTGGTATTCATTGTGTGCGTTGTATAAAAGTATTTATCTTTGGAACGTTCTGATGCATTAGATTTTGGTGACAATTAGAATTGTCTGTGTTGCTTTCCGCTGTTTATACTAAAAACACGATCAGATGTACCACTGCTAATATGCAGTTTAATGTAGCGCAGTTTTTACCGAATTTATCAAGCGCATTTTTAAGCTGAAGGGGTGCGAATCAGCTGTTTCGCCGGTGGCTTATTTGGATCTGAATCTGTTGCTCCTGGATTTTGGGCTCGGCTAAGAGCTAAGCAATTTATTAATTCATTAAGAGGCTGTGATGCGATGCTTTGTACAACATGTCGCAAGATTCACAATGTTTCAATCTTGTATCACGGCATTGACAGATTTCAATGTATTCATAAATTCATTTAGCCTTGGATGACTGCCTTCGAATAATCTTGAAGGGTAATAGGTCATGTTTAGGCAACCGTTGGGCTTTAAATTAAACCCCAGAACATTCCATTCTAGCGTATAATTGTATTGTTTGATGCTGATTGAAGCTAATGAAATTATCTCTCTTCCTGTCGCTGAGCAAGTCAATGCAATATTGAGACAGGTGGTCTATGAATTTATTTTCAACTCAATACACTGCGGTGATATTCTTGTGTGTAAAACGTATTAATTGGATATGATCTGAAAAGTTCAAACACTGTGGTCTGATTTACTTTTTTTCCAGATTAATCACAATTGAAAAGTATCGAGATGAACTATACACGATTCCTAAATACAGTTAGTTTAGCTCGGCAGCCATCACCAATCCGTGTTCTTAGTGAGTTACCAGGCTGCATATATTGAAACTAGCTCTAATAGCCATCAGCTTTTCAGGTTTTGGTTATCTTGAAATTGATTTAATGTTTGTTTTTAATTATTATTTGCGCCTCATGTTGATATATAAATTAGCTGTATTTTAGTGGTAATAATGGCAATAACAATCCGGTGGTTGATGGTTATATAAGTTTAGAGCAAATATATTTAATCGTGAGAACGTATGTGTAAGGCTCCATCCATCTATGGTTGAAAGCAAGCCGTATTCATCTATTATTGGCTGTACTATGTTGATCTCTATGTTGCCATTTTTAGCTCCCAGGCGACGTCGTGATTTGACCTATTTTACAAAGTGATTGCAGCCTTGAATATTCTTACAATTTAGTGCATTTTGTCAGAGTCTAAAGTGGAAGGATGTAAGGTGGTAAGGAGGATGTTATTAGGCCTTTTTATCATTTCTTGTAATTAAAGCCAACTTACTTAGTTTCTCTTTGCAATTAGCTGCCATTGTTGCGCAAAGTGGTCCATCGATGATCTCATTGGCTGGCGGAATGCCAAATCCGAACTTGTTTCCTTTTCAAGAGGCAAAATTCAAATTGCGGTGGGTATTAAAACACTTTAAAACATAGTTTATTTAAAAGAGACTGTTCTGCCATCCTCTCTGAGTTAATGATATTTGCAGTACATCACCCAAAAGTTATGTAATTCATGTGTCCATTTAAAAAATATTGTTGACTCTCAGTTTCTTACGTATTTACACATTTATGTATATACATATTCACGTACTTTTAGTTTTAAAATTTTTGTTGTTTCCCCAGAAATCTATGACTGATATTGAGTGATGTGATTGATTCCATTTCTTTAGTTTTTGATTTTTTTTGTCTTTTGTCAATGATAAATTTAACATAATATCCTGATTAGTTGACATCCGGTTTGATCTTCTATCTTTTCTATTAGTGATGGAACAGTATTGCGATTGAATGAAGAGAAAATGAGGGTTGCTCTTCAGTATGGTGCAACAAACGGGTAACTAATATTGATCGTTTTTACAGAATCAGTTTCAATTTCTAAATTATCATCATCATCATCATCAATGGTGGGCTCATCGCCTGTTGGTGTATAATGCCATCTCTGCATGCAGTTTGTTGCCATTCTTTCTTGTTAATTGCTCTGTAACTCGGATCCTTTTAACTGCTTCCAATATCGTGGCAATAATTCCTTGTGCGGTCGTCCTTCCTTATATACTGTATTACTGGCACCCTCCATTATTCCAAGCATCACAGTTTTGATACATTTCTTCTTTTACAGGTTTTCAGATTTGTTGGGTTTCCTAAAGAAATTGCAGAAGTCTCTTCACAATCCTCCAAACTTTACTTGGAAGGCAGAGAAAGGCGGCATAGACATTTGTGTGACTCCTGGCTCTCAAGATGGATTGCTAAAGGTATTTTCTAATACGGTCTGTTTTTTAAACAATTTTTTTTCTCTCCAGTGCATTTCTTTTGCACCGGTGAGCAACCGGTTGTTATAAGTGTTTTGATACTTGTGTGTGGCTGCTCTGTTGGGTGCACGGTATAACAGCCTTTCTAGTTAATCTGCCTCTATTGTCTTCACTGCCTATCACCACCGACATATAAAGGCACTGCAAAACTTGACACATTACGCATACCCTTTTAGCTTCGACTCCCTGCTGGCAGACGTGTGCCTGCCCAAGAATTGAAATTTCCACACTTGTGGGTATTGAACTCAAACTGATAGATCATCTCAGCTTTAGAACCAAGGTAGCCACCAAGGCAGATCAGCACAGTAATAGTTATTTTCCAATGTGCAGAGTGGTGTTGAATAGATTGTTGCCACTGTTGACGTATTGTTACATGTTACAGAGCTTTGAAATGCTTGTCAGCCCAGGAGACAATGTTATCGTTGATTCTCCAACCTACGCTGCAGCACTTACTGCGGTTGGTTTCAGGAAAATGTGACAGTAAAATTTCAGTCACATTTCAGACTGATCTTTGTTTAATTTAAAATTTTGAACACTAATTTATGGAGCATAGTGAAATTGAAGCCTCTATCTGCAGATACTTTACAACCAACTAGCTTGTTGATATTATGTATCTTATCCTTTCTGGTCTGGCAGACATATGTAAAATGTATGTAAGATAAGACATTTTAATTTATTAATTGATGTATTACCGGTAATTATTTTTTGAGTTAAAGTCTGAGTTTGCGAGTATTTTCGGTCATCAACAATGTATCAGATTATCAGAAATTCAATGACATTTGGTGTAATTTTTCATAATTTAAACACGGAGTTATATTTTGGCAAACTTTAGATGGAAGTTATTCGTGATGTGCGATGGCTCGAGTGTCCAGATGTTGTTCGTTTCAGCTGAGACCGCTTGGATGTAGGCTATTGGCTGTCGAAACAGATCAGCATGGAACGATTCCATCTTCACTACGGTCTGTTTTGTCGCAGTGTGAAACGTCACGAGGCAGTTTTCCAAAGTTCATGTACACCATTCCGAATGGAGTCAACCCCACCGGAGCTACACTCACTTTGGACAGGAAACAAGAAATTTACAGCGTATGGCATGTTCAATTGGAAGTTTTTATTTCTGTCAATCTGTATTCATTGACCTGACAATAGATTAGAGTCAACGATATTTGTGATATGTATGCTCTCAATATCCCATTGAGCTGTTGCCAAAGTTATAATTACATGAAGGTTTCACTTTAAGTGATTTACACTTTTTGGAGCAAAGGTAGCGGATGAATAATATGAATGTACTTTATGGGATGTGCACAGTTTGTATAAAGTATACAGTGCACGGACAATATTTGGAAAATTAAAGAGTTATTGTTATAAGTTACTAACTTTTGCAAAATTTATTTTTGTTTATATTTACAGATTGCGAGAAAATATGATCTGTTGATCCTAGAAGATGATCCATACTATTTCTTGCAATTCAACAGTGTAAGATCTGTTTTATCAGTATTTCTGTTATATGTTATAACTTAACATTGCTGAAGCAGAATGCGAACAATGGAACAACGGTGGCTGTGGAACAAATTTGAGGTGAAATGATAAATCCAGGATTATGATGCAATGTTTTGTGACCTTTTATTTACACTAATTCTTGTTCTGTGACCAAAATGATTCCAAATACTGATTGAATGTAGTTAAAGAAGATAGTACAATAATTACCTTTGGTTGTCTGTGATTTTGTATGACCACAATGTCCTTAGATTATATTATTTGTAATATTCAGCCTCGCATTCCAAGCTTTCTTTCATTGGATGAAGATGGACGCGTCCTAAGATTTGATTCGTTCTCGAAAATACTTTCATCTGGGTAAGACTACAATGTGTGTGTGTGTAAATCTAAGTGATTATGTATTATCCAGTGTATTTACTGTTGCGCTTTTCATTGGAAATACCACTTCACGTCTCTTTATTAGCGCTCAAAGCAACGTTTTAAAAGCAGAAATTAATGCACTAGACTGTTATAATTTGCATACAAGTCAGTATCAGTTCCACTGTTGTGTTTTCAGCCTGAGGGTTGGATTTGTTACTGGACCAGGGCCTCTGGTCGAGCGAATAGTTATGCACCTAATGGTTTCGTCAATGCATTCATCTACCATCGCACAGGCCAGTTAAATAACAATAGCCCTCTTGAAGAGAGAACACCCTTTGAGGGACTTCTTTGAAGAGGCGCTATATAAATTTTCTATCACATTACATTGTGACTTCTTGAGTCTTTTTGAGCCCTTCTTTGCAGTGCCAGTTCTTGAAGCATGATTTGACAAATATCCATAAAGATGCACTTCTTTCTTTCCATGAATGTTGTTGAACCAGCAAATGATGCCTAAAAAGATTACCCTGAGTAGCATAGCTGCCATATGGGACCTCTGTTATTCCTCTGTCTACCCATTTGATAATTCAATATAAAATGCCTGTCTAGCTAAAGTTTAAACAAATATTTTTGCAGTTTTTTTAGCTGCATGGTTCATTAAAAATTTGTGTGGTCTTGTTGAAGCACTGTATACTTTAGTATAGGATGAGTAACTGCAGGCATAAAATGTTGAACTGAAAATTCATGCATAACTTGTACGTCCTGTTCTGTACACATGGTATTGACTCATTATACTGTACTGAGTGTATATGCTGTAGCCCTCTTTATTCTGCTCTAATATTTCTTAAATGATTTTGGTTTACTCATATTTTGTGTTCTAGATGATGGTGAGTGAAATTTTGAATAAATGGGACATTGAAGGCTTTGAAAGTCATGTTAAACAGTGAGTTTCGCTTTATTAACAATTTAGTTTTATGCCCGATGTGAAATGTTTAATTTTGCAATATTTTATATCTTCATGGTTGCATGGATCTTCAAAATCAAAACAACGCAGTACTTCTTATAACTTGTTGGTCATTTGTTAGGTATTAATGTTTATTTATTGTATCATGATTGTTATAATTAATATTTAAAATTTATTGTTGCTTGTAGAGTCGCTAGATTTTATTGTAATCAAAAGGACTTGATGATGTCTGCAGCAAATAAATGGCTAAAAGGTTATTGTCGATTGAGTATATCTGTGAATATTTTTGGTACTTTAGTCAATAGATTTTTTAAAATTATGCTTTTGTCATTTGAAAAAAACTGAAGTTTTCTATTTGGTATATGATATTAGTTGTCAGGATATGCACTGACAGAAATATTATTACTTAATTTATTTTGAAGGTGATTTTGTTTTTAGGTTTGGCTGAATGGAATGAGCCACAGGCTGGAATGTTTCTGTGGTTGAAATTGAAAGGAATCAGCGATACAAAACAACTCATCGAAGAGAAAGCGCAGAAGAAGGAGGTTCGTAGCTTACTTCGAACTTTCTCTGATCTAAAACAGTGGCTTGCATCATTCTGGCATGGTCGTTAATGCACGTCGAGTCGTTCACCAAGCGAAAAATCGCTATTGCTGAGCAAGTCAGGGGTGAGCAACTTGCCCCAGGTTGCTACACAGTGTTGTTGGCAGAAGATTTTCGAGATTGTTAATGTGCTATAGTATAGCTGTTCTTTGCCAGGTACTGCTTGTGCCCGGGTATACTTTTATGCCGGATCAGAGCAAGCCATGTTCTTTTGTTCGCGCGTCTTTCAGTCTCGCGTCGGAACAGCAAATGAATACAGTTAGTCTGCGTTATTCTTTTTCATCTTTAGTGCAGTAGAAATTAACAGCATTAGCCGATTTGGTTATATTGTGCCAGTGGCATAACCAAGGGGGTTTGGGGGTTAATCCCCCCCTCTTGGCTGCCGACGGAAAACATTTTTCCATGCTTTTCCATGCATTTTTCATTTTTGGATGCGAGTTTGGGAGTCAAAACCCCCCTTGGCTGGCTGCTGAACGAAAAAATTTCTAAGTGCTATAGAAAATGGAAAAAACTAAAAAGAATACGAAGGTGATGACCTTGTTTTTGCTTGTCAGCTCCTGAAAAAGAAAAAAAGAAAAATTTTGCAAAGTTTGGTCACGACCGAAGCCAACCCCTCCTTCCGGAAATCCTGGCTACGCCACTGTATTGTGCCAAATCTTCACAATTGGCACTGTCGGAGAGCACCATAGCACATTTTCCTTTTATGTCACGGTTGTATTCTCTCCGCTTGGTTTGTTAATTTTTTAGGGATTTCAGCGACTGGCTGAGCTGATAAAGGATGAGACTTCATCTCACAGGTGTTCAGCTGGTTAGGCTCCCAAGTGCTGATCATCCTTGTTTCAAGGGAATGAATATCATTAATTTTTCTGTTTATAACTAAAGCCTTTATATTTATACAGAGTCTTCAGATTTTGCATGTTAATTTTCTGTAATCAAACACGATCACTTGTATCATATGCCGTTATCACGTGACTGTGATCTTATTTACTGTTATCACATACCCTATGTTACATACTGTATGCATTGGTCAGAGTAAGTTGTTGCTGTCACTCATGCATGTAGTAGGCCTACTCGAATTGTGATTGTACACTTATTTAGGAAGCTATTGCTGCTTTCTTTTTTCCTATTGTGTTGCAATTTTAATATTCAGTATTAAATTGTCAAGAACCTTTTCATTTATTTCATTTTGTGAGAAATTAGAATTTAGAAATATCTACTTTTTGTAATTTATTAACCAGTCTCTTTTGTGGTGTGCTCACAAAGTCTTTGTGTAAAGAAATGTTTGGAATTTATCATTGAGAAAAAGCAGAGCCGCCGAAAGGGGACAGGGGCAATTGCACAGGGGTCCGGCGGCCTGCAGGGGGCCGGGCCCGGTGATGATGATGTATTAACAATAGCCTGAACCCTGAAAAAGATTGACAAGAAAAAAGGTAATCTTCTCGTCACGAGCACAGGGGCCCGGGGAATGTCAGGGGCTCAAGCCGATCATGTTAAGTAATCTCCTTTTTAAAAGGAGAGTGAAGCAAAAAAGTCATCAACTTTTTCGCACTTGCTTGTTACGGTTTGAAAAAGACCGAGAAGCAAAAAAAGGGTCATCAACTTTTTCACAGACTTGTCAGGTCAGAGGCCCGTGACTATTTTTTGCACAGGGGCCTACAAATTTTATCGGCGGCCCTGAGAAACAGCTTCAAATGCTAGAAGAACCATTTACAATTCAAAAGGTGGTTGTTGCGTTTTGTTCAGTTTTGTCGGTTTGACCAGGTGAGCATGTATCCTTGTGTATCCATTGCAAAGTAAGAGCCAGCAACCTCTGGAATGAAGTCGTCATATTCAAATTCGTCATTTGTTATGAAGTCGTTGTCTTGGTTTGGTGCGATCGAGGAGGATTTGTCCGATTGTGGTGTTGTTAGATGGACATTGCTGTCTGTTTCGAACTCGTCCAACAGGTTTCTGTTCTTGGTGGAAAGCTGAAGATTCTCTTTCGAAGGTTTCGACTCGTGTGGCGGTTCCTTGTTTGAACATTTCAAATTCATGTCGAGCTTTGACGAATTCGTGAATTTGCCTTGAGATGGAACACAGTCGTGAGAGGTAGCTGAAGAAGGTGTGTCCTGTCCTTCTGTAACAGGTCTTTCTTCGTGTAAATAAGCTTTATCGTTCACTGGTATTGATTTCTTTTTCTTAGACGGATCCTCATAAGGACCATAACTTTGTGCCCCTTCTCTCTGACCTTTTTTCGACCGGATTTTGGTCGACGTTGATTGCTGTCGCGACGTCATAGAACACGTGATCGAGATTGTGGTGGTAGTAGTAGGCCTACTACTAGTAGCCTCGTACGCGGAACGCTTTGTCGGCAAAAGATCCGACTTTGAAACGATCATCGTGTTCGCGCAGACATCTTCTGGTGCCGCCAAAGTTCCCGGAAGTGACGTCATAGACGCTGCAAGACCCGCCTTGCCCAGAAGCGCGAGTTTCCGGTTGGCGCGGCGCCGACACGCGAGCCCAACGCAGAGGACGACGGCGGCCAGGGCGCTGACTGCTGCTACCGTGGCCACCGTGAACGATCGCTCCAGGGTCGACTCGACCGATGGACTCGATCGTTGTTGTATCGTCCTGGCCCTGCCTACCGTCAACAGCTAATCACATACATAACAACTGCAGTTCTAATTTGTGTACCGCCAGCGTTATTTTAATTCCTAATTTATGCAGGGCGTAGCCAGGAATATGATTTGGGAGGGTATACATGTTTGCCAATTTGTTTGGGGGTATAAACCTTAACTATAAACCATATAAACTAGGCCTACATATAACCACATATAAATCACATATCAACAACTTTAAGGTACACTGATTTGGGGGTATATATACCGATATACCCCCCACCCCACCCCGTCGCTACGCCCCTGAATTTATGAGCAGCCCAGTATTTACAGTTTGCATGTCGCCACTTTTATCCATATAGACATAGTCTTGTCCTGGTTTATTGTAGCCTACAAGATTCGACCATACGTTATCATCAGAAATAAAATACGTATAATAGGCCCCTATGTAGGCCTATGGTCGAATCTTGGTAGCCTACGCCATTTTAAAATTTACATTACGCCTCCAAAATTGCTTTTGGTGTAGGCCTATAGCCTATAGGCCTATCACGGACGCGATGGAGCCGGTTCGCGCGAACCGTTTGTAGTCAATTTTGTTTTTTTTTTAAATCTAGGAGACATAAATGACGAAAATCGAGGCATTATTCATATAAGCTATTTGAAGCTGGAATTCACCCCATTCAGAACTGGTCGAGACCTACACCCAGTTAGAAGTCAAATTTTGAATTGATACGTTCGACCCTTCATTGGAGCGCGACAGTTTTTGGGGAAAGTAGTTCTACCCCTGCGTTTTGAAAATTCTGAGACTCACTCTTCGTTATTCGAAATCCTTTAAGCCGTTTTGGGTATTCTTCGACCCCTACCCCCTCCCCCGCGAACCTCTCCATTTATTATTATTAGTGAGCGTATGTCTTCCATAGCGCCATTTTTGTAATGCACTTGGCGTCAAATCGATGGGGCCGCCCCGGACGGATTTGAATCGTAATCCCCCAATTGCTATTGCATTAAGAAGGGTGTCGTGCTAATGGATTGTTTCTGTTTGGTGGGAGGGGAAGGGGAAGGGGGAAGGAACCTATATTTGTATTACTTTCGGTGCTTTGTGTGTGGCATTCAGACGTTTCGTGACTGGGTCCGTCGGTACAGTTGGCTATCCCCGGATACATCTGCCGCCGACAGGACCTGTTGCGATGTCTGGCGGACGACGATTCACCTTGTCCCGCAATGCACGGAGACCAGGCGCTCCAGGCGTTCCATTCGGCAAACACACGTCTCGCTGCGTGGCAAGAGACAACATCGATATGGCTTTACTCTTTTTTATTGTATCACAGTTTTTAACCACAATTTAGGGCATTAATATGCATACAGACAGAAGGATACTGTAAATGCATATCATTGCATTGACAACAGATTTTCACACAGGCTTACTTAGCCTCCTAAACCACTTTAAATCACATTATTATTATTATTATTATTATTATTATTATTATATTATTATTATTATTATTATTATTATTATTATATTATTATTATTATTATTATCATCATCATTATTAGTATTATTATTATTAGTGGTGTTGTTATAATGATGATGATAATGATGATGATGATGATGATGATGATGATTATTATTATTATTATTATTATTATTATTATTATTATTATTATTATTATTATTATTATTATTATTATAGATCAAGAATGCCGAAGAAGATTCGTAAAGACCAACGCTATATTTTAGGCAAGCAGCTTTCGGTTCTTATAAGTTACCGATATTATCAACTTCCTTGGTCGAGGATTTGTAATTTAGATTTTATGTCAATTAGAAGCCGAATTATAATGAAAATACAACACGGGTCACTTTTGACCCGCCCGGCCACCCCTCGGTGCTTTGTGTAAGTTAATTTAGCACGGGGCTCCGATGGTTAAAATTTCGGTTGAATAGGTGCAGGCAGTGTTTATTCTAGGCCTTCTCTTGGGGATTTTCCCTCAAAGTTAGAAATCCCCTCCCCCCCAAAATTGATATTTTGGCTTTTTTGATGCTCCCATTCTTTGTAAACCTTAGTACTACAGTGTATATGTGATACTACAGATTGAATGGGCAAGAGATTTGCTTCTCATACAGGGCAGACCCTCCTGAACCACTTTAAACCTTGTTACATATACTACATGTATGTTCTATTGAGTATTGCAGACATCTACGCATTGAAACGTAGTTGACATTTTATCAAAGACAATTTTGTAACAGTTTCATTCAACAGTGGAGCCAATGGTTAAATTTCAATTTGTCATGACATTGGTCATCTTATTATCGATTAAACAAATTTTGTTTTAACATTTTAAACTGCTTTTAATAGCGATCAATTCTTTAACGCGTCCGTTAAAGCGTTAACGCGTTAGTCTGACAGTCTTACTAGTGAGATAACAGCACGACGGTCTGCTGGACGAGACGTTATCAGATAAACAGTAGTAACAGAGAGAGTGATGTCATTCCTACCCGAAGTGCTCGTAGAGGCGAGACAAGTGACGCCACTTTCGACGCTGACGTTGCCGCGAGTGACGTAGGCGTACCGGAAGCAGTATCCGACATCGGAAGACGAGAACCGGGTACAAGCGAACGTAGTCAACTGCGTCATAGGCAGCGCTCGACGCTCTGTGACGTTTTCTTGCCGCAATTTATCTAGCGCAATATAACCATCGTCGTCCAGCCTTTTGCCGCTCTTGTTGGCGTCTCGATTATGAGGATAGAGGAGCCGATAAAGACGGATTTTGTCGTCACTTCCGCTGCACTTCGGTCGCCGGAAGTGGACCGTCACGTGACTACTACACGGATATACGACGGCGACGTTATCTGGTAAGCTCAGCGAATGGACTCCCTCCGAACTGACGTCCATGACGTTGCTAGTGGCAACCAGGTCACGTGATGATTCGTCGGCCGTCTTCAGGGTCGCTCGATAGAGTCCGGATCGGTCGATGAGTCTGCATGGAAAGACGACGGACTCCGCAACAAGCGCAGAGATAGACCGGATACGTTTCGTTATAATAACCTCCTCCTCCTTCTCCTCATCCTCTCCCTCCGTCAGATCCTTCGAATGTTCACCGGAAATGACGTTCGGACCCCGATAAACCAGCTGTACGTCATAACCGAACCGTTCCTCGGCGTTCGGTTCGCACTGCGGAACCGCCTCGATCGATGACGTCATCGTGACGTCATCCGACAGAATCGTCGTCGACGTGGGCACGTGTAGCGTCACCTGCGGCCACGTGACCGTCACGACGCCACTCTCGGCGATCACCGACCCATTGGGGCGGTCGACCAGACGAAGGACAAACCGCCCGGGGGTTTTTAGGACTCCGCAGTCGAAGGCCAGCTCGGCCTCGCTGTGGTTGCGCAGTAGGGGGGTCGAGAACAGAGCGAGGCCGTCCTCGATTCGAACCAGGTGTATTAGCTCCTCGTTCGTCATTATTCTACCGGATATGGAATACTTGAACCGAAGTTCGCCCCCGTACATGGTATAGGTTGAAGGCGCGTAAATATTCGATGGGACGCCAAAGGCTGCAAAAATTAGTTCAACAAGAAGTCTGTTTAATTTGGGTCACATAGGCGCAAATTTCTACTGGTCCTCCAAGCTCGAGCCCCTCCCCCCTCCACACATACACGCAAGCACACACACTCTTAGAAAGGCTATATAGGGAAGGTATATGCATGGGTTCCTTGGACCCATGGGAAATAGAATTGCGCGGGGGAAGTGGCGGGGGAAGTGGCGGGGGTTCGATGCCTGGCCCCCGGAAAAAATACAAGTCAAAAATATGATTTCGGTTGTCATCTCTTCCGTTTTCATGCGGTCCAATCCATGGGCGTCCGGAGGGGGTGCAAGGGGGTGCAATTGCACCCCTTGGAAAAATTGTGGAGTTATGAAAAAAGTAAAATTACTCGTTTCTTTCGTCATAAAACCTTGTCTTGCACTCCCTTGGAAGTTTTTTCCAATTCTTTCGTCACAAGACCCCGTTTTGCACCCCTATGGAAAAATTTCTGCGGACGCCCATAGTCCAATCTAATTTGCGTGGAGTCAGTTATAGTGGCTCAAGTTTCAACTTCCAGAGGCGAATTTCCTCCTTTAGAATTTGAAATGAATAGTTTTAACATCAGTCTGTTTTGGTGATAGCCAACACCAGTTACACCTTACCCCTGGAAAGGGGTGTAGGGGCAGGGGGCGTCTGTCACAAGCCGGGGGCTTACACCTCTCCCGCTGGGCGTGTAGGAAAATCCCTGCTCATCCCACTTTTTCGTCCTAGTTTACGCCAATGATGACAGATCCGATTATAAATTATCGATTCTCGTTCAACAAAGGCAGAGTCTGCATTGTCAAATTAATGCAGTATGTGTGTGCGTGTGCGCGTGTCTGCTTGTTTGCGTGTTTCTTTGATTTTGACTTATAGGCACCTAAGCCTGGTTTTATAAAAATTTAACTCCATTTCAAAGTGTTTTATAAATTCCCAAATTGATGATCCAAATAATTAATTAATCGCTTTCAGAATAATAGGATATGCCTGTAATGATAACATTGATTTGCACAACGCTCAGATTTTTCGGATTTGAGGCACGTGGTCTATAGCTCCTAGAAATGCACTATATCGCCAAAACAGGTAGAGTATATTTTTGCACCGTTCTAATAAACGGCAGACATAAGTAACGGTCTGCAGTGAGTGCAGTGACCACAGACCATATACAAGGTTCGCTAGTGGAAATAAAATCGACTGATGCAAGTTTCTATACTATCCTCTCGGTTCCTCAGTCTGCTACAGAACTGATTTGCCTCGAATGCGCTTGTGTGTGTGTGTGTGTGTGTGTGTGTGTGTGTACGTTCGTCCTTTGGAACTGAAGTGATTGTCCGTTTTCGTTTGAAGTGGTCGTATGGAGTACTGTGCAAAGTACTCGATACATGCGCCGCCGTCGTGCGATGATGTGCTTCCGGGGGATCTCCAACCATCACTGGCATCAGTACTCAGTATCCATAAATACAGTACACCGGGACGCCGGCGATGCGCCTGCTTATTCCGCAGCGTTGTTGTGATTTATCGGTTCTCTGTAGGCCTAGGCCCCATATACTACGATCAGACATTTTGGCTTGCAAATCCTTTCGAATTGTTTAACTTAGTCTGTGTTGTTCGTGTTTTCTCTCGCACAGTTAAAGTTTCTTCCGTTAGATTTGAACAAACATTGAAAGTCTTTGCTGTCTACTGTATTTCGAATTCTAAGTCTTTAACCTGTGTTTGCCTTTATGACCAAGCCAAACATTTGAAAATTCTGACCAAAAATTTCGAAATTTCTGCTGCAAATTCACACAGGCATCTGAAACGATATTATAATAGAGAGTCCGCGTAGGCTATAGGCCTACTAGGTTTTCAAATCATAGACAGACCTCAGCTGAATTATATCTGCAAAATAACGAGTGTATATAATCAATGATTTGTACGGTGTTCAGATAATGATAGGCCTATAATTGTGAATTTTTGTAGCACCGTTTTTAATACCATTAGAAGAGTCAATCGATGGTACTTCAAATCCTGACCATAAAATACAATGTCAATCCAGATTCCAGATATCAGTTAGTGGGAGACAGGTTGGACCAGACATGGATATGGGTCCATTTTTGAAAAGCCAATTCATCATGATTAAGACTCAAACCAACCCAAGAAAGCATTAGGGCTAGCCTACATGACCCAATCCAACCCACCGTAATACTAAATATACAGCGTGCATTGCAATTTTTAAACCAGCTATTGGCCGTGGACAATTATTCAAAAAAATGGGTTCTGTGGCCATTCCAACCCACAATAAAGATGAAAATTTCTTACCCAACCAAATCCAGCCCATGGGTGGACCCAACTAATGTCCATAGGCCGAGGCACTATCCGGATTAGACCTATCAAACGAACAGTGTTATTTCTTTAAAATATTCAATCTTCGCCAGTCAGGCTACGAAAGACTCAATGTGCACGACTGGAAATTGATTCTATCTTTAGACCTATTACATTCGTTTTGTCGAAATGCTTTTGACCTACCGTGACTGTAAAAGCCGATGACATCACTCACGAAAAGCAGAAATGCGCAAAAATAGGCACCATCGATCTTCATTTCTGTTATGTTCGACTGACAACGGAACAGAACCAAGAAATGTCTATAAATATTAACTGTAGCAATAATATCGTCAGAGCTTCTGCTGCTATCGGTCGCGTTTTTTATGCAGTAATTCGATATCCAGTGCGTTGTACAGTGGGTTAATTATTGGCACCATGGGCGTTGACACCTCGATCTTCAAGCCCGATTCCGTCTGCATTGCTTTCGAAACGCCGTGTTCTCTGAAATGTCCCTTTTCCACTCGATGGAAGACGGCTTATCGTCTGCCGTCGCAGCCGGCGATCGTCTGCTGCACTCTGCTGTCTGCAAGAAAAGCATACGACCCAGTCAATGATGTCTCGGCAGCTGATGACAGCCTTAGGACAGACAAATACGACTGCAGAAGATGTTTAGATATTTCATCGAATTTTATTCCATCCTGTAGCCTATTCTCTTTTCAACTAATAATCAGAAACCTTAGACCGATAGGCTCTAGAGAATTCTCCGACATTTGTCAACAATCGTTTCTGCTTGAAATTTTAGATTGCGTTTTCAAGAAACTGCAGCGGTAGACTATAATGCCCACACAAGGCGCTTCGCTCCTCTTCTGAATCACGTAGTAGTAAAGTGATTCATCTGATGAATCAGCAATCATTCTCAGGGCCACAGGAGTCGACTGCTCCCAGTTTGCGATGCTATTATCATCAACTTATGTAAAGACGCTTCATAACTTTTCAATATGTCGGAGGTTAGCCTTGGCTTTGCCCCCATCCCCCCAGTAACTGGCCCCAGTGGCGTAGCCAGGATTTCCGGAAGTGGTTTTTGGTTTCGATCGTCATCACACTTTGCAAAAAATTTCTTATTTTTTGTTTTAGGAGCTGACAAGCAAAAAAGGTCGTCACATTCATATTCTTTCTAGTTTTTTCTATTTTCTATAGCACTTAGAAATTTTTCGATCGGCAGCCAGCCAAGGGGGGTTCGACCCCCAAACTCGCGTCCAGAAATTAAAAATGCATGGGAAAACATGAACAAATTTTTCCGTCGGCAGCCAAGGGGGGTGTTAACCTCCACCCCCTTTGGCTACGCCACTGACTGGCCCAATTAGGGTAGAAGAATAAGAAAAGTCAACCACTGGTTTTAGATTCATTGATTCACACGAACACTATATTTTGATTTACGATCAAATTATATTTTGCTATTTTAAATATTTTTCGATAGTGTCTTGGTGATTGATAAAAATAGTGAAAGAAACCTATCGTAGTCTGCTTTGTCTAGAAGTCAATGATTGCATGTCTTTGGAATCTGCATTTTAAATAACGAGACTTCAATTAGGCCTATATTTCACTATGCTGCCTGTAATTCTATGGTCTGCGTAAATTTATGCTTAAAACTACATATGCTAACCCATACAGCTACAGTATATTAGCGTTTGCATTGCGTGCGAAGCCAGCAGACAGTACAGCTGACACTACATTGTAATATTACGGTTGCACGGACATTCAGTCTGGTTGCATTTTATGTAGGTCTAGATAGGTGGGTTGAATATAATTACTCTCAGCTTTCTCAGAGGAGGTGTTAGGATTCCGACGCCCGGGGTCAAACCAATTGATGGCGCCCGCCCCGCCCCCAACTTCCGAAAATCCTCATAAGCCAAAAAGGGGGCGCGGATGGACTATACAACCAGGCCCCTATATTTATCTTTTTTGTTTGCTTCTTTCGCTTCTTTTTTGCTACATTATCTTAAACCCCATTTCCCACCTCGGCACCCGGGCAAAAACTTGTAGTCCCTGTCCTCCATAGCTCCGCCTCTGATCTATCTTTTTCATTCAGTCACGTGTCCGCCGGCACGTAGTGGAATCTAATAGGGCCCGTATAATGCGTCAAGTTTCTCTGTGTTTAATATGCCGGTTACGATAGGCAGTGAAGCCGACATGTAGGCATCTACCAAAAAGAGCCGTTATAATAAATACCTGACAAGGCAGCCGCATACAATTATCAGGAGTCACTCCGAGTCAGGACACGTACAAACAACCGCTTGTCAAAGGGGATTGACTATGGGGCTGTGCTGGCTGTCCATTAATGACGTCAACAAAATAGGGAGGAGATGGCTTGAAAAAGTTTGACAGTTGTTGACAGAGGAGGTGTCACGAGAAGTTAACGTCAGCAATTTCATTTTTTTACAAATTATAAAAATAGGAACTTTCGCGGAATACTATTTATTAGGCCCACAATGGAAAAAACCCGAGGCCTAATTGGCATGTTATTAAAATTTAAAGCGGGGTCAAGTATGCAATGTTTTTACATTGTAGCAGTCTGTACTCGATTTCCATGTCCATGTATTTCTTATTTGATTGACTGACTGACTGATTTATTGGTTGGATGATTGATCGATAGATTCAAATTGCTGGCGAACTTCTGACGCTATGCAAAAGACAACGGCATCTTATGTAATAATAATGTTTAAAACACTGTCTTCAGCAACGATTCCCTACCGAGCAGATGCCGTTCAGAACCGACCAATGGTCTCGCCGTACCGAAACAGAGAACCAGCGCCGCCGATGCGCATGCGCATCGACCAGTAGTAAAAATATGGTAGCTTGGTGCTTGGTGTATGTATAAGCGAGAAGAATCCGTCGTTAATCACCGAATTTACACTGAAATCTATTAACAATTAGCGTAAAAATCGTTTGCGTTTAATCAAGAAATCTGTTCGTTTCGTCGACAACTTAAAGTCCAAAATGTACGCTGTGGGAGCGAGGACCGTGTCTGTCCGTACACAGTGATTATCATGATGACGGAGTTGGTGATTGTGATGATGATATAAGTCAAAGTTCTTCGCCATGTCTGATGTTGATCGTTGCTGGTCCGCTGCCTCTCGGCGGATGGATCCGTGACATCGCGGACTAGTCGACGAAGATCGGGGCCGACGTTAGTCCTCTGACCGTCCTCTGCCGTCTCGATGGCCAAACCTCTAGCGTAAGTACCGTACTAGCGATTTCACCAGAAGTTATATGCCCTAGTTACTGGTGTGTTCGTTCGATGCCTGCCTACGCCACTCATTTAGCCTCGCTTGCCATCACGACACATGACAGTGTTGAAAATTATATCTTACAGTAGACGATCTCGTAATATCTGTTATATAGATTTAGAAAATTAATTGAGTTATCATGCGAGTCATTCATTTTCAAGCCAATCTCTATGTATATCTTACACAAATTTGGCTTTGTATAATATAATTAATTGGTGCTAGTAAATAAGTAGAATCTCGTGGAATTTTATAGCACTTCCAAATGTGGTACCATAGTAGCTGCCTATTCTTATGCATTCTCGTGGCTTCATCACTGGCATGATCCTTGGTGTAGCTAAGCTCCTTAAAATGCTGCTCACTGTCAAATTGAGAATGTTCACCTTTGTTCTGTTTCAACACCATACTAAAATGTGTTGGGATTTGGCTTTCCAATTTCAAAATCCCTGGTACTACTACTGGTTGAGACGAATTGTCTGTTGCCTTGTTCTGTGAATGATGCTGACTGTTTTAATATTGGCATTTGACTTTCCACTGAACTTTTGTTATTCTGGATTTCCAAAAATTGTCATGCTCTGGAATTTTGTTTAGTATTATTTCATTTGATTGGTCTCAGTGACTTAGGCAGTTGCTGGTTATGAATATTATGTATATTTTAGAAGAAATTCTTTGTTTCTTGTCTCTGATGCTAATAAGAATGCTAGTTTTAATAGTAATAATAATGTAATATGATGTACTTTTATAGCACTGCTTCTTATGCACAAGGTTTCAGTTGTTAATTCTTTAGCTCGGAATGATCAACGCTGCAGAGGACCCTGCTAATTCTATAGATATATAGGAGCAGTGAAACAGACTATGGAAGAAATCCAATAAAAGCAGTATATTTGAAGGAACGAAGTTAATTCCAAGATCTGGCAGACAGAATCCAATTTAGAAGGCAATGTATTTGAAAGAACAAAGGTAATCTTAAGATCTGGGAGACAGCTTCTATTCAAGGGGTGCTTTTGTTATTATTTCATTGGTGTCACTCACCTGGTGCCAATCAAGATGCAACATTTTTGTTCTCGAGATGACAGCCTTCTTGTTCTTCTGTGCTTAATAGACATGAAATTTGAGAAGAGTGGGGAAACATACAAATATCCTTGGATCCAAAATGACACATGCATGCCTAAGAGATGGATGTAAGAGAGATGGATGTATGATGGATGTAAGAGAGACATGCTGTTACTAATTAAGTAAAATGCCCATCATCTTGGGGTTATTGGTGTTTTTTTCCGCAGACACACACTTTGTGGTAGACTTCTTCCGCTGAATTTAGCGCCGATGTTGTTTCTGCTTGGCTGTCATTGTTCTGTTGTTTAAGAACATCTTGTTGTCACTCGTGGTCAGCAAATTATAGAATTACACGAGATTTTGCATTTGGCGTCGGAGCCGATATGCGTAAATTGCTCTTAGTGGTTACCAATTATGACAGTTAGCAGCCATTTTGTATTGTAGATGACGGTTGCTAAGTTGAGTGAAGGGTCTATCTATGTCAAGACATTTGTATTGATTGGTTTCTTTTGTATTTGACATACCATAAATGCATCAGCTGTGAAGTGATGCAGAGCATTTTTGTGACAACTGCACTTTAACAAAAATGTCTTCAAGTGTTTTGATATTGTGTAATGTGTATTTAATGCAATCTACGTAGCATAGCATCTATAGATTTATGTAGCATAACTATTTCAAGGAAACCTATTGTGTTGAGGTAGTAGTCTCAGCTGAACATGAAGTTTGTAAAGTTTTTGAAGATTTTAATTTCTTGAACTTGTTTATTATTATTATTTCTAGACAATTTTTCCAGCGCAGTAAACAAGGCTAAGGCCTACGACAAAAGCGCTTTAACATAATTCTATCAATAAAATCCGATATTAAATAAGTGTGTTTTATAATTTTATAATATAATATTAAATAAGTGTGTTTGTTAGAAGCAGAGGTGTGGTTAAACACCTTAAGCTGTTTTTCTCACTGAATATTATCCTAAGGTCTCCTGGTTCTTGACATCGGTAACAGTTAGGGCTACCTTGGTCGATGTAACCTTGTATTGGTCCATATTCTTCTTTATCTCTCTTGTCTTCCTCTTATTCGTGAGCGTGTAGCAAGCAAATGCTGTCATATTGATTTTGCTGACTCAGCATTATTGTACTTCACTTATAAGACGCAGTTGTGCAAGTTTAGGCATACTACACTTAAATTAAGTGATGGCTTATTTTAGCTCAGACATTTGGAAAATCTCTCTTGTGAAAGCCATCATCTTGTTTCCGAACTCACGGCTTTGACATTTTTCTGAATTGGTACAAACTTGAGTTGATTTTTGGTTTAATAGGCCCGTCATTGTATGGGGTGACACTCATCCTGATAGAACTGGGCTTACTTGTAAAAAAATTCAATAAGTAAAATTGTCTGGATCTGGTCAGTTGGTTTTCTGGGCTTTTCATTGAAGAAATGCCACGTGTAGGCAAAATATTGACAAAGGTGGTTGAATTATCAGACTTCTTAGTAACATCTGTAGTTAAAGCATGTTATTGTAAGGTGTTATGGTTCTGTAAGTAAAATAGCCATGCTGAGCCACCTGATGATGCCAGATTGTAAGGATTATGAATATAGGTGAAGTATTTTGGATTTGTTTATTACATTTCTGGAAAGAATATCATGTTTTAGTCGAAAACACTATGGAAACTCGTGTTGCACAGATCCCAAGGTAGTGCTTGTAGCGTTCCTTACCGTAAAAGCTAAACGGGTTTTCTGAAGACGAAGAATCTGAAGACACAGTGGAACTAAGTGGGGTTTAAACTTATCCTGTTAAATTTAGAAGGGGAAATCTTTTTAGTTCTATAATTATGCGCTTGGCACATGTGGCGCTTCATTTCTTTTATATTGATCTTTGATTTTATATATATATATATATATATATATATATATATATATATATATATATATATACATACATACACATATATAGTTCGGCTTAATAATGGCTGTGCTTTTTCCAGCATTGTTTTATGCATTTATGTCTTAAGTAATATGCCAGTTATTAACATTAGCCAGAATAATAATTAGCGTCACAGACGCGTATGTCTGAACCGGGGACGTGCGTGTTTAATATTAATGTTAAAATCCGTTTCGATGCCCGATGGCTTTGTGTGTACCTTGTACCTTCAGTTTTTCCAATCGCTTTATGCACGGCAATTAATCAATGCCCGGATGCGCCCAAGAAGACATAGTGCTCCTCACCGACGCCCCCTCCCACACCTCCTCCGTCGTCGTCTTCGTCGCTGCTGTGATCTAATAATGCAAGGTCAGAGGTCGTGCGTGTATGCGCTAACCCCTCGGCAGCGCCGGTGTCGTATTCGCGCTCAGCCGGGACTGTTACATCGGCGTCTGTGCAATGCTTCTGCCGCGATGCTCCGCTCTGATTGGTCGAGCGCGCTGCAGCGGCCCGCCGCCGCGGCCGGGCGCGCGGTGTTGGACTACGACCTCTCTCCCTCCCTCTCTGTCTCTCTCTCTCTCTCGCCGCCGGATTTTTACGGGTTCTAACAGCTGCAGAGAGGAGGCGGTGGAGGGGTGGTGGGTGTGTGGGGGTGGGGGAGGCGATGCTTGCTTGCCACCGACCCGCCGACGCCGCTGTGTTTTTAGGCTGTAAATTAACGCCGACGCCTGGCCCGGACGAAACGGTTTGCGAAGTTCGTCTGCGGATGCGAACAATCGGCAGCAGACGATAGCTTCCAGTTTCGCGACTCTTGATGTCTATTATTAAAATATTGGCGTCCAATTGGAATGCCGGGCGGGATTTTCAGCGGTGCGTGATTTGTTCTATTACTCACTTACTTACTTTCTTGCTTACTTACTTATTTGAATTGTCGCGAGTTTCCCAAATTGTGTGTAAATTACCTGTTATTAAACAAAACGTTCCCTTGTGTGTTACGTGTATGTTAATTCGTTCAGTATGGCGTGCTATTTGTGTATTGAATTCAATACGACTAACCTCGTTCGTGTCTTTGAAGAATTGCAAAGACAGAATTTAAAATTAACCGTTGTCATAGCCACGGAGGCCATTCCGGAACCCTGGCTACGCCACTGTTAATAATTATAACTGTTTTCATGGACTCGGGTTGATCCCAACGCGGAGCCTTTGACCTAGAGCAGCGTTGAGTGGATCAACTGTTTTATTAGTTTCAGATGTAAATAAGGCCCGACTTATAAAGGGCCATTATTATAACGCCCACTTTGATGCCGTCCTAGCAACGTAGCTGTTGCTGAAGAATTATTGGTTTCATTATGATCTGCAGTGCATGCATGTATCGTTTGAACATTCTTCCTATTCTTGTAATACTAAAAGGGTGGCCGTCCCTAAAGTTCGTCACGCTCGAGGGAGAGGGGTCTAAGAAAGTGTGGCAGAGAGAGGGATAAGGACAACTGTGACGTCACACTTTCAACCTAAATAAAACCAAGGTGACCATACATCCCATTTTGACCGGGACAGTCCAATTTTAAGGTGGCATGTCCCGGCGTCCTGAAAGACACACTCGGGACACAGAAATGTCCCGTTTTCAAAAATGTGTCCGGAAAATGGGCCCGTTCTAGACAATTTTGATAGGTATTTTATTATAATTTTTAATAGTTAATGTCTTCTTACTTAACTAATGTACTTTTTTGCTCGTCAGCACTATAAAACGACGTGGTGACCTTTTTTGGTCGTCAGTCCCCATATCAGGAGGGTTGCCCCATGGGCTCCCAAAAGTCACGCTACGCCACTGGTCCCGGTTTGGCCTAAAAATAATATGGTCACCTTGAATAAAACCTTACATATACCTGTTAGGAGGTATAGTAAAAACGTTTGAGAGAGGATGTTTTTTGCTCATTGACACTCTTTAGCCCGAGATACTTAAAATTTTAGGTCTCAGTTATATATGTCATCATTGCTGGAAACTGAAATTCTCTATGTTTTGCTGCTGAAAATTGAGCGAGAAACTAGAGTTTATTAAATTGAAAACCAGCGTGGCATAATTTATGGACGACGCTTTAAGGGGAGGTCCGAGATTTGTGACAGATTGTAATGGGAGAGGTGGGGTTAAACTGTAAAAAATAGCATAGCATATTTTTTGGACGGCCCCCTACGGACATACCGGCTATAGCCATTTGATTAAATAAACACTGCTTTCAGGTGATTTATGAAACTGGGTAGAATTATATTTCCCAAGACAGTGTATATGTGGTCCCGTTTTGCAAGCTGTTCTAAAAGTACTTGTTGATATCATAAATGTTTGATTAGTTAGTTCAAAGTAGTTCAAAGTTCAAAGTCAAAATCAAGAAGTTGTGCAATGGCCAGATTACTGTTTCTTCAAATAAATGGTGGGGGTGACATTACTATATAGAAATTCTTTTATTAGAAATTTTTTTATTTGGCTTTATTTCTTATTTTATTTGTCTTTATTTCTAACGTCACACGTACTACTGATTCAACCCTGCAGTTTGTGTTATACTTGTGTCGTTGTTCTGCTTGGATGTACACATCTTGTATCGTGTGTTCCGTTTTTAGTGGCAGTTAAATTTCCGAGCGGCTGTGTAGTACGGCTGTTTAATGTCTATAGGAGCAGATCAAATGTCAATACAGTATTAACAGAGACTCCAAAGAGCTGGGTTTTTAGGCTAAGCTAGTAGCAGTAGCCTAGCAGTTTAGCTCACCAGTAGTTGATATTCGTTTGTGCCTCCTACTTAAAAGAATTTTTGAGAATTAATTGAAATCTGGCAAATACTCTATTTTTGTCTTATATTTTGTTTGTAGTTTTTGTCCTCCCTTCTTCATTCCTCTTTTCATTCAAAATACCATCATGAACTGTGAACTTTGGCTGACATTATAGCACCCTGATTATGGTTTCTAGATATTAGTGTATTTAACCCTTCCACCAGCGCAACATCAAGTCGCCCCAACATAAAGTCGCCTGTCGCTTTCCTAAACATTTGAGGACACATCTGTTTAATAGTGCTTATAATAATTGACATTAATTGTAATGCGCTTGCTAATATTGAATGATTAGGCGCAATATAAATAGCTCATTACATTTACATTTACATTGCATCCCTGCAGCTTGAACAGCATTGCAGAACTAGCTACCGTAATTGGTTCTGTATGTTGGCTTTATGTGACTTCCTTTTCAATGCAGTAGATTTTAAGTTACTGATTTTCTCGTCTTGAGAACATTTTATATATAGTTTGATTGTGAGCAGCTGGACACTAGGACGGCTTGAGGCTTTATAATGCATGTGTAGGTCACCAAACAATTGTGCTATTATTAATTTTATATATTTACTGAAAGAAATGCAGAGAGAAGTATTTTTGTTGGCAAGGTGGCAATTTTGAAAACAAAATAAATCCCTATAAAGATCTAGCCACAACTACTGAGCTGGTTTTGGCTCTTGAGCTTTATATTAGTTGTGTTTTGGAACAATATTATATATATATATATATATATATATATATATATATATAGGTAAGGAAGCTTTTATATATATATATATATATATATATATATATATATATATATATATATATATATATATATATATATATATATATATATATATATATATAGGTAAGGAAGCTTCTATTTTTAATTAAGCTTCTATTTTTAATGATTGTCAGTCACTTTGCAACAATTCAATGCTATTGCTTTTAGAAGAACTTTTTCAGGCCTAGAATCAGATGAGAGTTACTGTAGCTACACAATTTCTTAATGTCTCTGGACACTTTTTTCATGAGTCTTTTGGAAATTAAGTGCCGAGGGCATAAAAAATATAGTTCCATGGAACAAATTGTGAAATTTTTGTAGTTTCCTATTTTGTCATATTGTTTAATTTCTGTTTTTGTTAAGAATTCCCAAGTGTGCGATAATGTGGATGCATTTTTAGTGTATTAATGTTTTTTGACCATTGTTGATCAGTGAATTTTGGATACAGGGTTTGCTTTCTTTTGCTCTTAGAATTCTACTGAACTGTTATTTAATATTATTGCTTCATTGCAATAAGTGATTACATGCTAAGTGAGGTGTGTATGTATTAAACGGATTAATTAATTGAACTGGATAGATATATATATATATATATATATATATATATATATATATATATATATATATGTATGTGTGTGTGTGTGTGTATATATATATATATATATATATATATATATATATATTTATTTATTATTATATGATTATCGACCTTTGTAATGTTTAAGGGCAGGGCATGGAAAGTAGAACATAATACTTATAGTAAGCCTATTAGAGCCTGCTTTTGTAAATATATGACTGCTTGTTGCTATTGTGTGCAAAACCAATGTTACTATGTAAGACTTACTTGTTGGTTTGTTTATGGGGCAGAAAACTGGTAGAGAGACAGGCAGACAGACAGAGACAAACTGGCTGACTGACTGACTTACTGACTGACTGATGCAGCCTACTGGCTGGTAGTGTGCAACATTTTCTGCTTTATCTGCCTGAAAGAGTAAGATGCAGTGTTAGCATTACATAGCATTATCTGGGCTCTGTCTGCCAGGTCTTGTATGCGTTGCATTGCATTCGTCTGCTTATTTATTCTCTTGGCTAGGAGAACGGGGAAAAGGAGGAGGAGGAATAGGTGGAAGAAGAGGAGGAGGAAGCTCTGGTTGGAAATTTAGTGAGCCTGGCAGGTGGAATGGTCATATGTCCTGCATTCTTTCTTTCTGTCTGCCCTTCTGTGAATTTAATGCCCAGAAATATGCTCTGTAATCTTGCGCAACATAAGGCAGGTAGGGTTGCCAGATGTCTAGTTTTTAATTAACTGGACTGTCCGGTAATTTGCTTATTTGTCAGCTGAAAAAGTTGAGGCAATACCGGACATGCATGTGTCTGGTATTTTCTTGCAAGCTACTGAACCACATCAAGCGACTCCAAGCCCGGTACAATACAGCATTCATTTTGGCTATACCGGTAATTCCCGTAAAAAATAATAATATCTTATGTTTGGGAAAACCCAAATCTTAAATGTTCATTATTAAGCAGTGTAAAGTAGGGTTTCCAAAACATTTTATAACCATGATCCACTCAGTGTTTTATCCAGACTCCAGGCCTTTGGGGGGAATTGAGGCTTTGGGGGGATCGACTTGGTTGGAGGGGGAAAGACACAGCAGTGCAAAATTTGTGTAAGTGCTGGGATTTTGGGGGGGAATTTTTAGGTTTTTTTGGGGGGGGATCTCCCCTCCTAGCAGGCCTGTATAAAACACTGGACCCACTTCAGCGGTTTTGTAATGTGCAGTGACCCTAATCGTAGGATTATAAAAAATGCATTAGGCCATTTGGCCATTTACGGTAGTTGAAAAAATCTTCCAAGTTTTGGATAAATAGCAAATCAAAAGCTCTTTATTATTATTATTGTTGTTAATATTATTATTATTTGACAATTTGAATTATTTGAATGAAAATATAGCAAATATATTAGACAGAATTATTCATATTTTGCTAAATAAGACAAAAAGAGAGAAGTAGATAATGAAATTTCATGAAAATTGTATATTTTTAAAAATATTTTGCCAGGAACATACCTTTTTGTGCATCTTAAAAATCATTTGTGCATTGGCAAAAACTGGCTTAACCGCCAGGTTGCAGATAGCACACTTCTGTTAGAGATTCTCTATTGTTAGTGGAGTTTCAGAGCTAAATGGTCGGAATACGCTTTAATTGCGTTATTGCGAAATGAGATTAATTTTTAAAAGTACCGGTATTGTCAGTTGCATTGTATACTTTCAAAGGCCTGTATTGTCTCATATGCTATTGGCTCACTTGATCTACTGACTACTTGGAAGAGAATTAGTGAGTTGCAATTTTTAAGTATATTTTATACAATTGTAAAAACAAGATATTAATAAAGGCAGCCAAGTCCAGTAAATAAATACAAAGTCATGCAACACTGGCATGTCAAACTCAGGATCCCCGAAGGCCGCATTGGTCATATTGGTATTGTCTTCAGGGCCACAAGCAACAATTAATTGCACACATCACGGCTAATTGATATCATTACAAATTAAAAATTACAATAGCTCATGCAAAATAGCCAAGTTTTGAGTCTCTTCTTGAAGATATCTGGCGTTGATCATTTTTTTGTGACTTTTTTGTATGCTTCTGAGTTGAAGTAAAAAAATGAAGCATTAAATTTCATTAAATATTAAATGTGTCCACATGGGGAATGGAATTCTCTCCCTGGACATAATCCCCCCCCCCCGATATTATACCCCTGGTACTCGGATGAAATGGCATCCCCCCCCGGACATAATGCCCCCTTTGTTTATTCAATGGGCTTTGACGAAATCTACTGGCTCGGTGATGAATGAAATAGTGTCGTTACTCACTATTGCTCTCATTACTCACATTACTCTCTATTGAATTCTTCTCTAATTCAAAATTGAAATCGTTTCTACTCGCCAGTCTTTAGAGGTTTCACCTATCCGTTCTAGTTAATGCTCCTCATGATCTTCCTATAAAGCCGACGCTATGAAATTGGATTGGATTTGGACACCTAATTCGTTTTTAGAATTCCTGACTAACATACCAGAAAAGTGACAGTTTAAACTGTTTTCATATGATTGATTAAGCATAAAAATACACTACCATTTAAATTTTAAAATTAAAATCTATGATATTGATTTACATTGTACATTACTTCTTTGCCGGGGGGGGGGTAATGTCCTTGGGGGATAATGATGTCCAGAGGGGAGAATGTCCTCCAGATTAGTCACCACAATAATCTCTACGTTGAATAATAATAATAGTAATTATAAGCGCTGTTGGCTTACGTATCGGGCTTTACACGATCCACTCTGTCCTGATAATCTAACTGTGCTTGTACGAAGATCGACTGATCGAGAGATCAGTTCTCAGGTCCAGTCCGAGAGTGCAGTTGTTGGTCCCCACCCCCCCACCCCCGTCCAAGACCCTAAATTTGGAGAAAGATCATTCGCGCGGGGAATCCCGCCCTGTGGAACTCTCTTCCAGACAATGTGACTGGAGCAGTCTCAGCTGCACTATTCATTAGAAATTTGAAGATACATTTATTTAATATTGGATATGAACTGTGTTAAGCGCTCTTGTTGTAGGCCTTAGCCTTGTCTACTGTGCTATATAAATTGCCAATAAATAAATAAATAAATAAATAAATAAAAAAAAATAATAATAATAAAATAATAATAATAATAATAATAGATCTGCCCTTGAATGGCATATATCTACAGCATTGAGCTCTCAGCTTTCCAATTCAACAGGTATTGTCTCTTTTGGTTGTAATTAATCAAGGTGTGAAAATGGTTTGTGTGCATATCTTGTTTTTAAGTTCAAAGTGATCTTTATTGTCGGTTGTATTGAATGTGTTATGATCAGAAGTTTGAAATTATTCTTGAGGATATCGAATTTGAGAAAATAAGGGCTATAGCATGGACATCTCGAGTACCGTAGTTGCTATTAAGAGATCATTGGCTGTAGTAAATAGGCTGTCTAGGTTTCAGTAAATGATGTACTTGAGTTAGAAAGTTATCAGGACTACCGGTTAAACCCACGTGCCTTGGCACTAATTACACTGACTTGTTGAAGCCTGTAGACTGTAGAGTGAGTAGTTTGTCTTTTTGAGGGAGATTTTTATGATCTTTTGATGTGAATTATTCTTGTCTTGGATGAGGCTTAAGGCATGTACTTCTTATATACAGATGTCCCTGCTTAAGGGTTATGTGTTTAGAATGGGACCAAATCTGCCATGCTCACAAATCCTGTAGATTTTAGCACCTCCGATTTTTTCCATGACGTCAGGTGAATGAGGATAGGTTGCCAGCCTTTCCGTCTTTTGGGCACCTTCTAAAAAATAGCTGGAAAGGCCATATCTGCTAAATTGTTTTACACTATGTTGAATTGAAGGTCTTGCTTACTGTATTTTTTTGTTTACAGTTATTCTGTAGCAATGATTTCTTTGTATTGTTTGTTTGCCTGCAGGATAAGATGCATGGGAAGTTAAAAATGTTTCCTGACATGAGCATTTAGTGACTATGAATCAAGTGCAGTGAATAATAGCAGGAGGTTTTAATTAAAAGTTAGTGGTGCAATAAATTTGGAGTGAGTTCAATGATGGGTGCAGTTGGCTGAGTGTGTTCTAATTGATCACTTACTTAAAGATTTTTCTTGACATTCCGCATGACTGGGTGGTTTGGATGCCAGCCAACAGCATAACCGTTAAGAAACATGACCCCAGGCACGAGATGCCACAAGAGAAACTACATTTTATATGGAAGGTAAATGTCCCTTGTGTTTTTCACTGTTTCAAGGAGCTCTAAATACCTAATATACAGAAGTCCTTGGCAGTTTTGATGGTTTGCTTTTTGTGGATTACTATTCTAGTGTATTTTTTAAATGTGTGATTACTGGTAAGTGTTATGCTCTAGCGCTTGATAGAACTTCCTCGTGATTGATTGATTGCTTTCTTGATTGGTTGATTGATAAATGCTTGTGGATTATCTTGGTGCTTAAGTTTAAAATAAATATCCAGTCCATATTGTTTCTTATATTGTAATTAGCATTGCTGTATTGTAGTCTGTCACTAAGTCATTCAATCAGTCAATCAATCAATCAGTTAGTTAGTCAATTCTAGAGCTGTGATATAACCACACTGTAATAATTGTGTCCAGCGTGTCTGTGGGCCTGCTCTTTTTGAAGTCAGTACCGATAGTTGTCATTTATCAGCATTTTTAATTTTATTTTGTACATTTTGTACAATTTATATTTGATAAGATTTATAAATTTTATGAAATAAGTGAAAGTAAACTGGCACTACACTACACACTAAATAAACACAAACTAAATTTTTTCATTGAACATATATCTCATTGTTACACAAGAAACACTTAAACTTTACTACTTAAATTACTTTTAAGTGCACGTTTGATTTAATTTTAATGCAAAAAATTGTATTTTTTGTCTTGTCCTAGTTTCTTGAAATCAGGTGCTAAGGATGTTGTTGCAATACATTACAATACGTAAGCAAACGTTACAATACGTAAACAAACGTTACAATACGTAAGCAAACGTTCCAGTCTCTTGCCTTCCATGTGTACACTCTGTTCTTAATTATGTTCATTACTGAGTAGCTGCTTTTGTGTATATATATATATATATATATATATATATATATATATATATATATATATATGTTGAAGCAAGCACAGTGAGCAGAGTTAAAGCCAGTTCACGAGCAACAGTATAATTCACAGCCAGTGTTACCCAAAAAGCTTCCAAATCAACTTGTTGCACTTGCAGCTCCGCTTTCAGATCCTCCTTGCTCTGAGCATCTATCATGCTGTAGTTGGAAGGTGCTATTGTCAATGCAATTATCTTTTGCTGCGGCTGCAAGGGCAATGCAACCTTCATTGTCATATACCACCACCTACTCCCCCCTCTCCAGTCCACCCTACACTGTCAAGTATAATTCTGATGACCTCATTTATTTTTTTTTTTTCATTCAGATTTTCAAACTTAACAAGTAATTGTGTTTGTAAAAGTCGCGATTTTATATGCGTAGCTTAAAAATTACACATGGGTTTTGCCAATTGGCAGGGCAAGGCCATCTCCCCCACATATTCGCTTCAGGTGGTATTGTTGTTGTTGGTATAGCTGACTCTTGTCACACACACACACATACACACACGCACGCACACACACGCACACTGATTTTATGCCAAGCTGAGAAAACTTTGGAGGCTTTCTTCTTCGAATCCATTGCATTGTTGAGCAGCTGGGTCAAGTGCTTGTAGGCTGTGCCTGTTGAGTGACTAATTGTGATTATGGCAGACTTATGGGCGATAATATAGGTAATTCTGGTCATTTTCAGTAATCGTGCTGGTGAAGAAGAGATTTCTGGTGAATCACGACTCTTGAATTGATAGAGATAGAGAGATAGATAGATAGATAGATAGATAGAGAGAGAGAGAGAGAGAGAGAGAGAGAGAGAGAGAGAGAGAGAGAGAGAGAGAGAGAGAGAGAGAATTCTGTAGTTGTAATTGAAATTGGTTCAATTGATTTCCTTGGTTTCCTTGTATTTACCCAGAAGCTGTTGCAGCCGTTGGCAAAAATGTCGATGATTGATTTACGGACACTTACAAATTTGTTTTCTGATTCTTGAAAATGTAATTTTGACCAGCTGGGCTATGAGGTTGTGTTTTCATATCCTACAATATCCTACAGGTCCCGGCTTTTCTCCAGGAAATGAGGTCATGATGCAAATAAATCAGGGAAGACAGAATGGCTGCTTTGGCATGTAGGGCAATCATTGCATAATTGCTGCTTTTTCATTAAATGAAACATTGCCCTGTTTAACTTAATCTCCACACACTTCAGATTTCAGGGCACCAGTCTGACGGTGCTTGATACCATCTTAAAATTATTTTTTTGGTTTTTGGAGGCAGAGATTTTTCAAACAGTGTAATTTAATTTATAATTTATCCAGTTTCTTGTTATTTTGACATACAGTATATCTATTCCATAATATCCACACATTAATGTTCGGATTTTGCTGTAATGGGAGTTCAGAGAGGCTGTTCTTAAGTGGCCTCTGTATCATGCCTCTATGGTCCACTGATAAAAATATATCTCCTGTATGTTCTATGAGGGATTTGAACAGTCTGCACTGATTAGTGACTACCTATGGTTTGGGTTAATATAGCTTAATGTTTGGCGCTTGCTATGGATAAGAATTTCACACCTGTTTTCTGTGACGTCATTGCTGCTCACTAGAAATGCGATTGACCTTAAAGCATGTCCACCATTGATCCAGTTATGATGCACTTCTTGGTTGATATACCTGTAATGTATATACATGCATATATGTTATATGACAGTTTTGTAGCAGATTAGGACTTGGAATAATATGAGATGCAGACTGTAAAGCTACAATGCATTATAGGCTAACAGTCCTAGGCAGAGGCAAAATACCTGAATTTATGGTGGTGTTGATTACAGGTCTTTTGGTACGGACTTGGATGCACAAGGTGATCCAGTGCATTCCCAGTAGAACTCTAGGGATTACCTGGTATTTGTGGATATAGAGATCTTTGTGGTTTGATTAGGACTTAATTAGAAATTTCCATCTTTTTCCCTGGTGAATTATTATTTAGTTTTGATGGATTGTAGGCCTTTTGCTTTGCTATGACGTTTGCATGCAGTTGCCAATAAATCTTCCTGCTGATTAAATGGAATGTTTCATGTAAACCCAGCTGAGCTAATCACCATTTTAAAAAAGATCCTGTATGTTCACTCATATTTCATTTCATGCTTGCACTGTATTTTCAAACTTGTTTGGGTCTTTCACTCAGTGTAGCTTTAGGGTTAGGGTTGGAGGTTAGGTGACAAACTGCTTGAAAGCAAGAATCGTGAGTCAACTCCCTTCTTTTGTTGCTTTTTAATTTGAACTGAGGGTATTTCGGTTTAAGAGCAATTCTACAGCCTTGTTGCATTACACTGACAGTAAATATACCGGTAGTATGATATTTTATCTTGATGTTTCTTGTGTCTTGTTTGTTAGTATTGACAACAGCAAGCTAAGGGAAGAGGCACGCCAGCAAAGGAGGGAGCAGGCCAGACTACAACAGCCACCCGAGAAGCAACCAACAAAAAACCTATTTGGCCCACCAATTCCAGTAAGCAGCTATACCGTGTAATAGGCCGTGGGCTGACTTCTATAGCGGCGTGGCATAATGAAGGTCGAAGTCAAGGTCATTATTTGTGTGGACACTAAATGAATATGTCCGTTTAATTTCATTTTAATTTTTCTGAATTGTGTGGGTTTCTTGGTTTGAATGGCAGTGTGGTTTTTTCATTTAATTTTAAACATTATTCTGTAGCCCATAGTATTTTTTAATATTATATTATAGATTTCAACTCCATTCAATCAAGCTGCCGTCTACAGTATATTGTGTTCATGGTTGCATGTGTATATAATAAGATTTGTGTTGCTGAAGGTATTTGACACAGTGGGCAGATGTGGCAATGGGTCACTCAAAATGACTCATTTGACCCGTGTAATCCTTGACCCATGACCCGTGGGTCTTTGGAAATTAGATGTCTGTGATATCTTTTTGAAGCGGCCATGTCAAGACAAATGTTGAGTATCAATCAAACACAAAGGCACATGACTAGCCTACAAGTAAATGTCACACGATGAACCAGTAAAAATTTGATTAATACAGGTATAGAGTAGATTCAAAAATTGCATTGTAAATACACACACACACACACATGCACATATATATTATTTTTCACGTATATAGTTATTATTTTACATGAACTGACTGCACCTGTAGTCTTAACAATTTGATGGGACAATGGGACTTGACCCATGACCTGTCTGACTTATGAGTATTAATGACCTATTTGACCCACCTATTTGTATTGTCATCTGTGACAGAGGATGCCCTGCAATCTTGATATTTTATATCCTATTGTAGTTGTACAGCATGTGCCATTTATATTTGGACTATGTCCTTTCCTATAAATTTGTCCTTGAACTTTATGAAGTCCATAGTACACCATCTTTTTAGTCCTCCGTGACATTTACAGGACGATGTTTTTTTAAATGAGCATACATTTATTCTGTATGCTTTTTCTTTCCCCATTTTTTCATTTCCTTATACCTGTCCAACCTGTATAGTGTATATCATATACCTGACTGTAGTTAAGACTGATGCAGGTAGAAACATGTCTTGGTGGAGGCCACTTAGTAAGTTAGTAGTTTGTTTTTATTCGCTGTCATTATTTTATTTCGCTGCCGTTATGTCAGTTAAAGATGATGCTGGTTGTTTGTGGTTTTGTATGTGAAGTCTTTTTGAGTCCAAATGGATATGTGTAAATTTCAGCTGCACCAGGTGACATTTCATGATGTTGGTTAAGAATAGGAGCAATCAATATCATTAGCTAAAATACCAGTGCAGTTTATGCTCTGCAAGAAATTTTTCTAGAGAAAAGAAACGAGAACATGTCATAAATTGTGATGTAAATATATAGATTGTTCATGTACAAGGCAAAAAGCTTTTAGTGCAAGTGTTTGGTAGCTAGGTTTGATGGAGATTGTATTTAGTAGTTTTTTATTCTATCAAGGTCTTCTTTCAAGATCATATGTCAATGTGCATTTTGAATATTCTATGCAGGTGCTATGTATGGGAGACTAACTGCAGTAGAACTTTGATGTAACGTACATAGCGGGTCTGTAAAATTTAGTACATTAGATCTGAGGTACGTTATATCCAGTACCATCCAAAATGGTAGTGCATTTTACGGGGCCGTACATTGTACTTTTTAGCCGAGTATATGGGTGTAGGACATTCTCTCCCCTGGACATAATTCCCCCCGACATTATCCCCCCTCCCCGTACACCCTTTGAAATGACACTGCCGGACATAATTCCCCCTTTGTTTACTCTATTGGCTTATTGGCTTTGGCTATAATAATTACCCGCACCATAAACCAGACACAAAACACTAACCCTAAATGATACTGACGACAGCCATGGCATCAGATAACCGATAAGTACCTTTTTAAAATTAAGATCTATAATATTGATTTACATTGTTCATTACTTCTTTGCTGGGGGGAATATGTCTGGGGAGGATAATGGCCAGGAGGAGAATGTCTGCGCCCTGAGATATACTGGGTACATTATAACTGAGTCTGTTATGATAAATTTCTACATATTACTATTATTATTATTATTATTGTGTAATTATATTTTCACTTTGCTTTTGTTTCAGGTGTCAAGACCAAATGATCCAACCTTTGAGCAGTTGTCGAATTTCTTTGGCAGTCCAGTAGGCGCAGACATCTGGTGCTTTAGATCGTTGTCTAATAATGACTGTTCTCCGACAGACAGAAGTAGTCAGGGTCACCGGCCGGCCGTCATGCGGCACGGCGACGCTCGCGACGCCACTGAGCACAGTAACTCTCGTCGTGCCGAGCACAGGCAGAACGAATCGAGGCATGGCGGTGATGCTAAGCAAGCAGACGCCCGACAAGGCGACACTCGGCACGGCGACATAAAGCACAGGGACAGCAGGCCCAAGGATGGCAGGAACATCGGCTCCGGCGAACCCACGGTCAGGAGTTCTCGACCAGGTCGCGGTACTGCCGTTGCCGCGCCGTTGCTGGACGTTGAACCGTCACGCCAGGGTGTTTTTGAACAGTTCGTCAAGTCGTCTTCGAAAACGCCCTCGACGGTTGAATCAGACGGGGTCGCGACGAAAGCTTTGGGGGCGAGACAATCTGCGGCGCATGGCAAAACTAAACACAGGACGAGCTCGTTTAATGATTCGAAATCAGAGGAACTCTCTTCTGAATGCAGACTGACTGGTTTCAAGCCAGAAAGCCAGTCAAAACAGCAACCAGCAGCATACCAGTCAAAATGTTATTCCGACAGTGTGCCGGATCCTTTTCAGAACGTGTCACCGTCGTCGTTTCCATCCGGCAGAATGAACGGTGTTCGCAAGGAGATGAACGGTTCACCGCCTGACCGCAGAACCACTTTTGGAAAGGGTAATGAGAAGCTCTCCGGTGACTGCGTCAATGGCATCCATCAGGGGTTGGATTTGAATGGGAAAAATTCGGAGGTGGAAAAGAAACTGAAGCTGCATATTTCCAAGGTATTCAATTATTGATCCTCTCTCATGTTTTAGATACCTTAGAGCACAGGTGTCAAACATGGGATGTGGCCCGTGGAAGCTTTTCATCCAGCCCATGTCGAATACAAGAAAAAAGTATGTTTAAGCAAAGTTATTTTATTTAAGGCCCTTTCAAAAAGTACATATTTGAATTTATGAAACTCGAACTTTTTACATACGATAGAAATTAAATTAAAACATTTTGAAGCAATTTTTGAACATGCCTTTAGTCTTCTGTTTACTTACTTACATACTGTTTGATGTTATAGCCCTGCAGTAGTTGTGTTAATGTTATGTACAAATCAGGCTCACAACAACAAGGACTTTTATGTAGCCCTCTATATGAAATGAGTTTGACACCTCTGCCTTAGGGTTTTAAGAGTCTAAATGTGATATTAAAGCGTTTGCACTGCAGATTGTTTGTGAAAAAAACCTTTCAACTTGCTTACCTTAAATTAAATTAGATGTCATTTGGGAGCATTCGGAGGTGTTCAGGTGTTTGGAGGTATCAGATTTTACGTGGTATAAGGTGTTTTTACGTATGAGTGTACTATGTATTGTAGTTATTGATTGATATATTTAGCATTTGTTAAAAGTTAACCTTAGCTCAGATTGTATCTTTCATTAAGCTAGAGTTGAGTACAATTATATGTAACAATAGTAGCTGGCAATGGAAACATTGAGAGGATTGTGCTGTTGCGTTAGTTTGCATGTATTAATTTTAAAATTGTTTGATTTTATAGACCTTTATAAAGTATAAGTAATAATTCAGCATAAACTGGCATTGATGCAGCTCTACTGGGTGAAGTAGTCATTATTGTTTTGGTTTTGACCTTGAGGGGAGGGGTAATTTTCTTTTAGGCCTTGAGATCAAGAGGCAAAATGAATACACTGTCAATTAGTGCAGTGAATGTATTTATTGCTTGGGAGTGAGGCGGTTGTTCTTCAGGCTTACTTTCTCTTTCTGCCGCAAAAAGAGCTGTTTGGAAATTGTTGTTCGAAAACTTGTTTGACTTCGAAGTCGGTTTATTTGTCTACAGTTGATTTCTATGGTGCTCTCCTTGCGGATGGATGGATGGATGTATGTATGGATGGATGGATGGATGGATGGATGGATGGATGGATGGATGGATATATGAATGTATGTATGTATGTATGAATGTATGGATGGATGGATGGATGGATGGGTGGGTGGGTGGGTGGGTGGGTGGGTGGGTGGGTGGGTGGGAGGAGTGCTTGCAGGCAATTTTCTTTTGTCTGCATTTATTCCGGGAATTGCAGTGTGACGTCAGCGCCGAATGCTCTGTTAGAGAGAGGCTGACAGACAGGTAGACAGACACAAACAGACAGATAGATAAGCAGGGCAAAAGCAGATGGAGATTGAGACACAGGATAAACAGGAAAATGATGTAATAGCAGAAAGAACACAGACAGACTGGCAGGCAGGCAGACAGACAGACTGACATATAGATGGCGTGTGGATTACCAAATTGGCTGGGGATAAATATACATACATACATACATACATACATACATACATACATACATACATACATGTCGTGGTGAGATGGTTATGTAGTAATCAGTGAATTGAGCTGTTGTAAAACCCTTCGGTGTCCACATGGGCTTGATGGCCTATAGAAGGCATCGTTTCCCTTCTTTTCTCCCTCCCCCAGTCACCGTAGCAGCAGCGGCGGCGGCTGGAGAAGGAGGCGTCGGCGGCGATGAGATGTAGCCGGCCGTGGGCGTCTTAGCGCCCGTCGGAGAATGCCGCTAACGCGCCGGTCCCAAATAGTGTCGGCGGTTGATGGAGGCTATTTACAGGGAGGCTGTGGAGGCGGCGGCTGCAGGTCCTCCCATATGCGGATCAGCGCAGTCTCTTTGGCGCCTTCGGAGGATGGAGATGGATTGGAGGGGGAGGGGGTCGAATCGATGGAATTGTTTACGGGCTCTGCTGGTGTATTAGAAGGCGATAAGTTACGTGGTCATGTCGTCGTCGGCGTGTGCGCTTGGCCCATCTTGGTCTCTTCTTCAACGGGTTATCGCTGACCACTGCCCCTCCCCCCGTATCCCATCTACTCGATGGGAGGGAGGGGGAAGGGGTGTCAGGAATGAATTGACAGCATCCGGATTGAATTGAACGGCGGAACAATTACGTGACTCGGCGAATGAAGTGTATTATTTTTAGAAATAGTAGGGATGCCTCTGTTTGTTAAGTCCAAGGCTAATAATAAACTGACCTTTTAACAATGCAATGCGTATAAATTATTAGTAATTATTTCGGCTGACAGATTCTCTTGTCCTCTGAGAATTTAGTTCATAATTGCACGCGCAGGTCCTTTGAAATTTCATTTTAAAAATCTGTCCTGGTAAATGAATAAATTTACTTCAAGGCAATCGATTTATCAAGTGTAATGCTTTACCGAAGTGTAATGCATTACCAAGGTGTAACCCTTTACCAATATTTATCCTCTGAACTGATAGTTGATTTCCTACATGTGACTATGTGTAGATAGACACACTTTTGTTTTGACTAAATAAAGATGATGGTGGTGGTGGTGATGATGGTAATGATGATGATGATGATGATGATGATGATGATGATGAAGCGTTGTATTTATTAGCAAGATGGCATCCTGAAAGTTGTTTTTTTCATGTCTCCAAAAATTCACAAATAAACAGTTCTTCAAAAATAGCTTATGTGTGTAAAGACTTGATGGCACACATATAGTCCCAATATAGACTATGATGTTTACTGAGGTTGTTTTGTTGGGGGTGGGAGTTCCTGTAGTTGCTGCTGGAGATTTTGAGCATAGGGGGACATATAGCAGTAAGTGCACCTACTTGAATATTTCTGAATAAACAATTTTTGATGATTTACACTTTACCCCAGTATTTTGTTGACTAGCAATTGTTGTCATTATAGCAACATAGTCATGATGTAAAGAAATCCTACACAGCTTGACAGTGATAAATCTCTACACTAGCCAGATAGTTACTTCATTATAGAAAGCAAGTTATAGGGTCTAAGTTATGGGTCTAAGGGGTATGCTGTTTACAAAGGTTGCCATATGGTGGCGGTGAAAGACATTTCACCGTTTCTTGACCTCGGGCCCATTTTTCATGTCTTCTTTTGCAATTGGTAAAGGCCTACCCTAGATATTGGAACTTTAGACCAGTGATGAGTAGCCTCCATTTTTGTTTGAATAGGTCTGTACCATGGACTAGTGGTGAAACACCTTTGGAGTCACAGAAATTTTAATATACATGGACTTTGGACATACCTGGGCTAGATAGATATGTGTGTGGGTTTAGAAAGCACAACAGTGTCTTCCAGAAGCGAATAGACTGGCACATCGGCCTACCATGAATTACATTATTACTATTCCACTGTAGTTAGATTGCTTACTTGAAATCGAAAATTCTTTCATTTTGAGGCCTTACAGTTAATTTTGCTAATAAATGAAATATAAATATATTGTATTTTAATTTATCGCTTGTCTTTATTTATGAATGATAATGTTATTATCTTTATTGTTTATTGTCCAATTTTTTTGATGTTATGCTTATTTGTGTTGCTTTCTTTTGTAGGAATATTTTATTAGGATAATATCTATTTTATTGGTTTGTGCCTGTGTTGTTTTTCATTGTGGACAGTAGTCACAGTACCAGTATTTTATGATGATTGCTGTATAATAGTTTCTCGAGTACTTTCATTTTGCATATCTATTCTCTTTTCACCTTGTATCCTTTATGTCCATTCTATCTCTATATGGATGTTTTCATATTTTATATGTTTGGATATTTTGTAACCGGTAAAGCTGAATTAGTGTTTCTTTGAATACTGAAGTCTTAAAGCATTTTAGAATGTTGGAAGCAAAACCTATGCTATTGTCATAGATATTGCTTTCATCATTATGGATGCTTTTGTGCTCCCATTGGTAAACAGAAGAAATGTGTGTGGTGCCTCCATTGGGTGCTTTTATGTGCTTTTCTTGGGCTGTTGTGGAGTTATTGATGATACAGGTGATGCAGATGGTGGTGGTGATGTGGGGGTAACAACATTGCAGATTAATTGCCAGAATGAAAAATTAAAATGCTAGTTATTTGTATTACTAATGAAGATGTTTATCAGTATGACAGTCTTGATGAAGACGGTGATATTAATAATGATAATTATTATAATTTTCAAGCTGTCTGACACTTTGAGCTAAAAGTTCACCAGACTTATCTGTTGTATAAGAGATTAATATAACTGTGACGGCATTGTACGGAGGTAAGGAACACAGTATGCCTAATTGGTCTTTTGTCCTAGTTCAAGCCCCTAGCCTTGGCCCAATTTGTTCAACTGATTGTAACTTCAAATGGTAAATGCTATAAAAATTTGCTCTGCTGCTTTTTATAAGAGCTGTAAGACCATTGACTTAGCTATGGGAAAGGTACGGGAGCTCGCCCCCTCCCCCCATTCGGACCGGGACCGGTTGTAAGATTTGGGCTAAACGGGTGAGTAGTTGTGGGTGGGTAGTAGGGGTAGTGTGAGATCAGGAAACCTCAAAGCTCATAAGACAGAGACCATTTTTGCTTGCCAAGACTTTTGGCCCGAAAATGTCAATGTGTCCCCTATTCTGGAATCCTGGCGACGCCACTGCGTTAGATCTCAGAGGGTCTTGAGAAAATAAGATTTCCAATGACTTTAAAAGCATAATAAATTAATGCTGATGAGTTAGTTATCTGCCCTCGGACAGGTTCAAATTGGCTTTTATGCAGGTGAGCAGGGTGGTTTCCCTTTGCCTTATTCCTTACAGACAACTGGAGTGAACAACTTTTCCAAGGTCACTAGGCAGTGGTTAGGGTCAGATTCGAAACCACCTCTCCCTCTCGGTTGCTTGGCCCCTACCACACTACCCCCACTGCACCACATAAAATATGCTAAAAGAATCCTAACCTAATAATCTAGTGAGTTGCAGATTTGTCAACTTACTTACTAAAAGTTTAATCAACTAAAGATGTAACCTTAGCTAGGGCGTCATGGGCATGACTGAACTGGCATTACTTTGATTGTCACTCCAACTTGCTGTCATTTCCACAGTGAATTCCTGAATCCTGGATATGATACATGATCGTTTAATTTCCACATGGGCCTGTTTTTGCTAAGGTTATAGACTTTTAAGATTTGTTAATACCCATCAACAGTCATTTGTTTGTGATATGAACTTGTCACTTTTAATTATTCAACCGTGGGTAGCATTCGTGTGCATATTGATGCATTTGTGAAGCCCTCTGATGTAAGAAATCAAAAACATGTGCTTTTTGTTTTTATTTAAAAATCCATTTATTGTCAAGATTGCTAATTCTGTGTTTTGACATCAAAGAGAATTTGGACATCTTTCAGAATTTGTGTCAGTCTGTCTCAGTCAGTCTGTCTGTCTGTCTGTCTGTCTCATGCTCTCTTTCATGAAAGAGTTGTCTGTCTGTCTGTCTGTCTCATGCTCTCTTTCCTGAAAGAACTCATGCTCTCTTTCCTGAAAGAGGTGTAATTTTTAAAAAATGCAGCCAAGACTCCTAAGGAAAGCGTGACAGTTCTTACAGTATTAATTGTTTATTTAGTTATAGTAAACTGGTAAATTTGTAATAAAGCCTGATGCAACATTTGAAAAAAGTTCAACCAGTGTAATATGCTCTGATGTTTTTATTTTAGTTTAAGTATATATATATATATATATATATATATATATATATATATATATATATATATATATATATATATATATATATATATATATATATATATATAAAGATGACTTGAGAGATAGGAAAATTGATGACAAGCATGGCAGAAGGAACAACTCATCATCATGGTTGTAGTTTTCATAGTGTTAACTTTTAAAGGCAAGGACACATGCAAACAGAGAAACAGACTGACAGAGACTCATATTGAGAGGACAAGCAGAGTCTTGAAGTGAATGACTTAGTCACTTCTTCTGAAAGTGATGAATTATGAGGAGTTGTGACCTCATTCATTTCAATTGTGATGGCGAATCTACCAAGGGATGGACAAGATCCGGTTAGGACACTAGAGGTTGAAGAGGCAGAGGAAGAGTAGGAGGAGGAGGAGGAGGAAGGGCTGAATGAGAAAGGGAAGCCAATGGGGAAGGGATGAGTTACAGGGGTGATGATGAATCTACCAGTTTTTCACAACAAGCCTTATAGCTTAGGGGTACTCATCAGTTCTGCAAGATGATGATGATGATGATGATGATGATGATGATGATGATGATGATGATGATGATGATGATGATGATGATGATGATGATGATGATGATGATGATGATGATGATACCCTGGATGTTGTTCATAGATGATGATGATGGTGGTGGTGGTGATGATGGTGATGGTGGATGCCACTTGTTTAATCTGTATTACAGTGGTTCGCAGACCCCTTTGCTGCACGACCCACATTTGAAATTCAAAAATTTTGTGTGGCCCACCTGTTAAATTGAGCAGTACTTGGCACAACCGGGAAAAAGTGTACAGGCAGAAAGGTCATCAAGCAAGGAGTTCTTGTGTTCACCTACACCATACCTACCCTTCCCTCTAAGCAATTTCTCAAAGGTTTATGCGCAAATCTTACAACTGATCCCAGAATAAGGGGATCCAGCCCCTCCTGTGGCTTTGCCAATTAACAAAAGTTAATAAACTAATAAAATGCATAAAATTTAGATTATTTTTATTTATGTATTAACTTCTCTTTTGTCTTTGAGGCTTCAAGCATGGCCCACAAGGCTCTCTCTCGTGACCCACCTTTGGGCTGGGGCCCATGGGTTGAGAACCACTGGATTATAACATGTGTGTGTGTGCGTGCATGCGTGTATTTCTGTTAAACACAAGCATACACGGACTAATGGGACAGAAGAATGGTCCATGTAAGTGTGGTCAGATCTGAGGTGTTGGAGTAACACAAGACAGGCCACAACATTTTACACAGACTGCAGTTATCAGCTGAGTTTTGGGCAATCCAAAAACTAGAAGCATTGAATAGTTAAGTCAAGGAAAACCTGGAACAAGGATTTGGCTACAGGCCTAAATAGAAAGCAAGGATTACCTGAGTTGTTTTAACACCTGAAGTTGTCTTTATGTCATTATAGCACTCTGTTGTTTAGATAGTAGCCAACGATAGGAAGTAGAGTGTGGATTTGACAATGTACAATCTGATAAAGACAGCTTACCTGTCTCTGGCTTTAATGTACCGGTACTCAGTTTGAGATACTTGGACGTTGGACATTCTCTCATCAGGATATGAAGTACTTTATTCAAGTTATATTAATAGCAGTAGAAGTAATATACTGGTAATCGCATTTGTTCTTTTCAGACAATGTGTAGTTCAACAAGCTTAAAGTCACGTTATAGTTCGAAGCCCATTCATTTACTTATGATTTGTGATATGGTTTTGAAAGATTTATAGTCATTTTTTTCTTTTGCTAGTATGGTTTTGGGCTCCCCCGATTTTATTTTAAGAATGCATTTGAATGAAAGGTGCTTAGGGTTCAGAGCTGATCTCAGGTTATTAGGCAGGCAGGAATGCAGGTGGCTTTTGTCATTAATCTAGAGTAGGCTGCTTTCTCTAGACCCGCGTTTTGCCTTCTACCTTTGCAGCTTAACACTGCAACCAATTTATCGACACCTCAGTGATGACCGGCTTTGTTGACCGCCGGCACCATGACTACCGTAGATTCCCCCCCCGGACCCCGGATGGTGACCCATCCAAGTACTAACCGTGCTCAACGTTGCTTAACTTCGGTGTTCTGACGGGAACCGCAAAAGCCAAGTAGGCCGATATGCATGAGGACCAGCACCGTATTCTGTGGACAGATTTATTGTGATGTCAAAGGTTAAACAGGAATGGTAAATTTCAATCAGAATTGTAACTTGTTTTGTTTCAACTTGGCACTTGAGCTACACAATAGCTGACCAACTTATTTGTTCATAACAAATTACCTGGAAGTACTTACTGTTAATTTTGTTCTACTGCGGCTTAACATTAAGTGCAGTTTACAATCTGCATTGTTGAAGTCACCACTGTAAAACAGTATGGGCTGGGGTCAAACACAAGTGCTGTTTTTATGGGGTTGTATGGTGCAAATGTTCTAAAACAGGGGTCAGCAATCAGGGGCCTCTTTAACCAGTGTGGGGCCTGGGCACCTGGCAGCCTGCGGGGCCCTAGACGTGAAGATCAATGTTGACAAGCAAAAAAAGGTCATCTCTAACGTTTTTGAATGTTGACAAGCAAAAAAAGAAAAGTTAATCCTACGTTAAAAAGTAGTTTGTGCGTGGCGCGGGGCCCCTAAGATGTACAGGGCCCCGAGCACTGTGCCCGAATTTTTACATGTAAAGACACCCCTGTCGGCAATCTACGGCCAATGGGCCACATCCGGCCCGCCAGTGGGTTTACATTAATTACGTGATCCTGGGATAGACACTGCCATGTAGCATTTTGGCCCATGCTGTCCAAAAGGTTGGCGACCACTGTTCCAAAAAAATGTAACTGAACCAGGAGCAGTTTTTTTAGCTATTTATTTCAGAATATTAATCTGATACCCTTCCCAGGCACTTGTAGGTAGTTTCACATCAGAAGAAGTATTAACTCTACATGTTTTTCGATAATAAAGTCAGGGGCATCTTTAACCAGTGCGGGGCCCCGAGCAGCTGGCGTCCTGCGGGGCCCTAGACGTGAAGATCAATGTTGACAAGGAAAAAAGGTCATCTCCAACGTTTTTGGGTGTTGACAAGCATAAAAAAAGAAAAGGTAATCCTACATGAAAAAAGTAGTTTGCGCACGGGGCCCCTAAGATGCGCAGGGCCCCGGGCACTGTGCCCGAATTTTTACATGTAAAGACGCCCCTGAATAAAGTCACTGCTGTGTTGCCTTTGGGACCTTATTTTAATTATGCTTCTCACTGATTAGTACCGGTAGTTCAATGTGGTTATTTGTGAATTTATGTGGGTTCATTTTTCAGTGAAATGTAAGCTTTAATTGTGCATGTCCTGTTTGAAATGTTTGAAATTTGTGTACAGTAAACCCTCGTTAACACAACCCTTGGTTAAAACAGGCATTTTTGAGTTACCGGTAAGTGGATCTTTGTACAAATGGAATCCACCCTGATGAGAAAAGCATTGGGTGGATATAAAGGCGGATTAAAGTTTGGAGGAAAATTGATCAACAGCCTCCACTATGCAGGTGACATTGTATTAATAGCAACATCAGTTGAAGACCTTCAAGACCTAGTGAAAAGAATAGAACACACTGAAAATTAATACAATGTGAGCATAAACGCAGGTAAAACAAAAGTATTGTTGAATACAGAGTATCAGATAGCAAGCTTAGCAAATGGACAGGTGCTAGTGCAAGTTTCCAACTTCACATACCTTGTAAGTCTGATCCAATATGATGCAAGATGATAAAATGACATCAGAACAAGTTTGGCCATGAGAATGATTATAACCATCAGGCTGGAAAAATCTGGAAGAACAAATTGGTCAGCAAACTTACAAGACTAAGGCTGATCAGGGCACTATTCTGACCTGTTGCCTTGCATGGCTGTGAGTCATGGACACTAAATGAAGAAGAAACCAAATTGAAGCGTTTGAAAACAAATGCATGAGAATTTGAAAACAAATGCACGAGAAAAATTATGAGGATTCGTTATACAGATTTTGTATCAAATGATACACTTATTCAAAATGACTGGAGTAGGCCAAGAGTTTCTGACACATATCGACTCAAGAAAAACAGATATTTAGGACATATCACGTGAAAAACAGAAGACATATTTAAAACTCAATAATAACGGGTTTAACAGAATGAACCAGGAGGCAAGGCAGACCCAGAACCAGCTGGAAGCTGGATAGATAACATCATGAAATGTACTAACATGAAAGGAACTCCAATAATGGAGGCAGCTAAAAAAAGAACAGTGGAGTATATTATTGTTCAAGGTTTCAGCCAACCGTTGGCGCTACGCAACGGCATCATGACATGACATTATGGTGGCCGTGATGATGATGATGATGATGATGATGATGATGATGACGACGATGATGATGATGATGATGACGACGACGGCGGCGGCGGGGTGGGTTGAACCTTGGCCTTAATGTAGTGGGTGTTAGCATGGGTCCATTTTATAAAACCCAACTCATGAAATTAATAGGGCTACTTGACCCAACCCCAACCGGCCAACCCACTGTAGTACATTACAATTTCATTACTTTTCTTACCGAACCCACCATAAACATGGACATTTCTGACCTGACCCAATCCATGGGTGGACCCAACCCATGTCAATCTCTGGATGTTAGTGAGGTTTTGCTGTAACTGCAAGATAGCTAATTGTCTTTCATAGCATTATACACTCTAGGTGTTGTACGGCTATTGCCTGTGTTATCTTCCATATTATCAGTGTAGAATACTGGATAGTGAATAATGCTTGAGTTATAATAATAAATAATAATAAAATTTAAAATAATAAATAATAATAATTGTATTGTTACTTCTGTTATTATTGTGAATATAAGTGATGAAGTGTCTTCATGTTATTGCATTAACCATATTGTCTCATATTTACATAATTGACTGATTGCATATTGCTGTTGCCGGCCTGCCAGTAAGTAAATAAGTAAGTAAGAGGATTCTGTTTGAAATTTCAGTTGCGGGTTATTATAATAATTGTCAAGTGTGTTTAATTTATTGTGTGTTGCCTGCATGTTAAGCATTCAAATAGCTATTAAAGGCTTCTCTTTACCGGTTAGCTTTCACTTTTGACTTATAAAGTGTTGATGGAAATTGTTTTATTTTAGGAGTACGAAAAGTGCGATGACCTAGTTACAAAAGTCCTTCAGGTGAGTTTCCCTTTGTGTGTGATATTACTACAACAGTGGAGTCTCATTATAATGCAGTACTTACTTAGCGAGTGTGTAAATTTGAGTACGTTATATACGAGGTGCATTATATCCAAAACCGTCCAATGCGGTGACGCATCACACGGGGCCCATACATTGTGGTGCTTTATGACCGAGTATGCACTCTAACCAAGTACGTAATAGCGAAGTTCTACTGTATGTGTGTGGCCTGGTAAAATATTAGTTAACCCCTTAACTGGGAATCCCGGATATATCCGTCCATTTTACATTGAGTTACAGTTAAATACACGGTTAAGGATTATGCTGTTAATGTCATATGATCTTAGTGCAAGTGGAATCCTCAAGGGAGAGGATGGAGGAACGGTGGAAGAAGAGGATTGAGGTGACGTGAATTGAACCTTGGCATAAATTTTTAACAATATTCTGGGGTGCATTAGTGGTAGCAGCTGGCATTGGCCGCCTTTATTGAATTACCGGTAGATCTCACTCCATGTGATTGCCTTCTGTGTGGCTTTGCACCGATGTATTGAATGCAATATGGATCATGAAACATATCTAAACTGTGACAGATTCAGCTACTGTGATATGTTGCCTGCTATGTATGGTCTTATGGAAATAGTATATGTAGCAAATGAATTTTGAACATTGTTTTTGATCACATGACTGTGATGATGATGCACGTGGATTTCAAAATGACTATATAAATTCTTCAGTGTTGTCTGAATACTAAGTGAAAATTTTGCCATATACGGGTAGACCATCCAATAATAAGGCCTTATTTGGTGTACTTTAGTCTGCCTTGGAATAGATGAAAACTTGCCATCATAATCGTGGAATTGTTCATTGCTCTCTTGTAAGTGTTATTAAGGATGGTGTCAGCCAGCTGTCAGCTATATGGTTAATTCATTGGCAGCTTTATACTGTGTTCAGTCCTCCAGATATTGGATTGTCTGCTGTTATGTTGAGACCTGCACAGGTGTTCAAAATCGACCGACCAGGAGCTACATAAGGTGCTGTGTTGTAGAAGGTCATGGTTAAAACCTGTTGAGTATTGATCGCCTGTGGTTGGTGGGGGTGGAGGTAGGGGAGTAATTGTAGCTCCAAAATTCCGTGCTGTTTTGCTGATGGGTATGTGCCTAGTTGGAACTGGGACTGGGTTAAACATTTTCCATGAAGTTGTGAGTTGGGTCATGTCATTTCAATTCACTTATAGTAAGGAGATGATGATCTGGACATCTTCTGGTGCATTTGACTATTGGACTGGGTCAGCTGACCATATAGATAGTTGTTGGGTCAGGGTCTGGGCCCATCTAGTTTGATAAGGTGCCTATTGTGAGCCAACTAGCAAATGATGATATTGTCAGGAATATCTTTTGGTTGAATTTAAAATGAAAAACAGTTTCAGTTTTCTCTATTTTAAAAATGTCAAGAATGTTCATAGATCCTCCACTCAGTGCTTTGTTTACCTGCTGATAACACTGCATTCTTTTATATTTTATTGATACCACGTGACTCGCCCCAAGTTGAGCATAGCATTGTTGATTTTCGGTGGACGTTTTTCTTGAAATTGTGGGCATAACTGGAATTTTTCTTACGATGCACATTTTCTTCTCAGCTGAGCACACTGTTTTCAGTGACTTTCTTACCATTCATTCGTTCATTCGTTCACTCATTTATTTGTTCGTTCACTCTTTGTACATTTATCTATGGCAGGGATTTTGGGGTCCACTTTTTCCACAAAGAACAGATTTTCTGGTGCTCTCAGTAAAATGTTTTTGTTGATTGTACTGTAAAGTCATGTTGTGCCATGCTGAAGAATGTTGGAAGAATTTACTGGATTTTGTTTACCATAGGTAGTATGCAGTAGGCTGCTTTCTGAATTTTGAAGGTAGTAACAGTTGCACTTAGCTTTTGTTTACCTGGAATCGCTAAGATTGTCAACATATAATAATTATTTCAGCAGATTTCTTATATGAAACCTGGATAATGGGCAGTAGATCTATTTTATTCTATTCTATTCTATGCATGACAATTTATAGAGAGCCGTAAACATGACGAAGGCCAAAAGCAAAAGCGCTTTACAGTCAAATAGTTAAATTACCGGTATACGAGGTCTTAAATAAGATCTGTTTGTATCCAAAGCAAAATTGATCTTCATTGTCTATCTATTCGGTCTCAGACTCTCAGTTATATTGTATATTGTCTCATTGTTATTTTTTCAATATGTGGTATTTCAAGAGATGTTCAACTACTTCCAAGAGGTGTTAACTTAAAGCATAAGCTGTACCACCTGTTGTGTTGCCATTTGTAGGCTGTGACCATACGTTCTCCGCTAACTGGCATTCTGACACCCAAGAAGACGGACTTCCCTTTCTCATTTCCTGACGCAGTAAGTCTTGACAGATATTCTGACACAGTGGAGTGATCTGTGGCATAACCTTGACTAATTAATGAAATAATATATTACTTATTGCAATTCATCGCTTTGACTGTAGCTATCCAATGCATGGTATTTAGTAGTTGTGCTGTAATTGTATAGGCATTTACTTTTGCAATTATACTTGAGCTTCTGTAAATTATTGATTAGTTGATTTGTGAAGTCAGGATACAGATTGGCTGTTTATTAATAATTAGCTTCAATTTCACAGTACATTTGCTGTAGATGTAGGTTATTTGATAGCAGCAGATTATTTCATAACTACCGTATAGCATTTTGTATTGGGTTTTACATTGTTTGACCTTTGTTCTGCATGACCTTGACCTTTTGATAGCCCCAGGCACAGCCAATTGGTAGCGTTGCCAAGGAAACATTATCTGCATATGTCAGTGAATTTAACTGAGTCTTCCATATCTGTGGCTTTTGGGGCCTCCTTCCTTACTAACATTATTTGTTTTTCCTTTTCTGATGAAATGACCCAAATAGAAAATTGAATACCAGGATGGTGGGGTGGAGGAGGGTGGGGGCTTTTGCTGTCATAGGCGACTTCTATAGGAACTGATGAGGGGAAAGTGTTTTGTTTTTTTAATATTTTAAGTTGTTAAATTGTCACCATCTTGTCCAAGGCTTCTAGGTACCAGTCTGTTTGTTAGGATCTGTTAATGTTATCCGTGGTGATGCAACTGTGGTATTTGAATGACTCTGAGTGACAGAAATGCTTCTATTATGAATTTATCCTGTAGTTTGTACATTTCTTTGTGCTCTCAGTTTTACAGTGAGGTTTACGTAAACTTATAGAACAATTCAGTTGCCCAAATTAACTGCTGTAACAATGTTCCTGTTTCAGTGGGCATTTAACTGTAACTGTTTAGCTTTTCATTGAATTTTTTTTAGACTCAACAATTAAGTGAGACCATTCCGGAAGGTGAGCAATGCATGGATTGGTTGTTTTAGACCAGTTAACTGTTGATCAATGCACTATGTACACCTTTATCCCATTTCCCCAAACTGCACATCCAAAGTTGTTGAGAACCATTTGTCATCAGGTCTGGTTGGGACCCATAGGTATTTTACATGGTATGGTAAGAATGCAATGCTTTCTGTTCGTAGTCAGCTGTCTTTGCTTCAGGGTAATATCAAAAATGGTAATTTTGTTCATATGCTATTTCTAATGTATTGATTTGGGTTTGCACGGCTTACCACGGTTCTAGGAATTTCTTAAAATGCCATACCTCAAGGTGTTGTCATTGCATGAAATGTGTTTAAAAGTTAAATCAAAACAACATAGGATATTTAGGTTTTTTACTGTTACTGTATGTATTTATGATATAGTGTGGTTTGTGTTGTATGGTACCGTGCATTGGTCTTTACTCTCTATTTTCACATCTGAAATGAACTTGAAAGAACATTGTGCACAGTGTACAGAGTTATAGCTTTTACTGAATTTGTCCTTTGCTCATTCCTTCATTTTCCTCTTCTTTCTTTCTCTTCTTCTATCTCTCCCTTCCCTGCAACCGCATTCTCCTCTTTCCTTCTTTCCTTCTACTTTCTTCTACACCGAGCATCAGCCATTTACAGGAACAACACATCACAGCACAATGTACTTGATACTATGGATGGACTTGAAGATACATAAACAATAGAAACTGTTACACACATGCATGCACACAGACATGCACGCACACATACACACACACACAGATATACGGTTTTTTCTATAGGTTTTCTGTCCTCTGATGAAGACGATGGCAGGGAAGTTGTGATGGTTGACCATGGATCGGTTCAAAGGCCAGAACGTCTTTGTGATTATGCTGGAAAAACCATTCCTAATCAGAGCTCCAGGTAAGTTCCTTCTGGCAGCGATTTCAACAGAACAGTATGACCTCACGGAACACATTTGCAAGCTCTATGTCTATAAGACGTGATGAATAATAATTATAATGTAAGGTCTTTTTGTGGCACTCCATACCATTGTTTTTCTTTTGGACGGCTAGCCAGATGACCTCTGGTTGTTTCCTTTGGAATTTGGTGAAGATAGCTGTGAATGTGAATTATTCCTTTAGATTTGTAATGTATTGTAGCAGAATATTTGTACAGGGTGACGCAAAAAACCGGACTAGTCACATTTAGGTTTGCATTTAATATAGTCCGTTTTTTGTGCCACCCTGTATAGTGCCCTCTTCTGTTTTTGCTTCAACACACAATTTCTTTGATTGTAGTGTGCTTCATGATTTGAATATCAGCGACAGCAGCGACAGTGAGAACGAACAGGTTGGTTCAATGGCAGTTGTGTTTATTTTTTATTCGTGTTTTCAAAACTGTGAATTTTCTTAAACTCACACCCGAACTCTCAAGAATGAGTCATCTCGCAAATGAAGTCTATCTTGGAAGAACTTGCTCTGTGATGTATTCCATACTGTTATCAAGCAGTTGGTGCTATGTTTTGTTGTTGTTTAGCAAGCAATAATTGATGTTTCGGTTTTGAATGCTATCATGTATGGTTGTACTGACATCAGTTTCTGCATTGGTAATGTCATGAATGTTGTTTTTCCCAGCATTTATACCATCCTGTTTCTTGTATGATGTGTAAAATAATATATACCGGTAGTACAAAGTGGTACCAACAGAAGTGCTGAAGGTATGGTTGTCAGTTGCGGTACGTCTAGTAACAACTCCAGTGGTGGTTTTGTTGCATTTTAATGTACCTTCCTAGCATTTGGAAATCATTATGTTGTTATTGCCAAATTGGGTTCCATAGTCTGTCTGAGATGACTGCTTGTTGGTCTCTGATGTAGCATTCTGTTAGTTTGAATTTCCTTTGCAACAAATGTTTCCTATTTCCACTGGAGATGTTTATTCTCCAGTCAGTTCAGGCACCTTGTTGTCGTTAGGGGTCTGTTGGTCTGTTAATTGAAAGACTTTCCGATGATGGCCTGGCTGTAGTTGTTGTTTTCGTTGTCATTAGTGGTGTTGATTCTGCGGTTTGAGTTGCCTTTCATGTTGGATATGTAGACCCTAAGCTAACCATTAAAATGCTTCATGCCAATATTGAAGAATGTTTGGATTGCATCAATGCCTTTAGAGAAATTCTGTTCCATATCAGAATTTTATGGCATACGAAATTCCACAATGGCCCGTACTGTAGGGCTTATAGGATCCAGTTTTGCACTAAAAACCAGACAAACAAACTTTCCTGAAGTTAGACTTTCCTTTCCGCATGTCAAGTAATTAAAAATTTGTTGAATGACACTAATTTCCTACAATAGTATTAGAACCGCCCTTTAGGAAGTGCTAATTATATGAAAACGGAATGATCATTGGTATAATGATAAGACATAAGAATGTGCATATGCACCAACGTTTTCCACATTTTCTCACATTTCGACTTGTATTTTATATTGCATACCAAGCATTGTCCTTATGGCTGTGTAACCTAATGTGTATTCGCCACATGTTTTGCATGGTTACACATTGTTCACCGCTGCATAAAATTTCAGTGAAAGCGCTCCAGATTTCAATTGGCTTAGAATAATTTTTCTCATCTAAGCAGTGTGGGTAACTTCAATAGCTGAAGCCAAAAAGTTCCCTAGGCACAAATACTTTAGGACAGTGTTTTATTCTGGCCTGTTAGGGGAGATCCCCCAAAGCTTCCAAATCCCCCCCCCCCCCGATTTCAGCAGTGACACATTTTTGCATTGAACTGTGTCTTTTCCCCTCCAGCCAAGTCAATTTGCCCCCAAAGGCCTGGGGTCTGGATAAAACACTGCTTTGGGATTTTAGTAAAAATAATAGTAGCTGGCTATTTTGACAGGTAAAGATGCAGTTGTTGATGCACCTTTTCAAAGATCACTCATTTTAAAAGGCACAGAATTCAGAAGGCATTTTTTGAATAATGAGAGAACAAAACTGAAGAATACAATTGCTGTATATTGTGTGGAGGTGGAAGTAGTTATTGCTAATTTAAAGATGGCAGTTTTTTTGATATTTGGTTCATTGACTTTATACCAGAATAGTTGTCTTAAATGTGGGCCATTTTTTATTTGCTGAGGTATTCTGGAATATGTACTGAAAAGAATTGTTTGCAGAATGCATCTCTTCTGATAAAGTGAAAGTGAAAGAATGTGTTATGATTGGCAGGCTACATAGACTGTGCGCAATAAACAACAATAAACGTTGTAACTATGAAGAAAATTGGCTGATTAAGTGAAAATTTAGTGACCCTGGAATTCAGTGTCATTGATGTTCTTATGTGGATTTTTATCACTTATGCATTCCAGGTGGAAGAAAACAGCGTGGCTCAAAGAACTCCGGGTTGTGCTGGTCAGAGTTGTGCAACTGATCCGAAGTTGTCGTGGTATATATAATGCATAGCATCATGTACAATTTGTCTACATGTGGTGCCTGTAGGATTGTCTGGCCAGATATCGTGGATTTGACCTGGATCATGTGTGATCGTGATATGGCGTGCCATCGGCTGATGTTTCCATGCATTATGAAGCGGCACTATAGAAGTTTAGATTATATTAGAGACTTTTGTTGTTTGATTAGAGTAGAAATGATGAACCTATGGTTTAGCTTAATGTTAAGTGAGTAAGCCTCTTTATTACATCATCATCATCGTTGTCGTCGTCATCACTTGGATAAAAGTTCTTATCTTGTTGACTGTTACCTACTCGAATAATGCACTAAAAACCAGACAAACAAACTTTCCTGAACTGCTCCACATGTCAAGTAATTAAAAATTATTATATTAAAAATTATTATATTAAAAATTATGAATAAGGATATTGCATAACAGTGATTCATTGATAATATAATTAATTTGAGAATCATAATGGTTCAATTTATGCTGCATAATAGCTCTACTATACTTGCGTACCTATTTATCTACCTGTCTTGTTCCTCTGAAGTAGTTTACTTAATTTGCTCGTTTACTTGTTGAACTGTTATTTATTGAATCAAAAACAGTTGCTGAGTTTCTTATGGGTTTCATTATTTTGAGGCATGCTATTGTTCTTGGTTCATGTATACTAATGCTTCTCGTATTTCCACCGTAGGGCTGTTCCCTCAACTGGAAACGCCAAAGGCCGACGCCCGTCGGAAAGTTCGGAGGCCTCTTCCACGGAGGGTTCGTGCACCAGCGGAAGCGAGAGTGACACCAGCCAGTCCGACAACGAAGACGATGGGACGGTGAAACAGACAGGCAGTGCAGTGAAGGATGAAAACGATGAGGCAGAAGCCAAACAGGTGGTTTAGAGCACACTGGTGATCTAGTTAAATAATTATTTATTAAGATTCTCTTATTCTTGTTGTTCCAGGGGGTTTCGATTTTGCATTGTTAAACTATTTTTTGTATATTTGGCTGGTGGAGGAAATAGCGTTCATCAGTTCAGCGTTCATGAAGTGCTCTATTGCTAATTTTCATTGTTCACAGTGAAGTTTGAGCCATCAGTTCAGCGTTCATGAAGTGCTCTATTGCTAATTTTCATTGTTCACAGTGAAGTTTGAGCTGTGATAGATGACTGTGACATGAAGCACATTGGATGAAGTTTAGAAATACAGTAGAACTTTGTTATAACGGACTCGGTTATAACGTATACGCAGGTATAAAATACTGCAATTTGAGGTCCTGTGTGATGCGCTACTGTATTGGATGGTATTGGATATAATGTACCTCAGGCATAACATACTAAATTTTACAGACCTGCTAAGTTACTTATGACTGTGTGTGTCTTTTTCCAGTTTAAACGCACTTCCTGGGAAATAAAGAATTTTCTTCCCAGGGGCAATGATCAAGTGCCTTTCATCTTATCATCATCATTGCCGCCATCTCCGCCGTTCGCAGGCGTCAACCGTCAGACGTTGAACTCCGGCTTCGACATCGACATCAACGATCCGATCAAGGAAATGTACATGATGTCGCCGAAGCAAGTCCTGTCGCCGCTGACATCAGACGTCGAGCGTGCAGAGTCGTGTCATTCTCCCGACGTCATTTACGTTATTTGTCCGTCGAGTCCAAAAATTCCACTTAGTCCAAGAATCGCGGTTAACGGGCCACGTCCCGTTTCTTTGCCCGCAGACTTGTCTCACGTGGACTCACTTCCCAGCTCTGTGCGAGAGTCGAAGAGCTGTGCATTTTCGCCCGAGCACGGCTCATCCTTTTTGGCGCCTATTTCCGGAGTCGAGTACCATGCCGGAAATCCTTCGGTCATCGTACGGATTCGCCGTTCATATATTTTGAAAAAGGCCAAGAAAGCTAAACATGGGGACAGCGCAAGTAACGACATTTGTGGAACAACGGGCACCACTCAGGTTGGCACCTTGGCTGTCTCGTCCAGAAGTGCCACACCACGTAGCCAGGCACAAACCGGACGTGGACCGGACGTCTTGGGGTACTCGCCGGAGTCTGCCGTGAAATCCAATGGATCTTTGGCCTTGGATACATCAATGCCAAAAAATTCCTCTTGTCACTCCTCGCACACTCGGATGCCAGAATCCACTCCTGAACAGACGTCCATTGCGCTAGTGCCGTCGTCGTTTGAGTTAATGTCTGCCGCTCGTAAGGAGTCGGGGATCGAGAGCTCTCCTGCAAAATGTAATCAAGACGAGACTGCTACTGACATCACGTATCCGATTTCTTCAAAAGCTACCAAGCGGAAATTGGATGACATTGGCCGGCTCGATTCAAAAAAGATTTGTGATCGAAGGAAGGAGGATCGAAAGTCTCAGTGAGTTTCCTTAAAGATCTTTTATATGCTATGATCTGCTATGCTTCTTTACTAGAAACTACAGTAGAAATTTGTTATAACGTACTTAGCAGGTCTGTAAAATTTAGTACACTATATCCAACGTAGCCTATGCTTATCCAATACCATCCAATACAGTAGTGTATCAAATGGCTTAGTGATTTTGTCTGTAGCGGTATGTTAAAACTGAGTATACTGTATGTTATAGATGAGTCTGTTATATCAAAGTTCTACTAATATAATGTTCTTTTGTATTTTAGTTTGCATCTTTAGTTCTGCTTAGTTTTAATATTAACCCATTTTGTATTTTCTTGTATCCTTGTATGATGTATTGCCTGGCTTGTTCACGGGACATATTTTTCTATCCCATCCCATGGCAATTTACGCCTATCCCATTTCTTCCCATGGGATTTCCATTGTAACATTGATATGGAATACAGTTCAAATGCAATATATTATGAAATAAAGTTTATGAAAATTTAGGTTTACTGTCTACTAAATAGGACTGCATGTACAAAGAGACATGCAAAATGACAGAATTTATTAACTCTATTAACTTTAATGTCCCACCACAAAATATAGATGCAAATATAAGAAGAAAAAAGAAGGGTAAAAAACTTTAAAAGGTAAAAATAAAAAAGGGAGAGTAGCTCTGACATATATAAAGTTGCTCTGACATAGCTACTGTCCCATGGGTCCCATTTGACCTACCAATGTATGCTGTCCCATGGACATCCCATCTTGCACCATCCCATGGGACAATTCTAATGGGATTCCCATGGAAATACCCTTCCCATGGGCAACCATGTGAATTGCCTTGTGTAGCAATCATCAGATTTATAGGTATACAGCTATAGGATTCAGATTTTGTTGGTAAAAACAATTCAAAGGATTGCCTGTATGATATATAATATGATGCAAACACTTTGATAAGATTAACATAATTTAAGGTAATTCATAAGTTACCTAGAATGGTGGTGGTGGTGGTGGTGGTGGTGGTGGTGGTGGTGGTGGTGGTGGTGGTGGTGGTGGTGGTGGTGGTGATGATAACGGTGGTGGTGGTGGCAGGGGACGATGATGACAGTGATGACATTTGTTGAACATTTGTCATATTGATAACATGCAAAAGCTGTAGTGTAAGTTTTTCATATATATTGACACTTCTCTGTAGAAGCAAATAATTGTTCAGGGGTATTAGCATTCATCATAATTTAATTTTATTTTACCGCACATTTAGACCATCTCAGGTGCAAAATGGTAATCCAAACAACTCGCAGAGGCTGTTGGTAGTTGCACCCGACTTCAAAATCGAGCCAAAATCTCCAACGGTGAACGGAGAGGACAATAACTCGAGGTCGTCGTCGTCATCGTCCTCTTCACATGTTCAGAAGCGGACGGAGAGAACCAAGTCACAGAATGGACGCTCTCGACCCGATGACAAGACGAGAAAGACTTCATCGGAGAAAGTTAATGGGAAGGTTTCAGATTCAGAGGTTAGAAGGGATATTTCTATGACTTGAGACGGAGTACAGTAGAACTTTGTTGTAACAGACTACATTATAGTGTATGCTCGGTTTGACAGTACTGAACCCACTCACTATTTTCTTCAGCTTTTTCAATTTAAATTGTCTTAGTACATGGCCTCTCATGAGTTTCTGTGTCTGAGTAACTCGTCATGGCGGGTGGCAAGTCATAACAAGATGACTTGACGATTGATATTAAATTATATGCAAAATTGTGAATTGTTGTGTTTCTATATTTCAGACTCCAAATTCAGTTTCCAGCAGAAGTGCTAAAGGTTCCACTCCAGTTGTGAATGGGATCGGGGAAAGCCCGTCCAATCCAAACCCGGACATCTGTGGCGAGAATGGATTATCCATATCCGGTGACCTTGACGACATTGGGAAGAGAACTCGGGATCACGACGGTGACGTTGATCGTTTGACATTCGGTCAGAAGAATTCGCTGAACGGAATCAAGAGATTCAAATTTGAACCGGAAAAGTAAGCTAATCACATGACTTGGTTTAGAGGTCATGGGGTCAGAAGAGTTCTGAATCACTAGAGTTAGAGTACAGAGAAGTAGAAGTGGCTGAAAAGAAAAGTAAGCTAATCACTTGACTTGGTTTAGAGGTCACGGGGTCAGAAGAGTTCTGAATTACTAGAGTTAGAGTACAGAGACGTAGAAGAGGCAATGATGTTGAAGAGGTCTTCACTTTCGGGTGCGGATATAATGTACTACAATGTACGGTTCCATGTGTTGCACTGCTGTTTTAAACATACCTCGGATATAACGTACTCATTTTTACAGACCCACCAAGTAGGTTATAATGAAGTTCTAATGTAGTTGAATCGGTGTTTCTGAGTGTATCCAGTGTCAAAACATTGAATTTGTCTTGTTTTTCCTGTCTGATGCTAGGCTTGAATCCTCTGACTTTTACATGCGGAATGCAAGAAGGTTGAAGCATGAAGGTGACAGCAGGGTAAGACATGTGGAATTTTGCTTAGTATTGCTTTATCCGTGTATTGTTTATTATGTTTTCTTGTTGCAACTCTGATTTGTTGTGTACCATGATATGTTTGATTAGCCTACTGAGCGTTTGGTTTTTTTGTGGTGTTTTTTTTATTTTAGCCTGACAAATTTGTTAAAGTTCTGAACTACACCGAATCTGTTCTGGCCTTTTTCTGTCACTGTTCTGCCCTCGAAGCGGAACATGCAGAATTGGCGAGGGTACAGAAGATGTATCAGGATACACTTGCGTTATGCCAGTAAGTTCACTTTCTTGCTTGGGTTTGAAAATTTCTAAATGAGAATTTTGTAATTGCCAGATTTGGATTACTTTGAAATGGCATTACGTCAATAAAAGTACAGTAGAACTTTGTTATAGCGGACTGCATTTGGGTTAAGCTGCGTCTGTCTTTTAACATTGCACTCCACATGTATTGCAGATATGTTGTTCGGGTCATGGAGAGTGTCGTAGGTCCAGAAAAGTACCATTTGATTGCAATTAAGTGAGTAGAATATTTATTACAGGCTTATTTTCTAAATTGCAAATTGAAAGGTTGATTTTTGTGTTTTAGTTTTATTGCAAGAGCAAAGTAGGTTTGCAGTCTTTTCGTTTATTTAGGTTATCTTGATAAGGAAAGCAAATATTTGACATTGATTATGTGATAATGATAAAGCAACTAGGCATGGCCAAGTACTTGGACTATAATCGTGTGTATTTTGAGCACCATCTACCAGTGCATATTGGGTTGTAGGTTTCATTTTTGCCTATTCCGCTCTATTTTATATTTACCGGTAATTTGTTGGGATGTCTTGTTGACTCAAATGGATGTGCAGTCAACCCACACCTGCTTGGATTCTGTGTAAGATATTCATATCCTGAGCATTCTTGCACCTACTGGCACAAAACGAACATTGACGTGGTCTGCCTTGTGCTTTAGGCTTGTGTTCAATGCATTGATATCAATGGGCTATATAAATATGAAAAAGTACACTTTTTGTATTTCAGCTTAAGGATACAGGCTATCATAAACCTGCGATTGTACAGCATTCGAAAAGCCGATGTGGCAAAACTGAAGTCTGTGCTAGATGAGCACAATAAGGTCTGTAAATGTTATAACTATATGATATGTTGATTGTGCTATCTTCTGCTCAATCAATCAACTTCTTTGGCGCCACTATTACAATGCCTAGGTCATCAGCCAATGGTGCACCGAATTAGAGCCGGGTGGAAAGGTCAGTCAGTTTGGTGGGAGAGCCATCAAAGCGGGATAGGCTAAGCCAAATGGGTATGCTTTAAGACTAGATCTAAAAGATGATGATGTGCTGGTCATACAAAGTGATGTTATATGATGTAATGAGTTAAATTGAATGCTGCAATGTTCTTTTCTATAGAGCCACATGTCAAAGCCTTTACAGATCCCATCACCCTACCAGACCAATCATCTTCACTCCACCAATAATACCCCAATAGCAGCGGCAGCAGTCAGTTGGAACCATGCCAACGGGACGCCATCGCCACGGTCTCCTCGGCCCTCCCCGTCTCCGGCCGGTAGCATTGGATCTGTGGGGTCTGCCGTAAGTGTCTCTGTTCTGGTGTTTCGTTTCAGTTTTATCACTGAATTTCGTTAGTTTTGTTAGTTTAGTGTAGTGAAACAGATGCACTGATATCGATCCAAGTGCACCGATATGGATGATCAGTTGACAGATGCTTAAGTGCATTGTGTGTGTGCGTTTGTGTGTGTGTGTGTGTGCTTAGAAGTTGCCTGTCTTTATGTTGGTCTTGCAGAGGTGCTTCAATAGTGATTGCTAGGTTCAGGTAGGCTTCCTGTTTTGGTTGGGACCGGTCGTGAGATTTGTGCAAGACCATTGAGAATTTATTTTTGTGGGGAGGGGGTGGTTGGTAGCAAGATTGAAAAGGATACGTGAATAAATGTGTGAAGAACAGAGCTCCTTGACAGCCTTCTTTTTCCATCAACGTTTTCCTTGAAAATGTCTGTGCCCCCCCCCCTGTACCCCATAACGGAATGCTGGCTCGGTTGATTGTGAGCAGTGTTTATTCTAGCCACCTTGACATTGGAGGGGGGATTTTGAAATGTTTGGGGGACAAGGTCTGAGTCTCCACACTTTTGGGGGGAAATTTCCATCCCCAGCCAACATATACAAAATTTGGGGGAATTTTAAAACTTGGGAGGGAATTTCCCCCCCCTCCGAGAAGGCCTAGACTAAACACTGTTTGTGAGCATTTGTCTTTTTTGCTGTTGTCAGGGTAGCAGCAATGGAGACAATACAGGAATGGTGAAGCCGTTGTCGGTTGTCAACGGTCACAGTCTGACATCGATTGTTGTGCCACAGCGAATACATTCCGTCATGATGAACTTTGTGAACTACATGAATTACCTGCATCAGTGCCTCGATTGCTGGGATCAGGCAGAGGCAATCCTTGTCACTCATCCAGGTACGTTGAGTTTGGTGGAATTTGCTTGGACTTTATTTTACAGCTGTGTGAAAAAGTCCTGCACGTTTCACGCTCCTCACAAAAATTTTGTTGTGAGGATCCATAAGGCAATCACACAATAATTAGTAAATTCTTTACCAAAAACATCAATACCCGTTGAAATATATTGAGATTTGCATATCCTAAATCATTAATGGTTATTCAGATATTCATAAAAAACAAAAATCCTATAAACGTGCAGGACTTTTTCACACAGCTGTATATATACCAGGGTGTGTGTGTGTATTTTTATGATGATATTAATAAAACAATTTAGCAAAATATGCTAGATAAATGTTTGCTCGTATATTTTTGGCAAAACATTGCCTATTTGATCTGGATCTTGTGTGGTTGTGATTTTATGTGCATTATGAAGTGCCGCTATAGAAGCTCAAGATTAGATTAGATGGGGCTAAAACTATGAAATACTTCATTATAGCATACTTAGCAGGTCTGTAAAATTTAGTTTGTAACATTATATCATAGATACGTTATGTCCAATATGGTAGCGTATCACACTGGGTCGTACATTGCGGTATGCTATTACCCAGGATATGTTATAACCGGACCCGTTATATCAAAGTTCTACTGTGACTGTAGACTAATTTTTTCTATTGCAGCTGTTGGAGACTTCTTCCATTCGGTTGACAGTGAGTTTGGCCCGATAGACTTGCACAGCTCTGCACTCGCCATTGTCCACTATGCATCCAAAGTTGTAACGCACGTACAAAGCGAAGTCAAACGAACGTCGCAGGTTGTTCGGACAGACTGACCTTCAATTATACCATGACCCGGTTAACTGCTGTTACCTGTTTACCTGTCAGCACTTGAGTTCCTAACTAACCGACAAGGCGAACACCACCTTCTCACTGCACAGTGACTGTTGCCGATGGCGGTTGCCCAGTGGCCCAAAGTACTGTTCGTTTCTGCTCTATTTTTGGAAAATTTAACGATATTCGCCGCCGTCGCAAGGAAGTTTTCAGTGCACGACGATGACGCCGGAACGATGCGTTATATCCTCTAAGATGCTCTTGAAAATTGTTTGGAGTGATTTCAGAGTCGGTCAGTAGTGCAGCAACCGTACTTCTTTGTTGCCGAGCATCTCTAAGCGCCGGCTGAAGTGGAAAATGCGACTGGAACACGCTGTTAACGGAGCAGTGTCAAAATCGAAAAGACAGACAGGACCTGCTCGCTAGTGCGACCTGTGTAACTCTCGTCGGAATATACATCGCCACGCGGGGTTTAGGCTCCTTCCTTCCAAGATTTCAAGGCTCCATGTCGAGTGATTGCCTCGAGGAGTCAACCGGCTCTGATAGTCGGGTGAAGTAAAAGCATTGCTGCCAACGCCTTGTCGTCCATCTCGGCCTTCCGACTGATATCGGTGCCTGGGTTTTATGTGTCGCGTGCCCATTCGTATGCATTTCACTGGATGTGAGTGATGGTTGCCCTGTGAACTTGTCGACTGTTTACTTTTATGGTTGTCAGATTATGTGACCGATGCCGATAATTTTGACACAAAGCTTTTACGTTTTCAGGTTGTGTGAACACGTTATTACGCCGTTACGCTTGATTTCTTATTTTATTTACATATTAGGATTCCCGCTTGCCGTCTTCCCTTCTCATTCGGCTGACATTTTTTCCTCTGTGATGTGATGTGGCAAAAGTTCCTTAGGGTTGCATTTTTCCCTCTGGCCATTCGGGAGTAAGGGAGTTCCCCCCCTCTCCCCGTTTTATGCAATTCAGCCGTGCCGTGTGTTGATTATGCTTTGCAATTTTACTACCGATCGCTCTCGACTCTGACTGTAAATATTTTTTCAACTACTTAAGTTCGGTGATATTTGTTGTTGAAATCTGACCATTGTTGGTTTGCTTTAGTGCATTTTTAGCAGGTGTTAGTGAACACCTTTGATCTATCTCAAGAGAGCTCTCTCTGGCTTTCATACAAAGATGGCGGTGATGATGATGATGATGATGATGATGATGATGATGATGATGATGATGATGATGATGATGATGATGATGATGATGATCTGCCATATCCTCGTGTGGAGTTTTGAATTTGTTTGACAATATTGGTGAAAATTTGAAATTGGTGCGGAAATTTGGTGGAATTGTCGGTAGGCGAAACTGGGGTGCAGCCATTCATAGGAAAACAAGTACCAGTAATCATCGATGTCATGTATTTTCTAAATGACAGACATTGGTTTGCCATTTCTTTCAGTTAATTCCACAGGGATTTTTGTTGAAATTATGTGAAATTTCTTGCCACTCCAAATTATAAAGATTGTTTGAGATTTTGGCATGAGATGATGTAAAGGGTAGCATAGTCTTTTGTATTGGGTGCGTAAGTTTGAAGTATAGTCATGTGACTGGTTGTTATACAGAACACTTTGAATCTTATTTATGTACTGCTTCATTACGTCTTCAACCTATTGATTCCCACATTATTTATTAGCATTACGCACACACATGGACATTCGGCCATGCACATGCACAAAAGGCTTAAGATTCTTATCTAAGTTTACAATTGCTTGTTTGATTGTTCAGACATTTCAAGCGTATACGTACAATTGAATTACATTTCATTGGATTACATTACATTGAATGTCATACACTGAAATTTGCAAAATTTGTGGTGCAAGATGTGTGAAATTGCAGATGGATAAAGACAATTTGTGCAGTTTTCAAAGGCTCTATGCAAACTAAAATAGTTCGTCGGAAAAAGTTGTCTTGCGCTGACGAAACGATATCAACGGATATCTGAAGAAACCTCTGTCAAAATCAGACGTTCAGCTGCAATTTAGTTCACTCTGCACCAGATCGATTGATGCGCGGCGAAATTCGAAAACTATAGCTGAGTCGTAATTCGTAACTGACTGAGTTTTTTTTGGTCTGTAGAAGGCTTTTATGCGTGTAACTATTCTGGCTGTGTTTCTTTCGGTTTCGTTGCCAGAATTATCCAATTTGATAATTCCATTTCTTCATTATCTCTTATTGTGATAGTCAGGTGTTGACTTGTATATTGGAGCAAGAGAATAAATCTAAGTTTTAACTAAGTGATGCAGTTCCAATCTGAACTTGCATTCGACTTTAGAAGGTATTCTGCATGTAGGAAGTTTTGGAATCTTTTTAATGTTGTCTGCCGTGGCAGATCTTAAAATGTTAGTCAGGCATTAATCAATTAACTGATGCCTAGTGATGATAAACTTTGAATTGAAAGTCAATCTAATGTAAGTTAACTGACCTGCGTGTCGCTTCGGTCATGATGACGTCATGGTTGAAAATAAATAATTAGATTATCTTTAACAGCTTGTTTTGAGGCTGCTCTTGCTATCATTTGACCAGGTACATATCTTCTGAAATACCAACAGGTGTCACAGGTGCATGAATCAATGTTATACCTGCCGACAGAAGAGTTTGCTTCTGTGTTTTTACCACGTTTCATGTTTTTTTTGGCTTAAATGTTAAGACTTTAGCAAAACTTCGCAGAGTTAAATGTACTGTTTGATGCAATTTTGTTCTCATGTTCTCAATTATCAGTTAGGTCTATATTGATTGACATTGTTCAATCAGTGATTATGATTGATTCTTTGGCTGTCTTTCTATGTGCATTTTGAAATGTTTTCATCTGGAGTTTGTGTTTGTATCTCGGTACACTTGGTGGAATTCAATCAATACCAACCTGAATTGCGTTTTTTCCAAACATGTTTCGAGAGTTACGTTTTGTTGGCAAATCCAAAACTCCATGTTTTTGTACTGTTGTCTGATCTGTGGGTTGAAAAAAACTTTTAGTTTCGTGGACAAGAATTATAATTATTTAATTAACTTGCTGAAGATTTTCAAATTCATCGTTTCGTTTCAATTCTTGTTAATCCACATTTCTTGAGTATGATGTGACTTTTGTGAATTTCAATGTGATTGTAAACGTAGTTTTAAACTGAATTGGTCAAGTTAAAATTATATTGATAAGATCTTTGATCGAGTGGCAATGATGATCTTTCCCAAGTGTTTCTGCAAGAGTTCTTGGATCTGTTTTGTTGGTGTAGTCACGAGAGGGAGCACGGGGACCGTGCACCCCTATTCCAGCTGGGATCCTTCGCGGGATTTCCGCACAAAGCCGTTGAGAAACTTTTCTACGTTTGGTGGGGCTAGGTAAGATGATTGGAACAGAATTGATATGCATGGAAGTGAATGTGCCAAGAACTTTTTGACGGTGTTTATGTTTTTGCCTGTAGACTTTTTTCACTCGAGAATGTCCCCCCACCCCCCACTCCATGTTGTTAAAATCTGATTCCTATTTTCAGAGAAATTCTCGTTTTTCAACTCATTTGTGCTTGTATGTTGCAAACTCATGAGTAGCAGTTCCAGAGTGTGTTTGTCGGCAGATTTTTGTCATTAACCCCTTAACAACTCTAGGTCATTAATTTGGTTAAGCGATTCTCGTCTCTCGATTGATGGTTAAAGGGTTAACGTGATTGATTATTATCCGCATGTTCTGTAGACGTCCTGCGTATATTCTGAATACACCTCCAATTAACATGACTAAGGACTGGAAAGCCATTGTTATTGTGCATTTAAGAGTGTATGTGTGATTATGTTTTCCTTGTTTAATTGTTTTGAGAGCAGCATGCGACCATGTATTATTGTTATTCGTGTTCCGTTGTAAAGCGAGAAGCTGGCGCCGGGATGGATTGATTGAAATGGTTTGATTGAAATGGTTTGATTGAAATGTGAAGCGCATTTTGCAATGTTTGTGGGACCGTAAAGTGAACGTTGCCGTCAGATTTTTACCTTCAGTGTTGTATACTGAGTTTTGAACCGCCATGCTGCTATACGTCCCCCTCCCCATCACCTGGGTCCATTACTCAAAGATTTTACACTAGAAGAGGTACCATGCCCTAACGTACTTGGCCTCTTATATTTCAGATTTGGGGAGTCGTACAGAGTATCTTGCTTTCCTGCTTTTCTCAAGTGTAGACATAAATTGAGTGTATACATATATATATATATATATATATATATATATATATATATATATATATATATATATATATATATATATATATATCACTCGGCTTGATACCCAGCTTCAGAGATATGTCGCATTCCTATGAATATTCAGTGTTCGATACTTATGATCTTTAATAGATTTATTAATATTCATTATTTAAACATCTTGGGAAGGTGTTGTTGTCCGGTATTAACTGTTGCTGACAGGTTACGTCTTATGAGAAGGCTTGCACATTGAAATGCCATGATCATCTGTTTCTAGGGTGGAATCGGACCAACGTTAGGCCTGTAGCAAAGTAGATATAACGTTGTACCCAACTAACCAGTATTGTAGGAAACTGAAGTCTAGTTATGTCTTTACAAGTTGGAGGAACTTTGATAATGGTCTTTTTATCTATGAGTGTGTATCTCTTCACGTTGTCACCAAAGGAAAGACCATGTTCTTTTCTTTAAGAGTTATTGTTGTAGCGGCAGCCTGAATTTACGTTTTATAGACGATGTCCAAATGAACTTGGTTGCATGTCGTGTTGCAATGGAATTTGCAGGTGTCTTGTATTATTTTACGACGAATGTGATTGTGGATCGTGTAGACTGGAGAGAGAGAGAGAGAGAGAGAGAGAGAGAGAGAGAGAGAGAGAGAGAGAGAGAGATCATTGATTAAATGTTGAGATGAAACTTAACCGTTGAATAGTTTTGCATAAAAGTTGTATATTTTTAACGTGAATGCAGTAAATATACATTATTATGCCTGCGTACATATGTCGCCTATGTTGTTGTCTTCTACCATGAACGTTTCAGTGAATGTCCTTGCGTTGGAGTGGAGCAAAGGCAGACTGGCCTAAAAATCTGGGTGCATGTGAAAGCAGGTAGATTGCAAGGATATTCAGGTCAGCAGTGGCCTAGCCAGGGTTCCGGGATTTCTTCGTACATACATTCTTCGGTCTTTGCCAGTGCCCAGTATAGGCCCTCCCCCTTGGTTAAGCCAGTGCAGGTTAACACGGGCCGTTTTAATTTCTACAAGCCGAGACTCAATAGGCAATGTAGTAATAGATAGGCTAATAAGTAGGTACACTGTATATCTCTTCGATTATAATAGCAACGGCGCTTTTTCCAGTCTCTTGAAGTTATTGTGCTTACAGCAACAGTGGCGTAGCCAGGATTCCAGAATAGGGAGGACACTTAACATTTTCGGTCCAAATGTCTTGGCGAGCAAAAATAGGTGGCCGTCTCAAAAGCTCGATCTAATACTACCCTACCCACCCACTCCCAACTACTACAAGGTCGGTTTTGGACGAATCTCACCACCGGTCCCGATCCAAATAGAGGACAGTCTCACGTGTCTCTCACGTCGCTGTGCCAATGTAGGGCCTATAGCAATACACGAATAATGGATAAGATACAAATAAAAATGAATCCATCGGTAAAATTTGAGGTCATGCTAACTGCCCGCGGGTGTTTGCGCAATTATTCAACATCGTCCACAAATTAATTAAATTAGATCAGTGGCGTGGCTAGGATTTCCGGAAGGGGGGTTTGGTTTCGATCGTGACCAAACTTTGCAAAAATTTCTTATTTTTTCTTTTTAGGAGCTGACAAGCAATAAAAGGTCGTCACCTTCGTATTCTTTCTAGTTTTTTCTATTTTCTATAGCACTTTGAAATTTTTTCGATGGGCAGCCAGCCAAGGGGAGTTTGACCCCAAACTCGCGTCCAAAAATGAAAAATGCACGGAAAAGCATGTAAAAAAATTTTCGTCGGCAGCCAAGAAGGTTTAACCCCCAAACCCCCTAGCTACGCCACTGAATTAGATTACAATTAAATCGGGATAGATAACTGTTGTCTGTATCTTATCTGCACAACGATACAATTATATATTCAGTAAAAACTGCAGATAAAGGACTAACCGATGTATAAAAGGCATTTCGCAAAATTAAGGAATCTCTCGGTGCAGTCATCAACCGATAGGCATATACGTTGTATTCATAATTAATCAAGGCTACATTGCATACAGCAGACAATACTTCTATTCAAATAAGCGTTATTTTACATTAGATATCTCACAAAGTGGAAATCGCTACAACTGCAGCCTACTCGCCCAATAGGCCTAAAAATTAGACCAGTGGGGAAAGATAATTTAGTTGGTTCCTATTATGCTGAATAAGTTAGTTAAGAGTATACATGAGCTACTTCCCACTTGCTACGTATAGAATTCACCAATTGGGGATAGGGGGTGAGTTAGTAAGCAAAGATGGAAAAATTACAGACACAAATAAAGTGTCGCCTTTTCTTGTCTTTCAATAATTTTAACATGCACATGGAAGGTGCGGTCCAAGGCAGAATGCGGAATGGAACACTAAGTGCCTCATGCACGCTGAATTCATGGATCCGCCCCTATTCAGTCTACAATGAGGTGCCGAAAAATAGACCAAACTGTGATCGACTAGAAAATGTAAACACTAATACAAGTTTTAGTATTCCATACGAGAGTTAAAATAGAAATGCTTCTATTTCAACAATTCCAAAAGGATTAAAGCATTTCAACAGTATTTCAACGCACGAGTTAATAGGCCTAATGAAATTGAATATGGTATTCTATGCATTCTTATTGAAGTCTTAATTTTACATTAAAAAATTTAAATAGCAAAAGTTAATGTTCAAAGCAACTACCGTAAAATGTCCCATTTCTGGGACGGTGAATTGAAATGCTTTGAGGTAGGAGACATGGCGCATAAGGCAACGACCAGTGCAGCTAAAAAGGTGAAATCCGTGACATTTTAAGCAAAGAGAGGGGAATCAAATTGAAAGGATGCCACGGGTTGACAATTCCGTAAATAATTAATAAAAAAAAGTAAAGCAACAAAGTCCAAAGCGATTCGTTAGAAAAGTTGATTGCACACCACTTTCATTCACAGCGAAAGAAAGAACAGTCTTAAGACATCAACTCTGACAAAACAGTTAATTGGAAACAGTGTTTTATACAGGCCTGTTGGGAGGGGAGATCCCCCCCCCAAAAAAAAACCTCAAAATCCCCCCCCCCCAATCCCAGCACTTACACAAATTTTGCATTGAACTGTGCCTTTTCTCCTCCAACCAAGTCGATTCCCTCTTCCCCCGAAAGCCTCAATTTCCCCCTAAGGCCTGGAGTCTGGATAAAACACTGATTGGAAATAATTGTTGATTGATTAAGCGCAATGGCAAGTGACTAGTGTACCCGCGGCAGTAGGCCCTACTGAAATCGCTGCAATACAATAATGAGAAAGAAACGCGTAATTACAGATTTAAGAAACCAATATACTGTATACTGGGGAACAACCAGTAGGCTATCACAAGACAAAATATTAGTACGGTGGTGGAATTTTCGGAAAAGCAGTGGGGTTTGGGCTATCCCCATCCCAAATTTTTTACCGTAAGTGGTGGATTGGACGAGGGTAAATCGAGTTTAAACCTGTTACCACTGTCTATCAGGCATGTGCGCATATGACTAGTGCATGTACATAGTCCAATGAAAGCAGAATTTTTGATAGAAATTCTGTAATGTAGGCTAACATATGTAATGGCGTAACATAAATTTGGATGCTGTAAATCGGATTATTACAGCCTACTTCCTACATTGATTACCTCCTATATTGGTTTGAAATCATTAGGCCTAATCGACCTCATGACGTACACACCCGGAATGATACATTATGCATCTGTAAACCAGTGGACTCAATATTATAGATGACTACTTTAATAATAATAATAATAATAATAATAATAATAATAATAATAATAATAATAATAATAATAATAATAATAATAATAATAATAATAATAATAAAAACTGATTATGGCAGCACCAAGTACGGCTAAGACCACTGAAAGATAAGATTCGAGGTTAGCAGAACTCTACAAATTAACCAGAGCCGTAGATGGCTTCAGCCGAATCTGGCACGAAGCACTACTGTAAACACTGACACATAAAACTAAATATACAAAGCATACAGCAGTTCTTATAATAATTCTACTCCACTGATGCAGATCACAGAATTCCACGTGGAAATACGATCACTGCGGCTTATTTTTAAAGATTTAGTTGCACATCGGCAAACTAAAAAAAATTAATCACTAGGCGTCATTTCTTATCGAAATTTCTTATCTTAACTATCTTATCAACTTGGAACTGAATTGGCATCACATTCCATCAACAATAATTAGCACGTCTCAAATCATAATCAGTCAGCGTGATTCTCACGCGACAGACGGTGGTAGTTTTCTCTTTGCCAGCTCTTCCAGTGGCGTAGCCAGCTTATGCAAAGTGGGGTTGTTAACTGGAGGCACTATGCAACTGAACACCAGCGGGGCCGCGGCCGACCCTCCCTACATCCTTCATTCAACAAAAAGTCAACGGATTTACATCAATTGTGTTGGTCATATTTTTTGAAATGGGGTTGTTTGAACAACCACAAACAACCCCGTGGCTACGCCACTGAGCTCTTCCACAAGATCCGGTCATTTTTCTCACTTGAAAAGCAACAGCTCTTTAAACCACAACAACAACAACAGCAACAGCAACAGCAACATCTTTGGCCCCGCAGGTGAATAAGAACGATACGGAAATTAGAAAATCATCACCTTTTGATTGGCTCAAATTTAACGTTCCTCGGATCGCTCGCGCACTCTGTACAGCTGCTAACGTCGCGTATATACGCCGCAGTCATATTGGCAACGCGACCGCTGCTCACCAGTTCCTCGCGCTGTTCTTCGGTCCAGGTGTTTATCGTCTGCTTTCCGCTCTGCAGAAGCTCCCGCTCGACGACCCAGGCAGCGTCGGTCGCCTGCCTCTTGGCCTCCGCCAACACCCGCCGCGTCTCCGAAACGACGTCTGCTCCGTAGCGTACGTTCATCGCCGCGTGCTCTCCACGCAGGAAAACGTCCACGACGCTGGAAGCGGCGCCCTGGTGCCTGTTCACGGTCACGTCGAGACCGTAGTGCGGCCCGCCTTCCGGCGGAATCCCGAGCGTTCGCAGATCCTCCGCGGCTTGTTCCGCGGATGCCCGCGGCCGGACAAAGTAGTTGACGTTTCGACCGTCGACGCTAAGCCTGACGTTGACGGCCAGCGAGCCGTTGAGCAGCGTCAAAGCCGCCGTCGCCAGACTGGCGTTCGCCGACTCGAGGGCCAGGACGGTCACGTGACCCGTCGTTCCCCGGACGGAGACGACGACGCCGGCGGAGAACAGATAGGCGGTCGGCGTGAAGGACCGTCCGACGTCCGTCTTCTTCGGGTCGTCCTTCGTCAGATGCGACTGCGGGACGGAGGAGAGCGCGACGGCGTTCTCCACGTCCTGCTCGAAGGCACAGTGAAAGGCGGACACGGTCGACATCAGGCGGTACCTGCTGCCCCTCCTTCTCCTGGTCGTTGTCTCTTCCGAATTAATTTTGCCGTCAAAACTAACGGTCGGAATTAGACTGTTGTAGTCGTAGCCCAGTATGCCAAGCCAGTCTTTTATGCCTGGATTATTATGAAAATTAAATTTTTTATAATAATTATAACAACAAGGTTTAAGTGGTTCAGTAGTAGGATCTGCCCAGGGTTATTTGTAGGATTATCAATTTGGGGTGCCAGTAAATTCTGGGGGTCCCCTACCAAAATAGTCTGACAAGCAAAAAAGGTCATCCCATAGCTGAGATGGGGGAGGGTGTTGGGGGTGTCGGTCACAAATTGGGGGCGTTGGGGGTGTTAGGGGGTGTAAAAATATCCCTGATCTGCCCTGTGGTGTGAGAACCACTGTGTGTTCTACCCTGCCATTCATTCACATTATGGTCTTGCTGTGTAATCTCATTTTTGCCCTCTTGTCCTCTATAGTAGATTGTTCATATATTCTCCAAATTTAGTATAACGATTTAACTATAGCTGAAACACTGTCATGTGAAAGTTCGCGCTGAACCATAAATTCATTGATTAGAAATTGAATCAAGCTGAAAAATACATGAAATTCGTAGCTACTAGCTTTCTCATTTTGCTGCAATATTCACAATTCGTCAATTGCCTATCGACAGCTAACCAGTGGCGGCTCCACAGAGGGGCCCGTGCCCCCTATTGAGTGCCTGGCCTCCCCAGTGGCCCCCTGTTGGGACCTATACTTAATACTACATATCTAACAACAAATGGTTGTCCCCCCCATGATTAGAAGTTGCCATCCCAACGGGCCCCCCACTTGCCAAATCCTGGAGCCGCCACTGCAGCTAACTAATTGCTAGCAAACAGTAAACCAATTATACTTAAGTCAAAAATTTATTATTGATAAATCAACTTCAACAGTGTGTGTGTGTGTGTGTGTGTGTGTGTGTGTGTGTGTGTGTGTGTGTGTGTGTGTGTGTGTGTGTGTGTGTGTGTGTGTGTGTGTGTGAAGAAAAGCCAGTGAACCAAATTAATGAACGATTTTTTATGCTTACATCTCAAAGAACTGAATTTCGAAAACCATGTTTCAGCCGCTCATTAAAATATATTCATTACTTGTTTACCACAGGTCCACAGCCAAATAACAAAAGGAGAAAATTCACAAACACCAGTACGTTAAAACCCATTGGCGTAGCTGTGGGGAAGAGCACGGGGGCGGGCCCCTATTCTCTCTGGGACCGGTCGTGGATTCTGCTAAAAACCGTTGAGAAATTGGAGGGGTGGGGTCACGTAGCATGATCAAAGAGAATACGCGAATGTGGAAAAATTCCTTAAATAGCCTTTTTGCTCGTCAGAGATTTTTTATTCGAAAATGCAGATGTGTCCCTCCCCTCCCCAATTCCAGAACCCTGGCTACGCCCAGAGGCGTAGCGACGGGAGGAGGTATGTCGGCGTATATTACCGTAATGTTTTTATGTGATTTACATATGATTTATATGGTTTACGTGGTTTATAGTTAAGATTTATAACCCCCCTCCCAATATGTATAACCCCCAAATAAAATTCCTGGCCACGCCCCTGGCTACGCCACCGCGAAAACCAGCCAATCAACCAACCTGGAAGAAGCTGTTTCTGCGTCGAATGTCGAGAATTAAGGTCGAAATTCTGGTAGAGATTCGCCATTTCCGGCTGCCGAGACAACTCCTCGACATTTTCGACGAACGCGTGATAGTCGGGCGCCATCCAGCGACCGACGCGCGAATCGTAGGCGCGATTACCGATGAACACCAGTTCCGTCATCGATTCGAAGATGCCGCACCGGAATCCAAGCGGAAGGAAGAAGTCCGGCGACGTGTCGCTGATCCTGTTTCCCAACGGATCGTAGGCCACCTGCTTGGCGACGCTTCCCATGGCCTTGAGGACCAGTATCGGAGATCCTTGCGGATCGAGGGCCACGTAGTGGAACTCTTCGTCGTTGCTGCGGATGGCGAACAGCTGGCCCCGGTGGTTGTAGTACAGCTCGACCAGCTTCCGCGACCGGTGATCGTATATGTGCGTCAGCCGGTCGGGATTCTGGACGACGGCGTAGAAAAACTGTGCCGTAAACGAATTCGAGGCAGCGTCCTCGATGGCAACCAGGCGGTCGTCCGGATCGTAATAGAACCTCACGTCGTAGGAGTCCGGCTGGAACGCTCTGACCAGCAGTCCCAGCGCGTTGTACTCGAACACCTCCTTGTCGCGCTGCGTCACGAATCCGTCGCGGTCGACGACGTACGACGTCTGACCGCAGCTTTCTATCTGGTTGTTCTGGTTGACGACGACGTTTTTAACGGTGCTGTGATGACTGATTTTGACGATATTACCGCTAACGTCTATCTCGTATTTCCACGACGATTGGCTGTTTACCAGCACTTCGATTACGTTACCGTCGCTGTCGTAAACGTACTCGTAGGCTTTAAGATCGCTGGAACTTATCTTGCGTCTCCATTGGTGAATTCTACCCAAAGCGTCGTATTTCACCTCTTTGACGAATACTATGTAGTCGTTGAAAGAGTAAAACTCGCCCGCTAGACGGCTGTACTTGTCCAACTCGATCGTTATCTGAACGTTCTTATCGCTGACGACTTCCTGTTGAAGACGGTGATAGTCGATTCGAAAACCCGACAGCCGCACCAATCGTCCCGTGTCCGCGCTGTAGTTCAGGCCCTGCACCGTCTGACCACGGTCGCCGAACTTCGCCTGTCGGCTGACGGTGCGAAAGTGACCGTCGTACACGTATCTGAAATCGGCACCTACGAGCTCAAGACCCCGGTGGTGACTGCTGCTGCTGCAGACGACGGAATGCGACGAAACGAGCGCGTCGCCGGCGCCGCCGTAGACCAGCGAGCACGAGTAGGCGCCCGGGCCCCGAGTTTCAACGACGGCGCTGCTCAGCTTCAGCGTACCCGAATCGTAGTTTCTACGAACGTCGGTCCAGTCGAACATCGTTTCACTCAGCAGACCGAAGTCGTTGTAGCGATACAGTACGCGTCGGTGGCCACTCGGATAGACGATCTGAACGAGTTGACCGTGCGTGTTGTAGTCGAGAATGTAGGGACCGGCGGCCGTTCCCGGCGGCTGATAGGAGATGCGGTGGATCTCGGGCAGCGCAATGTAGAGGAACGTGTGTCTTGCGAGACTTGGCAAGACAATCTGACGGATGTTCGAGAATTCATCGTACTGGATCTGGTACTGTTTTCCACTTGGCAAAATGACGTCCGAAGGCTGCAAAAGAAATGTCATAATCATAATTATCGTCATATCATAATTCAATTAAACTACAATGACTAACGCTAGTAGGGTAAGAACAACTATAAAAATTGACTATAAACATTGTAAAACAATATTTTATAGCAGTGGCGTAGCCAGGGTTCCGGAATGGGAGGCACATCGACATTTTCGGGCAAAAAATTCTCCAACGAGCAAAAAGTCCTGTTAAGGAATTCTTCACACAGTCGCGTATTCTCTTCGATCCAACTACCTAAAAAACGGTACGCTCCATATGCCAGCGTGGGCCCATCGGAGAACCGAAGGGTTAGCGCCTTCAGTTATACATGGCAACGGCTGAATGAGGGCGGTTGCCAGCCTTTCCCTCGTGGCCTTTTCTTCCACCGAGTCAACACCCGATGTACTCATTCACAGCTGAGTCGACTGGGGGGGCGGCGCTTGCTTGAGACAGAAACAACCGAAAAGTTTCTGCGACTGCCGGGAGTTGAACCACGGACCTCAAGATTGGCAGACCAGTGCGCTAACCACTGCTCCAACGGCGCACCCTATGCTACTTATCCAGGGAAATTTTGACACTCCCCTAGAAAGTAGAAAGGTAGGAGCCTAATTTATTTACATATATTATTGCTACGTGAAGTAAAAAGTAATGTAGGCCTATACATCAAAACTGATAAATATTCAAAGTTCGTTTACAGAACAATTACGTCAACTTCAATTTACTGCCGCAATAATTCTCAACAAACCATGCCCCAAGACTTGCGTTTAAAGCTCGAATAACAAATGTATTGGAGATACTGCCTAAGACGCGGAATTGACTCCAATACAGTCAATAGTTATTACCGACACCGATGCTTAATCAAATCAGAATATCAGAACTGACGTCTGACGGTAACTTTAGCTTCATAAAATTGTTTAGAAATCAACAAACAATTGCGCTTGGACTCGGTGGACCTATTTGGGGGTAAAAGTCTAGTAAAACTACGGTGAAAAAAACTGCGGATGACCTTTTTTTGCTTGTCATCCTATTTTTGAGCAAAAGTGTAGCAGAATTATGGGAAAATTCCCTTTTGTACACCTTTTCGGCAAAGTTTATTGATGTTCCTTCTCTTTTCACCCCCCAACCAACTTCCTATGAATTCATTTCATCCAACCCACCAAGAAATCCTGGAACCGCCACTGCTTGGCTTGGACTCATATAGTTTCTTTAGGGTTAGTATTAGGATTAGGGTGAGCAGAACTCACTTTATCGCTGCCTCGGTAAATGTATCTAAACGCGTCCCTGTTTCCGAATCTCTTTTCCGTCAGGTATCCGGTCTTTTCGTCGTAGACGTACGACATGCCAAGCTCTCCCCGACTCCAGCTGGTCACGTGACCCTGCGGGTTGTACGTGAGATTGAGGCTCGCCAGCGGATCCTTCGGCAGGATCTGGACAGGGCGGCCGCCGCTGTCGTAGACCAGTACAAGGATGTCGTCGTGGTGGTGATTCTGGACGACTTCCATGTTGTCCTCGCGATCGTACTCAAACGTCAGAAGAACGTCGCCGTTAATCTGAAATTTTAAAGACGCCCAAATTTTTTGTTCTTCTTATTCGTTTCACAATTATTAGCCTCGTCCTAAGCCAGCGTTTTATCCAGACTACAGGCCTTTGGGGGGAGGGCAAGGAATTGAGGCTTTCGGAGGGAGGGGGTCGACTTGGTTGGAGGGGAAAATACACAGTTCAATGCACAATTTGTGTAAGTGCTGGGATTGGGGGAGGGGATTTTGAGGCTGGGGAGGGATCTCCCCTCCTAACAGGCCTCTGTATAAAACACTGTTCTAAGCTATTACGTAATCCTGCTACCAGGGGCGTAGTCAGGAATTTGATTTGGGAGTATAATGTGATTTGGGGGTATAAATCTTTAAAATCTTTGAAAATCTTAAAAAATACATTGAAAATTTTAAGGTAGTCTGATTTTGTGGGTATATATACCAATATAACCCCCATCGCTACGCCCCTGTCTCTGTTACTTAACGTTTTGCATAATTAACGTCTTCCATAACTAAGAAGACTAATGCAAATCCTAAATTTATATGGAGCCTTGATAATAATGAAACAGTCATCAGCGGAATCCATTAACAAATGTCAGAAATTAAAAAGGACTGCGCTAGCAAATAACAGAGAGAGCAATCAATGCAAACGTTAAGATTCATTTTATATGTTAATCTGCTTGGAAAAGTAGAAAAATTATGTTTCAAAGTCTGTTAGAGTTAGACGATGCCTAATACGGATGTAATTTCAACCAGAGTTCTTGATTAATTAATTAACGAAACTACAATCATTATTGGTAAAAACGGAAAAGTAAATTGCAAGATTGAAAAATGGCCAAAAGGCTAACACAAGCCCGAATATGGTAAAAACGCAAGGCAAAAACTGTAAACAAGCGTCAAATCAATTAACTGTGAATAGCAGGATAACTTGACTTATAATATAAAAAATACATTAAGGAATGGCATAGCAGAGATGGTCATGGGTTGGGTTAACCCATGGGCTGGGCTGGATCGATTTTGGTCAGACTTCACCATATTTATGCAAATTTTATGGTGGGTTGGGTTAGGATGGGTCTGAAAATAAGACATGGTTCTAGAAATTGCAATGTATTACGGTGGGTTGGGTTGCCAGGGTTGGATTGGGTCAAGCAGCCCTATTGTCGGCATGGGTTGGGTCGGGTCGGGCTCTAAAAATATGGACCCATGGACATCTCTGCAGCATAGTGTGTTGGTTTCGATTAGATAAGGAATTGAATCTAGACGCTTTACAGGTTGATAAGTAATTAAACCAAAGTACAAACATTTGAAAACCATAAACAGATCCAACAAGACAAACGTACCGATAATACTTTGCCCTCATAACCCCAATACGAGAGGGCATCAGGGTTGGGGGCATGCAGGGTGGCGTCACCATGCCGCAGTCTAGCAACGTCATGCCGTGCTCTGCCTACCCGCACCCGGCGACCCAATCGCTCGACGGCCAGCTTGGCGCGCCTGGCTGCGCCCTCGTGGTGAAGGTAGTAACGCCAGTCCAGCCGATGGACCAGCCCATTGGCAAGTATGATCTTTCGCCTGACGTTCAGCTGGTGTTCGGTGCTCAGAAGGGGATGGGGACTGGTTTCCAGGGTGATGGCCATGTCGAACGGATACTCCAAGGTCAGCGACCCGTCCTTCAGGTTCGACACTCGGATGACGTAATCGTCACCTGGACGCGATTAAAAAACGCACCCGTTAAAACTTAACTGCAGCTTTGATATACAGTATGAAGTTGTGATGTATGATGAAATTAATAATTATTTTTTAAAATCAAATTTGAACATGGAGTCCAGGGCGCGATTTGTGAGGGGGAAAGGGGGATTCCTCCCACTGCCCAACTGCATCCTCCCTACTGATACATCCCCCCACCACTACATCCCCCACTGCTACACTTCCTCAACAACTACATCCCCCAAGCTCGACATATCCCCCCACTGCTCTAGGTCACAAATCGCACCCTGATGGAGTCATAATTGTTGAGAAAATGACAAACAAAACATTACCTTCCGCTATTCTAAACTTGACAGCAAATTAATCATAAATGACGCTTGCACGTAGGAAGGAAAGCCAAATAGAAGCAATTTTAAATTAGGAAATGAGTGCATAATTCAACAAGCAATCTAATTCAATTTCTGTAGAAGTTTACATCGTTGCTAAAAAATGGCAACATGTGAATAAATACTATTTTCATAAAGAAAAAACAGTTTAAGTGACAACATCTGCAAAGTTTATCATAAGAATGTGCCCAAACAATCGTTTGGTAAAACAGAGATGCTCTAACGAAGCCAAGTGTGGACTAATGATAACAAATTGGACTGCAAAATCCAAAGTACAATCGATATGCCAGCAGAGTTATATAAATCATCACCTGCATAAAGCTTGCCTCTGAGCAGATCAAAAAAATGATTTAAAACTTCGAAATCGTTGGTTAAAAGCAGAATTTCTTAATGGCAATAATTCTGATGTGTCGGAGAAGCATAAAAGAACAGCGTTCTCAGAGTAAACTGAACATAGGCGTAAACTTCTTCATAAGGCCGCTATGCTCGAACAATCCCTCCCCCAAATTTTGACATGCTGGGTAAGAGAGGGGTAGGGCGGGAAAGAGGGCGGGGGAGAGGTTGGGTGTCTTTCGCCCGAGTTTACGCCTATATGGAAAGCGAATGTTTCATTAATTATTAAAAAGCGAAAGCAAAGCGTCGTGTCGTCACTTGCCATGCTGAAGGGAAAGCACGTTCCGATTGGTTGCCATGGTAACCTTACGCTGGTCGTCGTCGTCGGCGTCGATGCGAACGACGGCGCCCGATTGGTCGACGTCGGTGACGAAGCGGGTCGTCCGACCGGTCGGGTGGGTCGTCGCCTCCAGCCGTCCGTTCCCGTCGTATTCGTAGAGGAACGCGTGACCGGCGCTCGTCTGTTTCGACCGGACGAGACCGCTGTTGGCCGCGTAGTGGAACGTGGCGGTGAAGTTGTCGGCCGCCACGAACGTCTGCAGCTGGCCCATGTTGTCCATCACGAAGCGGCAGATCTGTCGTCCGGCGAGCAGCATGTCGGTCGCCAGGTGGCGGTAGTCGCGCCGGATCTCGAGGACGTTTCCGCTTCCGTCCCTGACCTTCATCAGCTTCCCGTAGTAGGAGTTGACGTTGTACGTGAAGTTGTAGACGAACCGGTCGGTAACGAAGTTCTTCGTCGCCAGATGGTGTCCGTAGCGGTTGAAGATGTACAGCTCCTGGGACGGGGCGTGCAGGACCTCGTACTGGCCGAGGCGGCTGGGGGCGGGCAGCGCCGACAGGACCGAATGGATGCGCACGTTGCCCATGTCGGCGATGTGCAGGACGTTGTCCGGTGTAATGGTGACGGCGGTGGGATTGTTGAGGAACATGTTGACCGCCAGCTCCTCCTTGGCGTTGAAACACTTGCACTCCTCCGTCGATCGGCAGTCGCACTTCGACCGCGCCCCGGCGTAGTGAACGATCTCGCCGTCGGTGTTGACCATCCGGACCTGGTTCAGTCGTTTCCCGTCGCTCTCGACGACGTACAGGTCGCCGTTCGGGGCGAAGGATATGTGCTGGAGATGGTCGAGGGTTACCTCGGTGGCCAGTCGCGGTCCGGACTGCTCTTCGCTGAGCAGCGACCGCCCGGTGACGTTCTTCGGGGGACAGTGGAGGGGTCGACCGGCCACCACGACGATCTTTCCATCGTCGGTCACTTTAAGAACCATGTTGTTGTCGACAATATGAAGTGTATCGTCTAAGGGACTGATAGCCAGGGCGGTCGGCCAGTGAAGAGTAACCTACGAAAAACGAAGTACTGTATAGAACCTCGTTATAGCGTACTTGGCGGGTCTGTAAAATTTAGTGCGTTATATTCGAGGTACGTTATCCAATAGCGCAGCACACGGGACCGTACAATGCGGTACTTTATAACCGAAGATAGGCCTATTATAACTGAGTCCGATATAAAGAATGTCTAATGTAATTATCATGTAGTATTTTGTCACATTACAGCGCAAATAATTGGCGACATTGAAACAACAACAACAATAACAATAACACCAACACCAACACCAACACCAATAATGATACTGATAATGATACTTTGTAATGATGATGATGATGATGATGATGATGATGATAATAATCATCATAATGTTTCTGTCTCTCGAATAATAATAATAATAATAATAATAATAATAATAATAATAATAATAATAATAATAATAATAATAATAATAATAATAATAATAATAATAATAATAATAGAGTTAAGAGTGGTTCAGTATGGTCTGCCCTGTGTGAGAACCACTATGTTCCCCATTCTGTGACAAGTGTGGTAAAAAAAGTCCAGGGCTATGAAATCACAATTGCAATAAAAGATGCACTACTCCAGCGACATCGGTGACGAAGATAAGTGAAAATAACAACAAATTCTGCGCAGACGATGAAGAACATACTGCGCCTACCTCGCTGGCTGACAGTACTTTGTTGCAGGGCAGTGGCATCCAGTACCTCGGTTGTCCCTGGTACCCAATAACTGTATCAATATGACCGTCCAAATCGATTGACCGTACGTTTGCGCCATCGGCAAAGTACACAACGCCGTCTTTGTTGATGGCAATTCCTATACACCAAAAACGAACAGTGCTCGCTGCTTAAATGCATTTTGGGGCGTAGCCACACGGGGCACGGGAGTATGGGAGCTGGGTCCCCCTATTCTGACGGGGACCAGTCGCGAGTTTTGCTCAAAACCGCCGAGAAATTTTGGGAGTGGGGAGAATGTAGGATGATCGAAATATAGAACGTAGCCTACCAAGAACTCCTTGCCGAAGTTTTATTTGTTCGTGAACCTGTTTTACAGCTTTACTCGAAAATGTCGATGTACCCCCTATACCGGAACTCTGGCTACGCCACTGCCGCATTGAGAATGCTTCAGGGTGACTTTGTCATCATCATCATCATCATCATCATCATCATCATCATCATCATCATCATCATCGTCGTCGTCGTCGTCGTCGTCATTGTCATCATCCTCATCATCACCACCACTGCCACCACCATCGCAATCATCATCCATAATAATAATAATAAATTGTAGCTTCAATGTCTTAAATAATGAAAATCCAATTGAATATGATAAAGCTCTCGGCTTCCATTCAAATCCTGTGAGAAAATACTAGTTCCAAAACGAGAGTTCCAAGTTCCTATAAATGCCATTCCTTAAACACTGAACCTTTCGGATACAGAAGCTGGGCGTTGGTGGCCACTCCGCCGTCTCCGCACCGTTCCGGATCTCCTGGAATGCATTGTTCTCCGGTTCCGGCGATGATCTCAAAGTTCTGAGTCAGGTCTCGAACCGCTCCCATCGTCTTCACTCGGACCACCTTCAAGCTCAGATGGTCAGAAATGTACAGTTTACCATCCAGTGGGCTGACGGTCATGTAGTATTTGTACGGCACTTCAGACATGCTACAACAGAAAGTCAACAAGGCTTCTAACCACGGCTTTTTTTGTAAAAAATATTTTCCGGTGCGCAACAGTCGGAAGTCACTTGTCAACATGGCGTAGTATATATATATATATATATATATATATATATATATATATATATATATATATATATATATATATATAATGATTATAATCAATACAATACAACAATGTATAGATAGATAGATATAGTTCTAAATTTTCTATTTATTAATTTAATTTTACAAAAAAAGTTTTCGGATTTTCCGGAACGCGGTCCGGATTTTCCGGAGCGGCGCTCCACCTCGCTCCGGCACAAAAAAGCCCTGCTTCTAACTAACTAACACACTCGCTTCAAGGCTTCTGAAAACGTGGAACAATAATAACGGTTAACCACAAAATGATTTACCGCCTGTATGCATGAGTTGAACTTTAAAATTTCACCGTGCGATCATATCAACAATATTAATATTGAAAATTATGAAATTGAAAGTTCAACAGAGGACTTCATGGACACAGCTGGTTCATGGCATCGATCAGCGTCGGTGTGACGGAGGAGCATGATGATGATGATGATGATGATGATGATGATGATGATGATGATGATGATGATGATGATGGGTGGTGGTGGTGGTGGTGGTGGTGGTGATGATTATGATTATTATGATTATGATGATTATGATGATTATGATGATGATGATGATAAAATTGATTGACTGTGTGAGAGAAGACAATGGACGGAGTATTGAACAGTAGGTGTAAAGATATGCAAAAAATTCAGTGTACTGAACAAATTCGCTGACGAAAACCACATTTCCGTTTGTCCCCATCTTCATTGCGTCAAATTCCAATAGAATAGTCAATATGCCCCCACTCAATTTCGCTCTACAGCGTTCGAAATTGGACACCTCTCACTTTTATTGCAATGTATTAATAACGATGTACTATATAACATAACAAACCCAAGAAATAAAGCTAAATTTAGTCGCTCATTGTGTGTGCGTGTGAGTGCGTGCGTGTGTACGTGTAGCGGATATATAATACGTTAATGCAATATGTACTACACATATGCATAACAATGCATTAGATTAATATTAATAACACAGCAGGCTTAACACACTTGCTAAACTGTGGATTGCTCTTTTGCGACCTATGCTTGAAAATGCATTCGGTTGACATGCTCTCTGTCACTCTGTCTGTCTGCCTGTCTCTATCTGTATCTTACGCTGTCCGCTGTCTGTCTCTGTCACCCTCTGTCTCTGTTTGTCTGTCTCTGTTTGTCTGTCTGTCTGTCTGTCTGTCTGTCTGTCTGTCTGTCTCTCTCTCTCTCTCTCTCTCTCTCCTTACCTAAGCTGTAGAATGCTCGTCACTTCTTCCCGTGAGGCGCTTAGCTTCCGAATGTGGTTGTAGTCTCCGACGTAGATGCTTCCGTCCCGTCCGCTGGCCAGAGCGACCGGCGCCAGCAGCCGGCCGTCCTCTGCCTTGCCATCACACCCCTTGCAGTCCGTTCTCCTCGGCCGACCGTTTCCGAGGATCGTCACCACCTTTCGCGGTCTTTCCTTCAGGTAAATATTCGTGCCGTCACCTTTATGAAGGATACCTGGGCAATAATCATGATTATGAGCTGGTATCTGCAGTATCCAGAATATATATATATATATATATATATATATATATATATATATATATATAATAAAGATGATATAGCAATGGCAAAAACATTCTACTTTTATATTAGAAATGTATGCTTGGTTATCTAATAATATGGTGAGACCCATATCTAGTAAAGGAAACGAAACTTGACATGCTACTAAATAAACTGCAGGTTTTTTACTCTGAAACACGACAATTTTAGCGTTAAACAGTTTTATTCAAAGTTGCTACTTGTCGTAAATAAGACGTTCATATTGAAATCAGCACCTTCTTGGAAATTATAAGTATGATGGATGTTGAGATTCCAGCCACCAATTTCTGACGACGTGATTGCGTAACCGCTGAGCGTCGTCGACTGCTTTTCCCAGAATATCTTCTCACAATTTCTGTACTGATAACCAACGTTAACTGAAAAAACAAACGAATTCCGAAAATGAGACGCAATAACAATATTAATAACAATAATTATAACCTAATAACATAATAGCATACAGTATTAGCAATGAAAAAAGTTCAGAATGTCACTAAACTAACTGCTCGTCAAAACTCAAAACGAAGACACAACTTGATTAGCCGGAATAGGCATTAAGATTTACGCCTCAAAGTGCCTATTACATAAACAACTTCAAGTTACCGTTAATAAATTACATATAATAATAGTAATACTAGTAATAATATTAATATTAATATGAATATGAATACCGTTCGTTGACACAATTCCAAACACTTTCTGGTTGTAGGCATTGCGGCGATCCCAGGCGAACTTGTACTTGAGGTTCGGTTCAGCCTCGAACAACTGTTCGTGTACAAGGCCCTCGACGTGGACTTGCAACAGAACGAATTCCAAATTCTGCGGAACCAAATCGTTTGTCAGTTGAATCATCAGCGTTGACATGTAACCAGCAGCCTCGCTGCTGTGGTAGACGAGGTATAAGTCCGTCCCGGCAATGGGAAGACTTTCCTGCAGGACCTTTCAGAATATCACAATAATAATAATAATAATAATAATAATAATAATAATAATAATAATTATAATAATAATAAGAAGAAGAAGAAGAAGAAGAATGATGATGATGATGATGATGATGATGATAATGATAATGATGATGATAATAATAATAATAATAATAATAATAATAATAATAATAATAATAATAATAATAATAATAATGAATAATGAATAATAATAAATGATAATAAAAAAAAGAAGAAATAAGAATAAGAAATAAGAAGAAGAAGAAGAAGAAGAAGAAGAAGGAGAAGAAGAATATGAAATTGCAAATCAACAAGAAAAACGTTGCAATATAGAAACAAGATCGAATGTTGCTGATCAATAATAATTATTCAGCAACAGATGAGTACCAAGCAGTTAACAAATGAAGATGATAACTACGTTAAGTACTATAGATCAACGCATCAGTATCAATAACATAATCAAGCAGATCATACAAGTACTGTCTTATCGCAGGTAATTTAATGTAAAACGTGACACAACAAGGTATTTATATAAAGCATCTCATGGACGAGAACAGGACAGCACTATCACCATGGTTACTTCAATTTGGAAATGGGCAGTTTTCAAGCATTCCAAAAAAGAGTGTAAATGTTCTGTTAGTTGCAAGCGACTACGTGTGCACGGTTGAACCATTGAGTGGAAATCTGGGTGGCGGTACACGGTACACCCACCTGGGATTCTGGAACGATCGTGCTTCTGGAAGGGCAGGCACCGAGCTGGGTGTGCTGCCAGGTGGACAGCACGACGGGACGGGTACCGTATCGGTCGTGCTCGACGCCGGAACAGTTGGCGCCAGACGTTGCGTCCTGACCCTCCGGGGCCAAAGTCACGTTGTCCATGATGACCATCCGGTTCCACGGAACCATAACGGTCACCTGGGTCGGCCTGAAGAACTGACGCTGGAAGCTGATCGTAATGGACCCGCCGCCATTCACCAGAATATCAAAACTACGAAATGGAAAAGATACAGACAAGATTTTGCTTCAACTCCAGTATAATACTTCAGATTCAGCGCTGTTGTTCCTTCGTTGGGCAAATTCAAATTCTAAAAATGATGAGATTTCATGATCTGTGTTGCTGTACATTAACCTAGGAGAGGACAAGAGGGCAAAGAACGAGATTTTACCACATAGCAAGACCATAATGTGAATGAATGGATAGGTGGAAAATAGTGGTTCTAACACAGGACACACCATACTGAACCACTCTAAAGTCAAACCCTGTTATTACTACTACTACTACTACTACTACTACTACTACTACTACTACTACTACTACTACTACTACTACTACTACTACTACTACTACTACTATTATTATTATTATTATTATTATTATTATTAAAATTATTATTATTATTATTATTTATTATTATTATTATTATTATTATTATTATTATTATTATTATTATTATTATTATTATTATTATTATTATTATTATTATTATTATTATTATTATTATTATTATTATTATTATAACTCACAGGCCCTGTTCTCTGGTGAGGGTGAAACCGTACAGAGGCTGGGTAACGACGCTGACTCGCACACCCACAAGAGGAAGTCGGTTGGTGTTCACCACACGCCCTCTTACGACGGAAACCTGACTAAAAACGTTAGAAGAAACATCCAACTCCGAATATTATTATCCGTTCGACGACCTATTAAAATCATGACAACGGCAAATGTTATAACGAGAACACGCGAATTAAACCATAATTTGAACGAAAAGTCACAACTTAAGCTCCCAACAATAACCAACTACTACGGTACTACTTGGTAAGCGCTATATAAATTCGCGAGATTTACTTACTCTCTTACTTTTAACGACGGTAACTACAATTTGGCTTATTTGGCACTTCTATAGGTCTAAGTCATTTCCGTTTAGTAAAAGACCTGTGATTGAATGAGCTGAGAGTTGCGTAGCTCTGGACGCTTTCGTCTTCGATAAGGAAACGCATGCGGTCGTAGAACGAGGCTGTGCTGCTGGGAGGCTGTTTTCGAAGGATGATCCCCATCGGATCCGGGGCTGACCTGCACAGGACGGCATCACGACAGACCGGATTCGGACAGCAGTCTGGATCCTGACAGTCAGCCATTTTATCTGGAATTCAAGACACGAAGAAGAAAAGATTATGAATGAAATATGAAAGCAACTGTGTCGGATGACATCTCCACACACACACACACACACACACACACACACACACACACACACACACACACACACTGTGTTTTAGGTACACGAAACTCAATAAGTATATCTGGCCATGGTTTTTAGGACCAGGAAGCCATTTTCCACTCTGATCTCTGGAATTGACCCAATATTCTTCGAAAGCATCTAGAGATCTTCATTTAAAGATCTTCATCTGACGATCTTCATTAAAACCTTTGTTTATTAGAACCGATGCTATAGAAGAGCAGTATTTTGTTCTCCGACATAATTAATATGTGTTGTTATTATTATGCTTAAATGAATATGTGTCTATAAATTGGTAGGGCGTTCGGCTGCGAAGGCAAAACGCAGGTCTGGAGAAAGCAATGGCAAACTACTCATTGCTGCCTATCTAGTACTTAGTACAGCGCTGGGACCCTACGCTCTTTCAAGTACGGGACTACTTTTACCTGTAATTATTATTATTATTATTATTATTATTATCATTATTATTATTATTATTATTATTATTATTATTATTATTATTACTATTTATTATTATTATTATTAACAGTATCGTTGAAATAAATGTGTTTTATGGGTAAAAGGGTAAATTAATGAGATGAGAGAAGCATGCAGCTGTTATAGCAACCTTGGTCATCGTCCAAACTATTATTACAGGCAAGCTCGACAGCGATGGAGCACGAAACGCCTGTGTAGCCTTCGTCACAGACGCAGGTCCAGGACGATTGGTGCGCCTGACACTGTCCGTGGTTTCCACACAGATTAGGACAACCATCTCATAGAAAAACGCAACCAAACGGAAATAAGCAGTGCGTCTCCAAAACATATATTATTATTAAACACAGGGCCGACGAGAGGGGAGGATAGGGGGTGCATTTTTACCCGGGTCCGGCGATAAACAAATGGCCCGCGCTAACCAGAAGAAAATAGTGACGATTTTTTTGCTAGTCAGCATTTATTTAATATGAGGATAAACTCTTTTTGCTCGTCAAGATTTTTGTGAAGTTCTCAATATTTGTCCCACGCCCGTATTTTCTCTCGACGGCCCTGATTATACAGACTATGATACGACAATACTGAAACAGCTATTTTCACAAGATAACATTGGCGCAGCCACGGGGGTCGGGAGGCGGGCCCTCCCTATTCTGGGGGTAGGGGGACCGGTCGTGAGATTTGCATAAAACCGTTGGGACAGTGGGGGAGGGGAAGTAGGTAGCATGATCGAAGAGAATACCTCAATGCAGTGTTTATTCTAGGCCTTCTCTGGGGGAATTCCCCCCAAGTTTTAAAATCCCCCCAATTTTTTATATGTTGGCTGGGGAATGGAAATTTCCCCTCCAAAAGTGTGGAGACTCAGACCTTGCCCCCCCCAACATTTCAACCCCCCCCCCGAATGTCAAGGTGGCTAGAATAAACACTGCCTCGATGTGCGAAGAACCCGATGACGACGGTTTGTGCTCGTCAGAGACTTTTACCAGAAAATGTCGATCTGCCCCCCCCCCTGTCCGGAAACCAGGCTACGCCAATGCAAGACAATACTTTCTACATACAATTTCACATTAAGCATCGACAGATATTGCTATCGTCAAAGAACATCAAATTCTCATTGGTTTCCTTAATATTGTAATATGCCACATAGCCAAAACCTTTAAGAAAAGCATTAATTACTCATTATTACTGACTGCTAGGGTTAAGGTTAAGGTCAACTTTTCTTGTAGGCAAGAAAAAATGTATAGAAGAAGACTAAACAGACTAGTTTGCCAGTTTACTTATAGTGCAATGTTTTCCATTCCAGCCAGTATTGCATAAGCATGTTCCGTTATTGCACAGTCCGTTCAGCGTACATCGTGCATCACACTCGGCCAGATCACACAGGTCACCCGTCCATCCGACATCACACAGGCACCGCTGCTGGTGGCAACGACCCTGATGCACTCGAGGACGCACAATTCTGAAGCAGACGAACCCAGAACTATGCTGACGGCTAGAATATAGCAAGTAAGTAAGCAAAATCTCGCGAATTTATACAGCGCTTATACGAGATTAGTGCCGCAGTGCTGCTTTTTCTTAGTCTGTCTTAGAATATAATAGCTGTAAGTGTAACGGTCGGCGAAGCAAGAATTAGTGTTAGGGATACGGCAGCGTAGGGCAGCGAGGCTCTAGGACTGCAAGGCCAATTCAGTTATGATGATGATAGTACACTTGTTGAATTTTAAATTATAAGCAATTAGGCCTTCTTCTTCTTCTTCTTCTTCTTCTTCTTCTTCTTCTTCTTCTTCTTCTTCTTCTTCTTCTTCTTCTTTACTTCTTTGTGTCGTCTTCATTTTGAAGGTTGACAGTTAAGAATCGTTTCCATCGATTCCTGTCTTCGGCGCATCTTTTCATTTTGCTGTAGTTTTCTATTTTTGTTTGTTCTTTAACCTCATCCAGCCATTCTTTACGTGGCCTAGGGCTTACTTTGGCCTAAACTGACTTAATTCCATTTAGATTATTTTGGCATACTGTAGTTTAGAGTTTAGACTTTTCGCTTCTTTTGTGACGAACGCGGAGAAAAACTAGAATCAGAAGATTTCAATTGAAATTGCATTTTTGTGCCGCAAACAGAATTACTAACGAATGATACAAAAAGACAAGTTTGCATAAGTAAAAGCAAGAAACAAGCATTTGTAGTTTTAATCTTGAATCAATAAAATGTTATGATTTGCTAATTAAAGATGAGCTATTATCTGCAAATTTGACTTTCTGACCCACCTGCCATGGGTGCCAAATACCCCAGGTACGTCCCTGCGAACACAATGAAGATGGAAAGATTCAGGTGAGAATTCATACAAGACAAACCTTCAGCGCACGTTGATCCAGCGTATCCGGGAGAACAGGTGCAGATCCCATCCGTGCAGATTCCATTACCGTTGCACCTTGGATCTTCGCAGTCCGTGGACGGTGTCTCGCATTCCGGACCCCTCCACCCTCGATGGCACTGACACCGTCCTCCGGAGTAAAGTCCGTGACCTTGACAAAGAACTGGGCAGGCACCTGGATGACGAAAGCACAACGGATAAGCCATAGTTACTTACTCAGCAGTTTTTAACTTACTCAGCAGTTTTTTTAGTGTCTTGATGGATGCACGAAAGTTACATATGAATGCCACTGGAATTGTTCCTAGCATCATCTATTGTTTATTTATTAAACCATTTATTGTTTTAGTCTCCAGCAATATTATAGACATCATTCTTATAGACGAGTGAGTCTATCTTTTAAAAATAAGAACATGACCCTCTTTGCAATTCGCACTTCACTTGAAAAGAAGAGCAAGATAAGTAAGCAAGCGATAAACATCTATGTCGGTGAAAAGAAGCCAGCATCAAGACAATCAATCGATAACCAACATCGGAGATATCTGAAATACGTCTTCAATATCATTTTCTCTGCCTCCGAGATCAATTTCAGACCGACTCTTTCTTCAGTTACAGAAATCAAAACTAGCCATTTTCTTCAGACGATTTTTGAAGTCATATAACATTGGAATGAAACTCAACCGTTCTGCCAGTGAAGGCACTTTTGAGGGCTTTGGTTGATTGAATGACGACTGATTGACTCGTTCTTTCATTCCATACATCATCACACCAGTCTGGATGCGTATCGCGGCGTACACAGTTTCCGTTTGATGAGTGATATGTTTTCAAAGCAGTCCACTCGTTTTACCCACGGTTAAGTCAACAGGGCACCTTCACTAAACTGCATCTGAATTTATTCGGTTCTGCCAAAAACATTACCATAATCATCGCTGGAACTGACAATCTAGGTATCGTGTTCAGATCACTCCTCCCGCCCCCGCCCCGCCCCCGTTCGAGTCTGCACTCCTGAACTACAAACACATGCATATTCATGACATTAGAGTATCTCGAATTGATTGCTTTCACTCAACTCTGACGCCGCGTCGTGCACTGTGTACACTGTTCAGCATCGATAGCCTATATAATATACCCGAATCAAATACCACATAAAAGAAACGTATGGCTACGTACTTAGCATACAATCCGGACCGGAGTATCCGTGGAAACATTCGCAGCGTCCGCCGATACAGTCGCCTCTTCCGTGACACGCCTTCGGACAGTCCGTGACAAGACCACCTGTGTGGATGTCAAACAAATCAAAATCATGCAGAAGAACATCAAAAATGTAAAGCAGGACATGAAACCTGAAACGTATCGGAATCAACCTTTGAACTTCGTGGTTTATCCGTATACCCCACTACTGGCTGCATAGGGTCAATTAATCTGCGGATAAACTGATACATAGTGCATAGATGTCAGCATTAATTTCATTCATAATAAAAGAAGCCTTAGACAAGCAGGGTCGGGTCTAACCTGTGCCGCCCTACCTACCGCAGGATAAAAATTCGTGCCTCCAAGGATGGAGGATGTGGGGGATGTAGCAGCTGTAATACAAAAAATATTCTTTGGATAGGGTCCCTGTGACCCCCCCCCCCTTAACCACCACCGCCACATTTTCAGGTGCACCGTGCATGGCGTCGACCCTGGCAATTCAGTGTTTAGATTACATTTGTAAAATTTATAAGCCGACAAGTTTACAATTATTAGCGTTTGGCCATCGTTACAGTGTACCAGTTAACAGTCGCAATGTGAATAAGAAGATATTAACAGAAAAACAGACGGCCTACACTTACTCTGGCGCGATGCAGTGAAGACCGCAGTCTGGCTCTTGTCCCCGTCGTTGTAAACGAAGAAATACCAAAGACCCGGATCCATGTACTCCACGAAAGCAGTATCAATGAAAGCAGCGCTGCTGGTTGCCTGCTGCACATAAAAGAGGATCTTGAAATTAAGCCAGAAACTGAAATACATTGATTCGTTGCTATGAAAATTTAGAATCGTTTACAACTTTACATGTCAGCGACCTCTGTAGAAAGCATAGCATTTAATTGCCTATCTCTTTAAAAAATCAAACTGGATAGAGACGCGCAAGCCAAAAGGATCATCAAAATGATGAGGTAGGTAAGTAAGTAAATAAAATCTCGTGGATTTTTATAGCGCCTTGGAAAGCAGCACAACAGTAGCTGCAATAATGGAAATCAAGAGAACCTCCAAACACTCTAAATGGTAAACCTTTAACTAGATAATTTAGTCAGTAGTAATGTGAAATAACGTAGATGCAATAAGCAAAATGTGTCATAACTAACAGTCAGGTCCTCTGATTACCGCCTCAAGACATAAATTATCATAATTCCGTCCACCATTTTTATAAATTAATCTTTATTAGCAGCAACGGATTGAAAGCACAATCCGAACATTTTGCCCCACGTACAGTCTGATTGTGGTTTGTCTGTTACAGTGAATAGTCTATAAGAACCTACCACCCGATAAAGAGATTTTACTATACTTATAACATTTTGGAGACGCTTAAGAAAGGTACGTTATGTGCAAAAATAATAAAATGATAATTCTCAGAAAATCTCAATGTTTGTTTTTCTCTTTTCATCTTGTTTGGCAAAACAGTGAATGATCGAATAATTCCGCCTATCTGCTTTCAGTATTTTCATTCGGATTGAACCCGAGTTTTTGTTTTTCGGCTTTTGTCCAAAACTCCATGCAACCGTTTCGAGTATTGTTCGCCATATGGCCTAATGCATTTTTGGACATTACATGCTATTACAGGTGTATTCAAGACAGCATTCCTAATATTTGGGCGATTTAAAGTATAAGAGCATCAGCATATTATAACTGATGCTATAAAATAAATATAAAATTAAATAATAATATTAATAATAACTGAATTTAGAATTTAAAAGCCTCAAATTCAGCGAGGAAGATCTAATTATAGCTGAATTTATTATGCATTTCATAGAACAGTCTATATATGCCATGTCAGTTAACCCATCCTCTGGTACAAATATATGCCGATAATAATAATAATAATAATAATAATAATAATAATAATAAATAATAATAATAATAATAATAATAAATAAATAAAATAATAATAATAATAATAATAATAATAATAATAATAATAATAATAATAATAATTTATAATATTAAAATTTATCTGTTTGTCCAGTTTGTCTGTTGCCTTCAAATTCTGATTGGTTGACTATTGGTAGACGGTTTAGGCCGTTTAGTCCCACGTCGCGCTGCGTTGGTGGGCGAGCGTTGACTATTGGTAGACGGTTTAGACCGTTTAGTCCTTACGTCGCGCGATGCGTTGGTGGACGATGTTCGAAGACGACGTTGCTATTGGTAACAATTGTTCGTAGAACCGATTTAGTCGAGTCATTGCAGCGTCAGAGGGCTGGGCGTGCGACGACGTTGCTATTAACAATTGTTCGCAGCCTGAGGGTATTGAGCAATTTTAGCGTACATTTTAACGTACATACGTTACAGCGTCACAATTGGCATTGATCTTAACGTACATAGACCTATTACGTGGCTCAGAGCTTGGCTAGGTGGCGTATGTACAGTACATCATTGAAACGTTGTTCAGCATGAATTCAATGATTGGGTATTAGGTATAGGTATTGGATTAGTATTATCCTAACTGATGAGCGATAAGCGTCTTAATAAACCCCGTTCCTAATCCCTCCCTCTCAAACAAACCCCTCCCTCCCCACCCTCTTCCCCTCCCCACCCTAAACCCACTTCCTCCCTCCCAACCCTAACCCCCAAACCCTAACCCCCATAACCCCTCTTCCCAACCCCCTCCCTCCCAAACCTCTCCCAACCCCTCCCCTCCACCCTCTCCCCATCCCTCTTCCAACCCTCTCCCCATCCATATCCTAACCAACCATCCCTTTGAGCTTGGCTGTGTGCCTCCGAATATACCCCCTTCCCCTTAAAATAATTTGACGCAAATGTGCAACGTCATGCCCTATAGATTAACATTTTGAGATTTTTGCATAGCTACGGAAATCTACCGCAATCTGACGCAAATGTGCAACGTCATGCCCTATAGATTAACATTTTGAGATTTTTGCAAGAACGGCAATCTGATGCAAATGTGCAACGTCATGCCCTATAGATTAGCATTTTGAGATTTTTGCATATACCAATTTGACGCAAATGTGCAACGTCATGCCCTATAGATTAGCATTATGAGATTTTTGCATAGCTACGGAAATTTACCGCAATTTTATGCAAATGTGCAACGTCATGCCCTATAGATTAACATTAAGATTTTTGCATAGCTACGATCCCGCAATTTGAATAAATAACGTCATATATTAGCATTATGAGTTTCAAATGTTCCGTTTAGTACTTTAAACTTTAAGGTCCCTTTTATAATTCCTTACGTTTCTATCGATTCCTGAAATTTTTATCCCGGGTTTCTTGCAAAGGAATTAATTATTCATCGATTATTAGTTAAATTAAATGCATGTTTGTGCAGCGCCGAATGGTGAATAGGAGCTTCGTATAGCACCTATATCTCAATAATTCGCTTAAGGCTAATTTTATAGAGCAATTTATGTAAAGCAGTTTATGTTTAATTTGTTTGTTGGAATACCGTTGCCTCGAACGAAGCGAGCCTGCACTGCGAGCGAAGAGAATAAATAAAGATTCTTGCTCTGTAATAATACTGGTTGGCTGTATGACGTTCTCATTCGTTACCTTCAAGCGTTCTGATTGGTTAATTCTGGAACCTTAGGCTTCGCGAAGCGAAATGCGACGCGAAGCGAACGGCGACGCGAGGCGAACGGCCACGCGAAGCGAACGGCCACGCGAAGCGTAATAAGCGTCATATAATAATAATAATTGCAGCGTCAGAGCTTGGCTACGTAATAATAAAACGTTGTTCAAGCATGAATTCAATAAGTATTATCCTGCACTGCGAGCGAAGCGAGCGCGAGCGAAGCGAGCATCTTTCTAATAATAATAATAATAATAATAATAATAATAATAATAATAATAATAATAATAATAATAATAATAATAATAATAATGAACTTCACCTCTTCTCCTTCTCCTCCTCTCCCTTCCTGACTGCTTCTTCTTTCACGAAGACGTATTAAACTTGAAGGCATCAAAGCATGACCGTCGACTACACGAAAAAAGTCGTACTGAGTATGGGACGGGCGACTGTTTCTCCTCCCGTACGCGCCGATAATCGCGTCGCTGTCGATGGAGAAGTTGAACTTGATCAACTGTCCCTCTGGAAGGTAAAACTGTGTCCTCCACAGACCGTAGGGCGGTATCTGCTGTGCCAATCGTCGCCCGAGGGGATACTGTGCGATCGCCGCTGCAGATAACAACGAAAGCAAGCCATTTCCTATAGCCTACACTGTACAGTGTACATGCATGTCTCATCAGAAAACTCAAAGGCCCGCTGGTTATATACATCTGCACCGGAAAACTGAGCGAGATAAGAACGATCAGAGAGACAAAACAACACATCATATATCTTTAGCCAAACATATGACGAATAAAGAAACAACCCTACAAGAGGACAAGAGGGCAAAGAACGAGACAACACAGCAAGACCATAATGTGAATGAATGGATGGGTGGAACTTAGTGGTTCTCACACAGGGCAGACCCTACAGGACCACTCTAAACCCTGTTATTATTATTATTTTTTTTATTTTTACTACTACTACTACTACTACTACTACTACTACTACTACTACTACTACTACAGTGAGACTTATAGACAGAATGGCTAACCGTCAGCAGATGTTCCAACATAGGTAACAGTTGTGTAATGACCTTCTTCGTCTATTAACTTTGGGTTTTCTCGATGCCATGACAAGCTGTGTACCTTCATTGCTGATCCGCAAAAAACGGAAAACAAATTAAAGCTAGACATTTTTCACAGATTAGCATTAAGCGCTGTACATAATGATATTCGCGGAAATTGCGCTTAGCTCACTGTTGTACAGATAGCAATAGGGGGGAGAGTCACCTAAGATGGGGCAGTTTTTGCATTTGCTGATCAGGACATCATGCAACTGAAGAATCGAAATGATAAAGCAACAAAATTTCGGAATTTATAAAATCCAAATCTTAAGACCTTGAGTTAATTCACTGCACAAGTTCACTTTATCACAGTAAGTAAGTAACAAAAAATTTGCAATCCTGAGTACGCTATGTTCTCCGTGAATCTATTCAAAATTCCCATTTTCACGCTCACCTCCTCCCCCACCACAGCAACGATGATAGTTACGAAATAACGAAACGGCTTCAAGATGTGATAGCAAAATACGCTAGTAAAACTGCTACTATAATATCCGCTATGTTCATGGTTTTCAATTTCTAATAAACAATTCAATAATTAATTATTGAAAGCTTCAATCGAAATTCGTAAAGTGCCGAGAAAGTACGAAAGAAATGCAGTAGCAGCAGGGCAAGGTTATTCTTAATTCCAAGCCACTTACCGAAGAGGTAGGCGACAACGGCCGACAGGGCCAGAGTGACGATGATCATGACGAACGCAATGCATTTCCATGTACAGCGATGTCTAAAGTCCTTTTTCATTTGACAGCTGACAGAGCTGTACACAAACAGGGAAACATACAAACAACAACAACAATTACGAATTCCATTAACATTGTCGTCTCAGCATGAAGGCAATAAAAACATTTCGAGAAAAAAGCTAACATGCTATTATTATTATTATTATTATTATTATTATTATTATTATTATTATTAACTAGACAATTTATATAGCGCAATAAACATGGCAACAATGGCCAAAGACAAGAGCGCTTTACAATACTACGTATAGGCCTATATATGTTAAATGAATACATGTTAAATGAATGAAAAAGTTTTGGTATTTTGTATGCTACACACGCTACACATATATATATATATATATATATATATATATATATATATATATATATATATATATATATATATCCATAGTATCCTTTCTTTTGGTTGTTCATCAGGTTTTACAAAAACATCGGTAATCTGTAAACGAGTATCCGCTTCCATCAGCTAAACCTTCATTTTCCAGAACACAGCGCGTGACAGAATTGTAGACATATTGCGTGCAAGATACGCACTCATTTTCCAGATATTTTTCCAGCCAGGTCGCTACTGCTTTCACGTAGGCTATACTGTACAGTGTACAGTGTCATGATACAAATTTACTGGTTATTAGCGCATGCATGGCATTGGAATAATTGTTGATGTTTCATATATTTTCAGATTCTAATCTTTGAACATCGTTTCTATATCATCATCATCATCATCATCATCATCATCATCATCATCATCATCAGAAGCGCGTGGCCAGCGGGGGCCGTTGCGTCACCCCTTGACCATTCTATAGAATCGACTAATAAATTCCAATCAGTCTGTTTGGCTGAAAGTCAGTTTGTATCAATTTATTCGCCGATGCGTTATAGTGGTGGCTATAAATTTGTAATCATTGTGATAGTTGAGAGTCAGACCAATAGGGGGGTCAGACCAGTGGGAGGGAGACTCTGACCAATGCTGAGGGAAGTGTCTGACCAGGGGGTGAGGGAAGAATAAGACCAGTGGAGTCAAAGAAATTTTAATTGTTTCATCATGCCACAAAAGTTACCTACCGGTAGTCAAAAAAGTTAATGGCTAAATGAAATTTCCCCCTTGCTCTGCATAGAGCGGGCCAGTGGGGGCAGGGAAATCAGTGGACAATTGCCAGGGAATTCTCCCTCCCCCTCCTCCACAAATTCCACACTGAAAGCAATTGTGAATGTAACAATGCATCGTTCATTAATCTCGGTTAAAATTAACAACGACATCGGATTACAACAACAAAACATTCGTGATAACCAACTGTGTTATTATACAAACCACCTATTCACTCGTTCAACAACCCATACAAGTGCCATTTGTCAAAGTGCTTTACTTAGACTTTGGCCTCCGTCTTGCCCACGGCGAAATGAAAGTTGTCTTGATAATAACAATGATAATCTTAATAATAATCCTAATAATAATCTTAATAATAATCTTAATAATGATGATGATAATGATGTTAGTGATGATAATGATGATGATGATAATAATAATCTTAATAATAATCTTAATAATGATGATGATAATGATGTTAGTGATGATAATGATGATGATAAGATGATGATAATAATAATAATAATAATAATAATAATAATAATAATAATAATAATAATAAATAATAATAATAATAATAATAATAATAATACAATAATAATATTAATAATAATAATAATAATAATAATAATAATAATAATAATAATAATAATAATATACAAATCTATTATACACACCTATTATACAAGCCTATTACAAACCTATTATGCTCACTTATTATACAGCCTATAACACAAACCTATTATAGAGCGACTCTGGTCTCTCTTTGAACCTGTCCTGTGGTAAAGCGGTACGACGCGCAGCGGTTGTGAGCCTCGGATGATGAATGAAGTCCATGTTCGAACCACCGGAACAGTTGCGCAACTGCTGCTGCTGCTGAAGCTGCTGCAGCTGTAGCTGCTGCTGCTGCTGCTGTTGTCGGTGCTGTTGTGCGTTGTCGAAGTCCAGTAGAGGATCAGCGGGTAGTGAAGCTCTCTGCAACGGTCCAACCATGTTGGAATTTCCGACGCCGCGACGCAGCGTATAAGCGGATAGTACTGGACTGCCCGGCGGAGGCGGAGAAGAAGTAGTCTGACCTGGGAAAAATAATCATGAGAAAAACCGCCTAACACCACCACCACCACCACCACCACCACACCAACACCACCACCAACACTACACAGAGGCTGTTTGGTTTCGAGCCAACGCATATAATTAAAACGCTTCTTCTGCAATTTGTGGCAGATGTTGTCTTCGCTAATTATGGAGTACACCAAGGATGTGAATGTACTACTGTACTAGATTGACTGCATGAATGAACAAGCACTGTGATAACAGCGTCTGTGTATTCTTTCCTCAGGATAGATTAGTAGCAACTGCCTTTGGTCAAAGCCTTATATATATATATATATATATATATATATATATATATATATATATATATATATATATTGACCATAATATATATAAGGCTTTGACCAAAGGCAGAGAGACAGAGAGACAGACAGAGGCAGAGAGAGAGAGAGAGAGAGAGAGAGAGAAAGAAAGACAGAGAGACAGAGAGACAGACAGAGGCAGAGAGAGAGAGAGAGAAGGCTTTGCTTTGGTGCCTGACTATTTGAAGGCTTGCTAGCAATACGATTCATAGCCTTACATATATCTGCACAGAATACTTGTTTTATGTACTATACGTTACAATCAGTGTTAACATCGTCGATAAATAACTAGAGAACATGCTACAGTAAAAGCAATAAGTTTTGCTAAAACTGCGCAAACTGGTTGAATTTGTTGGAAAATTTACACATTTTTAGTTATATAATGAACAATTCGTCTTTGAAAGGCGGTGATCCTTTATTTCATTTCATTCTGGGCTCATAAAACACGGCCATAACAAACAAGCTAAGAGAAATCCAGCTGACAAGAACTGGGCACGAATAAATTATCGAGGCTTCACTGTATTCCGATATTTAACCAAACAACTGACGTGTAAATTATACCGCTGCATCATGCGGCGTCGTGACAGACAAATGACTGACGCCACGAGTGGCAGCAGACACGTGACACCGAGACTGTCACAAATTGGCGCTGCAGTCAGTCAACGGCACCTGGCCTCGTCGCCATGGCGACGCGCGCGTCACCGTTACACTCAGACACACGGAAGAAGAAGAAGAAGAAGAAGAAGAAGAAGAAGAAGAAGAAGAGCGGTCGTAAGTATCGCTTACCTCCGGGAACAAAGAGGCAGCCTTCGGGCGTCTTGGCCAGGAACTGAGGGCGAAAGTCGTCGGCGCCGGCCCCCGCCCCGTCGTAGTCGGGGCCGTGGCAGCGGTATTGCTGAGCCGCCGCCGCCGCCGCCGCTGCTGCCGTAGCCCCAGCGCCACCGTGGCGATCAACGGTCGTATGCGGCGGCGACGTCCCGGAGTTGCTGTTCATCTGACGGGCGACGGCGGCGGCGCTGACGACGTGGAACCGCGGAGGCATCGGCGGCGGCGGCGGCCCGGGGTCGTCGGTCGGAGGCGGCGGTGGGATGAAGATGTTCGGGCGGGGAAGAGTACCTGAAAGAAAAGACCGAGTACTGCGGTACACACGTCGGTCGGTCGGGCATCGTTGCCGCGGCATCTGATGCATGGGGGACGGCGGCGGTCGACGACTCGACGGCCCTGGTCGACGACTCGACGGCCCTGGTCGACGACTGAATAGTCCCATGCAGGATAAATATATCTATATCTGCCTCTTGTCTCTGTCTCTATCTCTGTCTGTCTCTCCAATCTCCCCGTATATACGACGAATAATTTCGAAATGCGGCTTTCTTCGCGATCTCTGTCTGTCTCTCTCTGCCTCTGTCTCTGTCTGTCTCAGTGGCGTAGCCAAGGGGAGTTGGGGTTAAAACCTCCCTGAGCGACGAGAATTTAAAAATTGTGTTTCCATGCATTTTTAATTTTCGGACGCGGTTTTGAGGGTCAAACCCCCCCTTGGGGCTGCAGACCATGGAAACACATTAAAAAATTTTCGTCGGCGCCCAAGGGGGGTTTTAACCCCCAACAACTCCCCCTTGGCTACGCCACTGGTATCAGTACTGATCGTTAGACCAATATCTCATTTGTTTTATATATTTATTTACATACTATATATATATATATATATATATGTAAATATATATATATATATTATTATATGTAAATAAATTATAATAACAATATATATTAAATATATTGTTATTATATGAATATATATATATTTTTGTTATTATAGCTCGTTGATTATCTGAAACCTTTTGCAAAAAAAAACTTGAAACCCGTAAAGATTACCTCATATTAATTTGAGTTAAAAGCATGAATTATTGAGAAAAATGGACCGGAAACACATTTCCGATACGAAAAAGCACTCGAAATATTTTATTGGCGCAAATAGAAGATAAGTTCAGGGATAGAAGGCACCCACTGGTATCATTAGGACATTGTGTTCGGTAGCACTTCAAATATATATATTGTATATATATATATATATATATATATATATATATATATATATATATATATATATATATATATATAAGTGCAATTTGTCATTAGTTGCATATAAAAACTGGCTTCTTCAGAGTTGATATCGTGCACCCATTATAGAATATATAGCACGAATATAAGCTGCACTAAATCAAATATACTAATTCGTTTCTACTATCGACAATAATTAATCAATCCGACAGCTCTATGAGTTAGGGCTAGAGTTTGAGGTTAGTGTCAGTTCTCTACGGAGTGCAGGAGAATGAGAAATGAAAGAACCTGAAGAGAAGATCGTGAATCGGAGACGGTGTCCGGTTCGACCAGGGAGTCGCTGGTAATTTCCGAATGGCCGTGAACACATTATTAGAAGCCCTCCTATTACAGTTTTATCTGCACGGATTTCGTACAATGCGCAGTCGAGATAAATGCAGCGATTTCCATTATCGCCATAGAGACGCGAGCGTATAGAAACACGAACAGCACTAATGAATATGTATAATGAATCTGATGAATATGCAAATAACGACGGTGACGAAGCTGCTGATGATGACGACGACGACAGTGACGACGACTACTATGAGGATGACGATGATGACTAGTAGTCTCGCTAATTATTGTCAAGAACATTGTTAAATGGAGCTATAGAAGTTTGATGATGATGATGATGATGATGATGATGATGATGATGATGATGATGATGATGATGATGATGATGATGATGATGATAATGATGTCGGTCGTGGTGATAATGATGATAAAACAGGCCTAGCGTTTTCGAGGTAGTACCATAAAAGATGCTTTCGCGAACTTTGATACGGATATTATATATATATATACATACATATATGTATATATATATATATATATAGTGAGAGAGAGAGAAAAAAGAGAGAGAGAGAGAGAGAGAGAGAGAAGAGAGAGAGAGAGAGTAAAAATTTAATAATAATACTCATACTACTGGTAAAAGTGATGCATTTTTATAGCACCCATGAGGTTCAGCTCATAGGGGTCGAGGTACAACGACCTATATAGACAAGAGATGAGGAATTCCTGCTCAAGGCTAATACGTATACTTTATGCTAATTTCATGGCGTCACAGCGTATCAGATGCAGTGTAATTAGGATATTTTATACAATAAGCAGAGGTATTAGCTTGATGCATTTTTCCTTTGGCGCTTAGAAAGAAAGCACTTAAAAAGCAGATTCGTGCAAAGGTGAAATATCCAAATAATTAATTTACGGACAGTTTTTTAATTTAATATTTCAAAGGCGATGCTTGAATGTATGCTAGAATTTCAAAAATGGTGCCATTTTAATTTTTAAAATGGTTTAAAAACAGCTGAAAAAGATCTTAATTCACAGGTATACAGTATTTACAGGTGTACATTATGTGCACACATCTTTCTAGCTCTTAATGATGTCTCTCTTGAAATTTCAATCCTTCGATTTCTAATCTTTGGAGGCACGCCCCCGCAAATTCACCTCAAAATTTTGTTTTATTTACAGGACAAAGAGCCAAAATTTTATGAAATCACGAATAAAAACGCGAGTTTCTTCTAATCTTCCATTTCAATAATTTTAACAGCAATCAATCAATCCACATGGAAAGGGCGGGACAATGCAGAATGAGGAATGGAAGAAGTGCCTCACCGCCAGACTAAATTCCTGCATTCGCCCCTGCATAGGGTCGATGTGCAGGTGCGCGGTGGAGCATGCAGTGGTTAGCGCACTGGTCTGCCACTCTCGAGGTCCGTGGTTCAACTCCCGGCCGCGGCAGTAACTTTTCGGTTGTTTCTGTCCCAAGCGCCCTCAGTCGACTCAGCTGTGAATGAGTACATCGGGTGTTGACTCGGTGGAAGGAAAGGCGGCGAGGGAAAGGCTGGCAACCGCCATCATTCAGCCGTTGCCATGTTAAACTGAAGGCGCTAACCCTTCGGTTCTCCGTACGGGCGCTGAGCCCATGGAGTGTACCTTTACCTTTATAGGGTCGATACACAACCCAACCCAACCCCCCCCAAACAGAATTCCTGACTCCGCCCCTGTAGTTCATACAGGATCGAGACATGCATGGACTACTGTAACTCACTGTCGTCGCTGATGCGCGAGTAGAAGTTCTCGCCGCCGACGGCGCTGCAGCGCGAGGATCTCTCCAGCGTTCCCCCGGTGCCGCCGCGGACTGGAGGAGGAAAGAGGACCACGGCGGCGGGGACTGAGGGGAAGGGCAGCACCCCGCCGCCGCCGCCGTCGTCGTCGTCGTCTTCGCTGCCTAGACTGCTGTCGCTCGGTGAGCGAGGTCCTCCCTGCTGGTGATGGTGATGGTGGTGGTGAGGGGGAGGGACGCTGGGTCCTCCTCCTCCTGCTGCACCCCCTTCGCCCTCCGATCCACTCAGGTAGCTGTACAGTC